>VZQC01006069.1:1131247-1286522 GCA_009823505.1 Rhizomys pruinosus | reverse complement strand
TGCTAAGTAAAGTAACACAGTCCCAGAAAAACAAACGATGAATGGTATCCCTCATCTGTGGATGCTAGTGCCAATTACCTAGTTGTAAGTATTTCTTGTGCATGCCCCCTTGAGCTTTTGTCCAAGCAGTTGGGAGTGATGCATATTGGAAACAACAACAACAACAACAACAACAACAGAAAGATTTGCATCAAAGAACTGACTGAAACAGTGAACTTCTACTCAAAACAGTCAACTTCCACATGGAGAATATTGAGAAAGACTGAGAAAGAGATGAAAAGCATGTTTGGCAGAATGCATGAGATCTGGTGGGGTGGGGTGGGGATAGGGTGGGGGACTTGGGTCTAGATTTGATAATCTTGTACAAAATATATGTTTAAAAAAAAAGTACTAATGTGAGCAACGGGTGCCAGGGTGGATCTCCATTAGCAGTCACCAAAGCAACGCAACGCAGTGCTGTGGGACTCAATGCCTCAGTTTGATTGTGCACTTCATAGTCGCAGCAGGATCTTATGTGATCTGAGGTATTGTTTCACTGTTAGTTACAGGGGTCTTTACCTGCCTAGTACCAGTGGTGGTTTCAGCCATTCAAGACCAATAAGGAATGCATCCACTGCCAAATTCACCCTCAGCCTCAGACCCAAGAGTCCCAGTGCCAGTTCAGGCTGGCTCATACTTGACTCTGCAGACATTGTGCTTGACACTCTCAGGATATCTCACATTTGAGAAACCTCCCTGAGCTCCTACATGGTATAATTTCCCTGTCAGCTTCATGGGGCCTTATCTACTCTATTTCATATACATAGAAACAGGTAGAGAGAGGGCTGTGGTCCTTCCCGGTCCCTATGGAGCAGACTCTTCATTGCACAATCAGTTCACTAGACTGTCACTTTGGGAAGAGACTCTCAGTCTGGCTGACGTGAAAATCTGCAAGCCCTAAGGGATTTCCAATGCTGGGATTCAGCTCACACTAATGGGCTCAACCTTGGTCTTGGGAACACCTATGGGTCCTATCTCTAGACTGCGAACACCAGAGTCTGTACCGCAAGATGCCATCCTACCTTTTCTCCTGATCCATGAGCCTGTGGACGAAGCTGCTTCAGTAGCTGATGGAGGGGTTCGCCTATCTATGAGGTGCTGCTTTTCAAGGAACACCCTTCTCCCTGAATATGAAGCCTTAGGGTTTTGCAGAAACTTGCAGTCAGCGTCTTCTGGTACACGGGCTTTCTTCTTCTCCCTTATCTTTTGTGCTGCACCACTGAGGCAATGCTAACCCAATGCATTCCTGACGAGGCTTGCCCAGACCTACAGGATTTTAATTTTGAACTTCATATGGAAAGAACAATATGCTGGTGTCTGGACTTTCAAAATTAGAACAAAGACATGAAGGACTCACAGTATGTCAGAAATGAGAGATATGAACCATAAACGAATTAAAGGAACAGGAAATAAAGTTGGCCACAGTAAAGTTTAATATTGAAACAAAACAAAATAAAACCTCATGAGCACCATATACGTGCTTAGTCATCTTGTTTCGCCAGAAGACTTTGTTTAGGAAAACTTACTACACTTTGAATATCACAAGGTTATTAGAACAGTAAGAACTCCGATACCAAGACTGACAGCATGGCTCCATCCATGCTGCTCCACAGGCATAGAGGGCTTCCACAGCTGCTGAGGAAACCCAGCTCTTTGAAAGGATGATTAACAACCATTTCCTGGGGAGCGTTCCTGAATCATGCTATATTAACATTATCTGTGTAGTTTCTCCATTCAACTCGATTCAGGCAACCAAGCCAAAAAGACAAACCAGGAAGGGAGGGAGGGAGAGAAGCAAGGCCATTCTGCTCATCAGTTTGTCACATCCTTAAAATGAGTGTGCTGGAAATGTCCTTTAGAAACCCAGCTTTAAAACTGTGAGCTTGTGCCACAACTATAAGAAGGAAGGCATCACCACCAATCAATCACATATCCAATTTCTTCCTTTGGGCATATGAATCTAAAGGCCCATCAGATCTTTATGACCTTTTAAAGCATTATTTTCTTCTGAAAATCTCATAATTACTAGTATCGCAATGCATACCAAACAAGGTAAAGTTAGTAGACAGTCCTTCCACAATTATCAAAAATGCATCCACTTGGTGATAGACTGTACTCTTCACTGGAAAGAGCTTAGTTTTGCCCCACCCCATGTCTAGATATCTTTACTGGGGCATGATCTATAACACATTCACATGTGAGCATGAGTGGTGAGGTACCTTTCTCTGCCTCTTCCTAAGCTATTATTCCCAGGGTCTGGTCCCAACACTGAGTGGGAGCAAAGCACTTTCCTTTTGAAGGGACGGAACCTCCATCTTTACACCATTCAGTAGCATTCTCTCCCCCTTAACTTTGCCACTCAATCCTCCCTCCCCAATGTCATCCGCTCTTCTCTCTTGGCAAACTCAGGAGTGCACATAGCTTTCGAGAAGGATGGCAGGCATCCACCCACATGGGGAACCTCATAAAAGGACTTGTGTTTACCAAGTGATCAAATAATTCTCTGGAAAGAGATGACAGGAAAAAATATCCCTTCCTAAATCATCTCTTTTGTTGATTTTTTTTTTTTCAAAGATAAGGACGCTCAAAAGTGCAAGGTTGTTTAGGGGGTTTTCCAAAGAATTCCTGGGCCTGGCAAACTCTTTGGCAGATGAACGTAATTAGAGAAAGGCCTTTCCAACTTCCTGTCACTTGGGTCCTTTACATGAGAACACAATATTGCTCAAACAGCTCAGTTCACTGGTGACCTTGAGATGAGGATAAGCAGGTATAGCCCTACTCACCTATGGGCAATTGGCTTGCCTGCCTCTCAGTGGTTAATCTTTTAGAACAGAAAGTCTGTATGTTTCAATTAAAAAAGGAGATGAGGCCTATAAACATTCTTTATACTCTTTATTTCTAGGAGTCATATGAGTTTATCTTCCAAATGAAAGTTGCTTAAGTTCTTCAATTGTAAAGTGAACATGGATGGTGCTCAGATGGGTTACCTGTTCAAATGTGTCACCTTTTTTTTTTTTTGGTCTTTCCGAGACAGGGTCTCCCTGTAGCCCCAGCTGTCCTGGAACTCACTCTGTAGACCAGGCTGGCCTTGAACTCACAAAGATCTGCCTGCCTCTGCCTCCCAAGTGCTAGGATTAAAGGCGTGCGCCACCACACCTGGCTTAAATGTGTCACCTTTATAGCAGTTGTCAGTGACAAGAGATGGAAAGTTCATCACTATGAGACATCCCAGTAAAGCACTGTCATCACTGAACTTGTAGTCAATGACAGTCTCGATTGAGCATCTCTAAAGGGTCGGCATGGCTGCCCCCACATCTATGAGGGGCCAGGTGGCCTTCTCTGGCACCCTCACCTAAACCTCAAGGCTTTAGCTTTGCTGGACAAAAACCTGTTAAGTTATACTCCATGGCACTTCTAAACCCAAATTAGTCTTTCATGGATCTGTATAATGGGCAGTAAGAACTCACTCCCCAATGCAATCACAAAATGATCTCGAAAGTGGCAATCAGTGGACAGACAGTTCCGTCCTCATATGCTTGCACATGACAGCTATGATTAAAGAATCAAACTTTACACTGACTCATAATCTGAGTTAGATCAGATTTGGGCTCTCTCCCATATTCAGCTAGTTATCTGTGCTTTTCCTTATAAACTTTATTTTTGAAGGCCAATCTGTTAGACTTCAATGACAGAACTCCGGTTATTTAGATATTTTGGGGGGACCTTACCTCTTGGCAAGGAATATGCTATCTCTGTCTGATGGTTGCTTCCCATCCCAGAAGTCCTGACTTTTCTTTCCATTAAGCCATTTTGCTTTTAACCCTTACTTAGGATGGTTACTCTCAGAAAACCAGACAATGAGTAGTGTTGGCTATGCTGTAGAGAACCCAGAATCCTGGCACTGATGAAAGGGATATAAAATAATGCAGTAGCTATGGACACATCATGGCAGGTCTCTTAAAAGTTAAAAATACATGATCTTATAATTCAGCAACCCTACCTTGGGCTGCCCCACTTATCCATACGAATTAAAACCCCCACCTCGGGCTGCCCCCACTTATCTATATGAATTAAAAGTTATTTGTACATGAATGTTCCAGCAGCATTACTCATAACAACCAAGAGGTCTGAGCAACCCAAGGTCTGTCAATGGATGACTGGATAAACAAAATGCGGAGTAGACATATGATGGGTTACTGAGCCTTAGAAAGAAATTCTGACACATCATAGCATGGATGAGCCTCGAGGACACAGGTGAAATAAGCCCAGCACAGAAGGGCAAATAAATACTGCATGATTCAGCCTGTTAGGCACCTAAAATAGCAGAATGTGTACATACAGAAAGGGAATGGTGACTATGAGTGGAAATGGGAAAATGGGAAGCTTTTTTTCTTTTTTTGAAGGAAGTGATGTTTGAAAGCAACAGGGTTTGGCAAGGATAGGAGTGGATCTTCTAATCACAGGAAAGGCTTTCAGCACTCTGGCCCTGCAGCATCAATGACAAGGCAAAGGCAGCCCAAAATCATGTTTTAACACAGGGGAGGTCATCTTTTAATGAGTATTTTGCAAGATGAAAAACTTTTAACTTTGCAAAGATGAAAAAGTTCTAAAAATTTGGTTGTACAAAAAATGTGAATATACTTAACACACTGAACTATACACTAAAAAAAATTGAGATGGTAATTTCATGCTTTAATTTTTTTATTTTATGTGTATGAGTACATCGCCTGCACGTGTGTAAGTACACCCATGCTGTGCATGCCGATAGATGTTAAGAGTGCCAGATTCCCCTGGAACAAGAGTTAAGGACGGTTGTTAGCTACCATGTGGAACCCTCTGCAAGAGCAGCCAGTGCTCTTAAGCTCTGAGCCATCTCTCCACAAGAAAACTACTGGAAGAGAGAGCGAGCCTTCAGATATGTTCAACTGTAAGCTCCAACACTTTGAGGCATTACTTCTATAAAGCAAGTTGGAATCAGCTTGGCTATAGAGCAACCCTGTGTAAACAAACACACACACACACACACACACACACACACACACACACAGAGAGAGAGAGAGAGAGAGAGAGAGAGCAAATATCAGTAGCACATGCCTTTGGCAAAAATGCTAAGATGACTTCTTGAAACTAGTCAACATTTCTAACAATGAAGAAAGAAACAGAAGACTGAAATACAACTTGATTGAAGCTCTGTGGTACGGTACAGAAGTGTGCCAAGGAAATGACAATACACAGCAAGCAGATTAAAGAGACTAAACAGTCACAGCCAGCCTCCGCTGGAGATCTCAGAATTTACCCAATAGTGACTCAGCACTTTGATCTATTAAACCAGATCTCTTTATAGATCAAAATAAAGAACTCAAGATGAGTGTCAATAAAGACAAACATTAGTTCAGACATCTTAGGACCAGAATGGCTGAAAATAAAGCTGTTCTATGATAAGCCAGACTGAATTAGACTAAGGAACAGAGACTCATTACCATAGGAATCTCAATGGAAACCTTTCAGGTGAATATCAAAACTATTGAGACAAGAATCTGACTTAGTTATATTGTTTCTATCTGGGCTTACTTTCAGAGAAACCTGTTCTATGCTTATTATATACCAGGTTCTTCT
Organism: Rhizomys pruinosus; assembly: GCA_009823505.1. NCBI lineage: Eukaryota > Metazoa > Chordata > Mammalia > Rodentia > Spalacidae > Rhizomys > Rhizomys pruinosus. The sequence goes on along the minus strand of VZQC01006069.1, from coordinate 1,280,867 downwards.
TAGGACTAAGAAAACAGAAAAAGACAAGAAGTCTATAAAACACATGAAAGTACCTTAATATTTCCACATAGTGGTTAATTATCCTAGTGACACAAGCCTGGGTGAAGAGATACTGATTAGCGAGAGGGGGCAGGGTGCAGGGTGAGGGTAGTCTACTGAGATGAAGACCAGAAGAGGTGACCTGTGAGCTGATAATGACTCACCAGGAGCCAGTCTTGCCATGACCTAGAAAAGAGCATACTGGGCCAGAAAGGCACGCTGGTCCAAGGCCAGGAAGGCAGGATGAGTTGGGGCTGGAATGACACATGGCTTCGGATGTCAGCGAGGGAGGGCCCAAGTATGATACAGGGCACAGCAATGGTAATACTAATCATTAACAATAATAAAAATCATTTTACTCAACTCTATATGATATGCTTTATATTTTAAGGTTGAATGGATGGCGACATAAAATACAGTTACTATATCATTAATAAATAATTACAGGTTTTAATGAAGAACATTTATTCTTATTACATCAGTCAACTGAAGAGATCTAGAAGGATCCTAGTTCTCTCTTTTCCAAGTGGTGCTGGTGCATGCATGGTAAGAATGGACATGAAAGACAAACTTGCAATGCTTTTTGGCGCCGCTGACTGGCTTCCTGAATCATCGTTAATGGTGGTGTGATTCGGCATGAAAGCAAACAAGAGTAAAGGTCACTGACTGGGTTAACAGAGTGGATAGTGACTCCAGGTTCTGAGATAAAGAGGAACTGACTTAATTAGTAACTTATTTAATTAACATGTAGTGGGGTTGTTAATTGACTACCAAGTATGGGTAAATTTGATAAAAAGTATTTTTTATCAAATACTTCAGACCATGCTGAGTTTGAGGTAAGATGGACCACCTAGGAAAGAAAATGCAAAAAAGCAGGGACCCAGAAGACGGGCAGATCAGACACAGTGTTTGGAGAGTGGGAGAAGCCAGAATCAAAGAGACACTTCCCTCACAGGGCTTTCCCAGAGGAAAGAGTGCTGCTCTAGGGCTGGCTCCCTCCCTACCTCTGCTAAGATGGCCTTGGGCCAACCAGGAAGCTATCTGAAAAAGCTACTTCCTGAAGTGAAAGGTTGCCAGCACTGTGATGTTATCTCAGGTGAAAGCATCCAGTTACTATCCATAGAGGTGGAGAAAATGGCTGTATAGAGGTCAGGCCACCAAGAGGAAACTCATGAATCCAGACAACCATGCCAAGTGGGCCAGAGTCCCAGGCAAAGGCTGGGAGGAAGCATACTACTACACACTAGGGTTCTTGTCTCACCATGTCCTGCAGTCTCTAGCTCTTGGAAGGGGATGGTTAGTGTAGTAGTCCCTGAACTCTGGGGTGAGGGGAGTGGGTCATGTAAGCCCCTAAAATTACACATTTAAAAATTTTTTTTGAGGGGCTGGAGAGATGGCCTAGCAGTTAAGAGTGCCGACTGTTCTTGCAGAGGACCCAGGTTCGATCCCCAGCACCTACATGGGGGCTGAGAACCATCTGTAGCTCCAATTCCAGGAGAACTCCAGTTCAAGGGGAATCTGACACCCTCTTCTGACCTCCATGGCATTGCACGCCACGGGTGCCCAAACCTACATGCAGACAGTACACTCATACACATAAATAAATAAAATTAAAAAAAAAATAAAAAAAAATTGAGACAAGATCTCACTATGTGAGCCATGGCTGATTTGGACCTCACTATGCACACCAGGCTGGCCTCAAACTCAAAGAGATCTGCCTACTCTGGCTCCTGAGCTTGGAAGTATACAAAAATTTGAATTAAACGGTGGAGGTGGAAACAAGTACAGATGTCTAAGCTCTGTTCCAAGATAACACCTTTAGGGAAGGACCTAGAAATGAGAATTTTTACTAAACATTCCATGTTTATTTGATGTAAATGGCCCACGGATCAGTTTTCACAGCACCATAGCAGCAAACTAATCCCCAGCCAGCCAGGCCCAGCAGTCCTCTGTAACTGATTCTACCCTATCCTTCCAGATTAGCCCTCTTTAACTCTGTCCATCCAGTTACACGAAAAACATGGTACTAGGCAACGCATACTGGCCTTCAAGTCAGACCATGCTGTGTACACATCCATGAGGAAATTTTTCTGTTCTTTCACTGCCAAATAGGGACAGGATTGCATTTTATATGAGTCGTGATAATCTGAACTAGTCCTATATACAATCAATAAGGCTGTACTGTATTCATAAAATGTGAAGAATGAACACCATTAAATATAAACTATATTCAGGAATCAGTTCATTTCAAAGCTAGTGTCTTAACAGTGCCACCAGGGAGCAGCAGTTGAAGTGGAAAACAAGTTTCTTACTGTTGCTCATTACCATCTGAACCTTCCTGTTGTTTAGGGGCCTCACAAGTCCAAAGTGGGGTCTGGGTGATGGTTGTGCTGGGTATGAAACACTGGACCTTGAACCTGCTAGGTAAGTGTTCTAGACCACTGAGCCACACTTCTGGCTCAAGTAGTCAGCCTGCTCGACTTGCAATCTTCTTGCCTCAGCTTCCCAAGCATTGGCACTCCACAAGCGAGCTACCACTCCTGGCCTACTGTGACAATCACAACTGATAATCAATCACAGCCATGATACCTATGTCTTTACTTAGTAATACTAAAAGGCAGGTCAGAGAAACAACCATAAGGCAGCACACTTTTTAATAAGAAACCCTTTAGGATAAAAATTAGTATTTGTTTATTGTATTTCAAAATGTTTTGAGGCACAATGTTACACAGATACAAATTTATGTATTGACAATCCTCATCTGAACTTTATTCCTATGGGAAAAGTTAATCTTGAATTATAAAATTTTTGAAATATTAGATTACTATAATATTCAAAGAACTTGCTTGCTGTAACAAAAGATTACATACATAATATATACAAAGATTACATATATAATATATACAAAAGTATATTCTCTTAAAATATTTTACCATTTTTTACATATATATATATGAGTATGTTGTCTGCATGTATGTAGGCACACCTGTGTCCTGCAATGCCCCCACTGGCCAGAAGGGGGCATTAAACCCCCCTGGAACTGGAGTTATGGGCAGTTGTTAGCCACCATGTAGGTGCTAGGGACCAAACCTGGGTCCTCTGCAAGAGCAACCAGTGCTCTTAACTACTGAACTATCTCTCCAGGCCCCCAAAGTATATCTTTGTAGGCTGGTTGTACTAGCTTTCTATACTGTCTAAATTGGTCGTCTATTCTCAATGGCGGGAGCGGGGGTGGTGTGGGGTGGGTAACTCATCTTAAATTAGGGTATTACAAGTTTTGGAAGATAAAGGTTTTCCTTTTTTTTTTTCAGAACAGTAAACATTTTAATTAATTAATTAATTGATTAATTAATTATTTGTATGTACGTCCTGTCTGCATGTAGGTTTGTGCACCCATGTCATGCAATGCCACAGAGGTCAGAAGAGGGTGTCGGATTCCCCTGGAACTGGAGTTAAAGACGGTTCTCAGCCATCATGTGGGTGCTGGGGATCGAACCCGGGTCCTCTGCAAGAGCAGTCAGTACTCTTAACCGCTAGTCCATCTCTCCAGCCCCAGAACAGTAAATATTTCTTATTAACATTTATTACTGAGGACTCCTTCCTTTCCTAGGGTCTCTGATAGAAACCTTTAGCTCTGGTGCTGGCACGGCAGATTATGGTTTGCTGGCTTTGCCTTTGTCCTGTACTTTCTGCAGAAGGTTGGGTCAGGTGGGCTCAGAGTAGCCAATGTTGAACCACACTTTACATTATGGCAACAGACTGTGCCTGAGTTAAGAGCTCCTGAGGGAATCACAAGGCTGTGTGCCTTGACTCAGCCCTTTCCACCCCCTTCAGTAGAAGACCAGCATCATCCAAACCGACTGAGAACTTGGCACTGAAAAAGGTAATTATTCTCACTTTTGGGCTTAGTCCAATACAGGAAACAATAAAGGACTCAGAACATTCCCAAGCCCAGCTGTCCTTTACACCACTCCCTGCTGAGCAGAAATACTTGCATGATTTCCTAGTATGCACCTGTCACTAACGTCACAGCAAGGACTCTATGCTTGCAATTATTTAACATGTGTCCAGCATAGGAGTGAAAGGGATATACCATGATACTTGGCTCATACCTATGCTTTTAGACGAAGAAACAATATTTTGCAACTTTTGGTGGGATGAAGGAGGAAATACTTTTCTTTGTGGTTTTCTGTGCAAATTACAGAAGGGATGTTAGTAGTTTTGCTTTGTTAAAAACTGGTTATTTATTTTTATCCTCAGCAATTAGACTCAATTTGGTTGTTTCTGCTTTTCTTTCTTTCTTTCTTTCTTTCTTTCTTTCTTTCTTTCTTTCTTTTTCTTTATTTATTTATTTATTTATTTATTTATTTATTTATTTATTTATTTTTTTGGTCTTTTCGAGACAGGGTCTCCCTGTAGCCCCAGCTGTCCTGGAACTCACTCTGTAGACCAGGCTGGCCTTGAACTCATGAAGATCCGCCTGCCTCTGCCTCCCAAGTGCTAGGATTAAAGGTGTGCGCCACCACCCCCAGCTTTGTTTCTGCTTTTCTTTGATCATCAGATTTCTTCTCTTTGGAATGAGAGTTATGCAGGTATAATGTTTAATTATAATTAAATTTTAAATGTGCATGAGTATTTCACTTAACATGTCTGTCCACCACGTGTGTGCAATGCCTGTAGAGGGCAGAAGAGGGCATTGGGTCACCTAGAATTGGAGTTATGGACAGACGTTAGCCATATGTGGGTGCTGGAAACTGAACCAGGGTCTTGTGCAAGAGCAGCCAGTGTTCTTAACTGTGAGCCATTCCTCTAGTCAACTATAGTACAGAGTTTCTTTGTCCCAAACCCAAGAATGGGGCTCTCATTAATATGTTATAGCTTGTATATTTTATGGGAGTCAACGTGAAAATGAAGACTAATTCTACCAAAGTGCTGGGACAGCAACAGCAAGCCAAGCTGAAGAGCAACATGCTTACAACTTCCTGTGGCACTTCAGTAGAATTAGTCTGAAATCTGTCTTGCTGCAAGAGCATATTTACCACCCAGGTGATGTCCTGCATGGTCTTGGCGTCCATCTCGGCCTTCTCCCAAGTGCTCAGTTTTGCTGCTATCGACTACACTCGGTTACTTTATCTTGAGTGTATGAATATGAAAGAAGAAACATGGAATGTATTACAAAGGAAGGTAGAAAGAAGCCCAGTAAAATATTCCGGTCAAACAAAACTGGCAGAAAACAGATACAGAGACGAGATACTGAGGGAAGAGAAGGTGATTTTTCCTTGACTCTTAATGACCTCAAACTATTAACTTAAGGATCTATCTTTTCAAGAAGAACAAAAAAATTACACACACATCCTAGGTGTCAATCAGCTGATTAGAGAACACTCCAAGTGTGATTCTTTCACTCCTGGGTGTGATGGAGAACATTTGTTCTTGGCAAAACCATGTGAGCTAGCAAACACCAGTTTGAGAAGGTCACACGAAATCTCCAGAGCCATTCAAAACTGGAAAAGTTCTGCGTGTTCTTCTCAGCTCGTCTCTCCTGTGTGCAGGAGCATTGTTCTAGATGATCAGCCAGGAGCATTGTTCTAGATGATCAGCTGAAATTTGTCCACTCCAGCTCTGGGTTAATACCAATACTTGCATCAATGAATGATCTCTCCCTAGGTGCTTTATCACCTGAGTACATCCTCAGTTATGTTGATGACGCTCTGCCACATTGCAAAGATAAAGATGGAGGAAGAAGTCAAAGAGGAGGAAGAGGAAGAGGGAAGAGGATGGGGAAAGAGGAAAGAAAAATTCTCTGTATACCTTACACTGTAGCATAATGTAATAAAAGGAATAAAAAGAATCATTGCTTTATTATACTGTTAGGCGCATGCAGTGTGCAAAAAATGAAATTCTAAAAAAAAAATCACTCATTTCAATTACACACACTTGATTCTAATCTTGGGACTCTGAAAAGTATAAGAACTATCTCAGATAACAATGAATATGGTGGGGATTGTTTGGGTATCACAGCCTCAGGCAAGCACAACAATTTATATATGGTAGGAATTGAATTACAAGGAGAGTCAGCTACTAATTAAGCAAATTCATGCACTGGCGCAGGTTAGAGAAATTCAAGATTCTTAGGTCATATGCAAAGTCAAGTGAGCCGTACCTATCAATACCATCATCAAAAACAGGTGAGTGGGGCTTGAGAGATGGCTTAGCGGTTAAGAGCTCTTAACCGACCACTCTTGCAGAGGACCCGGGTTCGATCCCCAGCACCCACATGGCAGCTGAGAACCGTCTTTAACTCCAGTTCCAGAGGAATCTGATTTGATGCCCTCTTCTGACCTCCACAGCATTGCACGACACGGGTGCACAAACCTACATGCAGACAGTACATTCATACACATTAAAAAAATAAATAAAATTTAAAAAACAACAACAAAAAAACAGATGAGTACCTATTCTTTCAAGCCACACTTGGATCCCCTCCATTTTCTTACAGCCTACTACTCACATTCCTACCTGGAGGACATGTGGACTGGTGGAAGGAAAGGCTCAGAGCTTCAGTCTCTTCTCTGCTTGCTAACAGACCCATCTAGTGCTCTCCCATGCTGTTCATTTTAATGTTTTCTTTTGTCCTCTAACAAACAATTGTGGTTGCCTCATATTAGTGCACCTGTCATGCAATGCCTGTGGAGGTCAGAAGAAGGCGTCAGAGACTCTGGAACTGGAGTTACTGATGGTTGTTAGCCGCCACATGGGCGCTGGGAATTGAACCCTGATCCTCTGCAAGATCAGCCAGTATTCTTAAACTGCTGAGCCATCTCTCCAGCTCCCAGGACATGTTTATTTAAAATAGAACATCTTACCATACATGAAAGCACACCATGCACTTACTTAATCTAATAATTATTTTTGGAAATACTGTGTAGTTTCTAGATTCAGGAGAAAAGCAGGAATAAAAAAATCTTATCCTCTTCTTTATAAAGAAATTTAAACAGCTGTTAACAAACCTCCTCCCTGAATTTCCTTTACCAATTTTAGAAAAGGCAACATTCAGCCGGGCATGGTGGCACAGGCCTTTAGTCCTAGCACTTGGGAGGCAGAGGCAGGTGGATCTTTGTGAGTTCAAGGCCAGCCTTGTCTACAGAGTGAATTCCAGAACAGCTGGAGCTACAGGGAGATCCTGTCTCGAAAACACACACACACACACACACACACACACACACACAAAGGCAACATTCAGCATCTACTTGGGTTGTAGGGCACAGCAGGAAATCCTACTCAACCTGCTGCCCTCCTGGAGCTTAGGGTTCAGTGGTGACCACCTGTAATGAACAAGACGAGCAACACGGTGCGCTGGAAGATGAGAAAAACACTGAAAGGGGACTTAAGGACTGCAGACTGGATACTAAGGTTAGATATGGTTGCCAAACTTGCGTGAGGATCTGAGGGAGGGACAAGCATTTAGAAGGCCAAGGAAGAGCAAGTGTGAGGGCCCTGCTAGCCAAGGAAGTGACTAAGGAGAAGGCACGGGGGAGAGGCCAGGCTAGGCAATGCTGCCAGCCGTGTGGGGCCCTTGTGGCCTTGGAAGGCTCTGGGTATTCTAGGACATCAAGTTCTGCCTCTTCAGGCTAGGTAAAGCCTGACAATGAATGGGATATGACATTATGTGCCAGTAACTGACTGAATTCAAGGCCACCCTTGGCAGCATAGCAAAGGGAAAAGAAATAAAATCAGCAGTTAATATTGATTACATGTGACTGGAGAACTGGTCAAATGTGAGATTTATGTTATCAACCGAAGCACTGTGGAAAGCAGGTTTCCCAGGGGCAAGGCACAACGGCTGCCTAGGGAGATGACCAAACAGGCTACACAGCATGCTAGATGATCAGTCAACAACAAGCCTAGTGGAAGCTGAAATCTGGGCTGAAATATTCAGATTACCCTTTATGGAGATGAAACTTAAAGTTTAATGACGGCTAAGATTTGGAGTGTGATGGAGATGCAACGGAGAAAGAGAAAGAAAAAGAAGGACAGTGTGTCCAAAGACCAGACATGCTGGCTTCAGTGTAAATATCTGTATAGGGAGGTGGTGAAAGGTGGGCCAAGAAAGGATCATTGTAAGTTTTTATGTCTAGATTAAGATTTTACATTTTTGGCAAATGAGATTCATATATACATATCCCTAAGCTGGCCTTGAACCCATTACATAGCCCAGGCTGGCCTCTGCCTACAGAATGTTAGGACTACAGGTGTGTGTGATTAATGCTTTAACAAGAAAATGATGTGGCATGTAGAAAACTGAGCAAACAGTTGAGTGGCACCCATTAATGGTTGTAATCCCTAAGACACAGCTGAGGAAGACTGTAACTGGAATTTCTGTGGAAACAGAGAGGGGTAGGCAGCTAGCTAAGATACCAAAGAACTGAAGCACCTTGGTGACTGGAAGAACTAACTACTTATGTACTATGAATGACTTACAGTGTTCATGAGCTGGGCCTGCTGGTGTAGTCATGTAACCCTAGCACTGGGGAGATTGAGGCAGGAGAATCCCTGAAAGTTTGAAGCAAGGGCAGCCTAGAATACATAGGGAGGCCTTGTTCAAACAGGAAGGGAGGGAGATTTTGATAAAAGGATGTCAGAGAGGGCTCCAGTTTGAATATTTTAAATTTCTGTGATCATGTGTCCAATGTTTGAAAATTTTGCAGACAAAGAGAGGAAATTTCAGATTAGAGGTCAATACTTAAAAATTGGTTAGCAGTAAGTTGATATTCTCCCCCCCTTTTTTGACCAACATAATTCTTCAGTGGTTTTTAAAGAAATTGCCTTTTTAATTTAAACTGAGACTTTCTTAACATGATTGAGGAGTGATCAATACTAATAGTAAAGCAATTGCACTGGTTTTATGACAATGGGCATAAAACCCAGTATCAAAAATACCCCCCCCCAATTACTTAGATGGAGACCAGGACAAATCAGTTTATAAGCTCTCTCTTACTTTCAAAGTGTGAAGTTGGCATTTCTTATTTTTATTACTGCGCTTGGGTCTTGAGAAGGAAGGGATTCAGTTGATCTCCTTTTATTGTGATTGAACAGAAAATAGATCCAGTCTAGGCAGGGGATAAAGCAAAAGAAAATGTTAATGAAGTGGTCTAGTCCTAGAAGTCCAGCTGGTCCTCCTGGAGCACTGAAAGAGTGCAAACAAGGTTGCCAGGAAGGAGATCTGAGCAGCTCTGGGTTGGCCCCGACCTCTGGACAGACTGTCTCCTCCCAACAGGCATTTTCACTTTAGTTGTCTCTGAAGACAAAGTGGACAGAATAAATTCCTGGGGAACAAGACTGCAGAAAGGATGTGTAAGTGTGCGTTCGTGCGTGCGCATGTGTGCGTGTGCGCGCACTCAGGCTGGGGACGGAGGGAGTTGTCTTTCTCTTGCAGCTATAATTAATGCTTATGCAGAATAACCAATAGCAAAATGGGATTGGTGATAAACTGAGGAGGATGGTGGAGGAAATCTGCAGTTCTCGGGTGAATCAAGATGCTAAATAAACAAATATGTTGTTTTTCAGATGAGGTCTACAGTTACAAAAATGTTAGCAAGGTGCCTATCCCTCATCCTGCAAGGACGCTAGCTCTGGGAGTGCCCAGGACATGGGAGGATTATTTTCCCTGTGACAGTGGGGCTTTGGGCTCTTAGTATTTATTGGGCTTTTTCCCTTAACCATTTCTTTTGCTATGCATATAATATGGGTGCTTCACATTTATCTTGGTATGGAGGAAAGGAAAATGTGGCTGGGACTCAGTCTGTGACCTGACCTCTGAAATGATCCACATGACTCACATTGCCTGGTTCCCACTGTGTCCCCTCATTTTGATTGTTCTATCTCCAGTGACCAAATGTTTCAGGTTTGTATATAGAAAATGTTTGTACACTCAGCCTTCAAAAGGGACAAATATATCTGCTTTGTTTTAAATAAGATATCACATCACAGAAAACACTTAAATTTCCAAATTACCAGGCCCACTAAAGTCAAGCTCTCATTACTGAAGCATTATTTTCTAGTGAGTAATAGGCACTTAATAATTAAAAATAAAAGGCTGTCTCCTTTGTCCTCCACAAGACATCATTTTCTTCTAGTTATCTCTTCAGATACTTTGATAGTTAAATATAGTAATGAATAGTAAATAGATGTTACTATTAATGAGTAAAACTTACATGTACATTCTTGAGCAGCATTTTTAACATAACGGAACCTCAATACTATCTGTCAAATACAGGAACACTGTCAGACCATAGTCTCTTGTATCATTGTTTTCCACACTCCTGCTTAGAATATTAAAATTAGTTCTTATGAAATGCTAGACTGTGCATGCTTGGATTCTTCTATACAGTTTTGGCTTTTTAATAAGCTTTTTATATGATTTGGACTAAAATGAAGGAGTTAGTGAAGGAAGGGTCTCCAGTCTTAAATTGGAATTCAAAATATCAGTACTAACTCTGGATACACTTCTTTAAACAATAACTTACCATTTCTGGCTTCTGCAAAGTCCTAGAAATAAGAACTAACTTGGCAGAGCCACTCCTAGCACCAGAGACTGCCCTCCAAAGAACTGGCATTGCTTGGAGAAATGGCTGTACTGTTCTAGACAAGGGCTGTGCAACGGGCCTTGCAGAGAGCAGTTAGTCATCAAAAACAAAAAGCCAGCATCAAAGTGACTATCAATGAACCAAAACGACTATCAACAAGCTAGAACATAATGTCAAATGCATCAAAACCAGGGATACACACACACAACAACAACGACAACAACAACAACCCCTAAAACCCATGAGTTCTTAATGTCTAAGAAAAAGACATTCCTGGTTACAAAGTGATCCATTTTATTTTTCAACAACTGTTAAACATAGGCAAAGATTCAGGCATTTATCTTCCTTTGCTATTAAAACGTTATATATCTGAAGATGATATATAAACATATATCACTTCAGATTGCTGAAGAAGGTAACCTTCTTATAAAAAGTCTTGTCAAAGGTGTGATGGGACACATCTTTAATCCCAGCACTTGGGAGGCAGAAGCAGGAGAATCTCTGTCAGTTCAAGGCCAGCTTAGTCTACATAGGGAGATCCAGGCTGGCTGGGGCTACAGGGAGCTCCTGTCTCAAAAACACCAAAAAACAAACAAACAAACAAAAAACCAAACACAAAACAAAACAAAAAACACACCAAAAACAACAACAACAAAACAACCCTGAACATAATCAACCTGCTAACTCTAACTACCAACTGATAAGGCACACAGGGAACAGAAGAATATAATCAGAGAAGATCCAGTCTAGGGGAAACTCTTTGGAATGATGTCTAGGTAATGAAGGATATGGTTTCTTCCAAGGATGGATTATAAGAGGGATGGGAGGGCGGGTAAAGAAGGGGAAGGAATCTACAGATTTAAAGAAAGAAGTCGATGAAAATATACAGATCTTATTTTCTTTCAAGATTTTAGAAACAAATAGAAAGATTTGAAGATTTAACAAGAAAGAATTATTCATTTCGGTGAGATACTGTGTTCATATCTTTGAAAATAGCTCTTGCCGGGCATGGTGGCACACGCCTTTAATCCTAGCACTTGGGAGGCAGAGGCAGACAGCCAGAGACCCTGTCTCAAAAAGACCAAAAAAAAAAAAGAAGAAGAAAATAGCCCTTGTCTTTTAGCTTTGGTATTATTTCAGTCAGAATTGCTTCAGTCTGTATTATTTCCAAATTATATGGGGAAGGAGGAAAAGAAGGTGAACAGCTAAAGCAAGACTTGCCAAACGCTATGTATTAAGCAGGCTCTGGGTACATGTGAGCCATCAAACCTCAATGTGCTGCATGTATTTAAGTTAGAGAACAGAAATAACAAAGGTTTAGGGAATGCTGAAATACTGCTTTTTCTAAAAGGCCTCTTTAGAATATAGAGAATTTCCCTCTTCAAATATCAAGACACTTTAGGTAGATCATGTTCAGTCAACCCTAAATATAAACACAATGAATGCTACTGCATATCACAGAGAACTCTGACTCCACCAGATAGAACTTGAAGAGGTCTTTACCACAGATCCAATACAAGGACTTCAAACCTTGGGACTACTGAATGCAGTGAAATAAAAAGTGGCCAGTGGTAAGCAGATGAGCATTTCTCCCAGGCATCAACATAACAGAATCTTCAACTCTGAAGAGCTTCATGGGAAAATACTCTCCCTGAGTGATCCTAAGAATCTTTCTGTGGTTAATGAGGCTTTTAATGATACCAGCCTTTTCTAATTAGCAGTAGAATAGCTCCCATATAATATGGAAAAACACAGACAATTGTATGATAACAATAAAGCACTGTAGTGTCCCCCCACCTGCTCCCTTCCCAAGCCCAGTCACATACTTCGCTGGTTTAGACAAGCAATTCACAAAGTGACTCTGTTAGTACTGTAGATGAATTCTGGCACCTGCCTGGACTCCAGCTATGGTTATTATTAATCAGTCTTGTAATGGGCATATATTACGAGGTTGGAAATGCTCCTTAAAGCTAACAGAGGGATGTGTGTTTGTAGGTGCCCCTGGAGAGAGCAGACATCATCTCCATAGCCTTTATGTTGCATTCTGCCAGGTACAAAGAAGAGCTTGCTCGAGGGTCTGTGCAGGTGATAAGAGTAAAAGCAGTGATGGCAGCACAGATGCATGTTCAGTGTCTGGGCGTACGTCTCAGTGCGTTCTTCAGATTAACACTAGCAAGAGCACACGCATGGAACCCGAGCCCATCTCCAGAGGTCTTCGGTTGACTTGAGTCTTTGCATTTATCCTTTGATTTTACAACAAGAATAACATAATTGATGTGCTGCTTCCAGTTCTAAGACATCACAGGGATTATTGAATGACCAACTTGGACAGGAAGAGAGAAGGCCTAAGAAGTGGCCAAACAAGACGAAGCAAATCAGAACAAATGTGGTCATAGCAAAGCACTTACTGTGTATACATGACTTCATCTTCTATTTACAATGAATTGAAAAATAAAAAATATCAGGCATTTCTTGAACATCCAAGTAAGATGCTCAAGAATTGCTTTCTTTCAGCAACCTAGGTAAATTAGATGGATTGTACTGAGAAAATAAAAGCAGCCTACCTGAAGACTGCGAGGGTCAGTGACCAGAGCACTAGTGGCTTCCGTAGCTCAAACTTCGCTCGTTTGTTCATCAGGTGCCGACCACCAAATATAAAGGCAGCGTACAGTGCAGAAAACAGGAACGATTTCTTCCTGGAAGAAACAAATGAACAAAGTCTTGAGAAATCAGTGCCTGGAAGTACCTTTCACACTAATTTCCCTAACTAGAAAGCAGTGATAACATTCTTAGGCATTGCCCCATTTCGATGAACAGACATTAGTCTGCCTAGAATCAGGTTCTGCAGGGCAAATTCATCCTGGAGGCCGACACAGTGAGAGCCATTCAGTGTTCATGGCAGGCTCTGTGATCAAAAATGTCAATACAGCCAATGGGCAGAATATAACCTTTTCATTGGAGGAATTAATTTTATTCTTTAGAATTTCTTGGGCCAAGAAACAAATTTAACATAGAATTGTTTTTGCTAGAAGGCAAGTATTAAAGTACTAAATTTCAACATCAATAAAAGGCATAAATTTCATATATTCAGAATGTCCTATAATACAACTGTCTAAAAACTTTTAAACAGTCTTGGATTTAAATATCTGCCTATACAAACCATCAAGGGCAAATCTAAACTGAGGAAGATACCCTAAAGGACAGCTGAACTTACCCAGTGAAGAGAGTAGCACTGAATAAAAAGCTGTGGCTGAAGGGGCTGAAGAGAGGGCTCAGTGGTTAAAAGCACTGGCTACTCTTGCAGAGGGTTTGGCTCCCAGCACCCACATGATGGCTAACAACTGTCTATAACTCTAGTTCCATGGGCTCTGGTACCCCTTTCTAGCCTCTGAGGGCACTGCACAGAGGTGGTGCACTTACATACATGTAAGGCACAACACTCATATACATAAATTAACAATAAATACTTCAAAAGGCTGAGGCTGATCTAGATTAGATCCAACTTGAGACATAGCAATCAAATAAAATTATGTAAAAAAGATTTGAATCCTTATTTGAATAAACTAATGTAAAAAGTATATATAATAAAATCAGACTGTACTTATTAGTTATTACACTTATTGAGATATTTGTGAATGAATAGTATGTCTTGGATTTGTTTTAAAATACTCTAGGAAAATAAAATAAAATAAAATACTCTAGGAAACAAACAAAACTAAAAAAAGAACTTGGAGCAGGGAGATTACACAGGTAGTTGAAAGGGATGATGGCATGTCAGGCTCAGCACTGAATCTCCCCCTCCCTTTCCTGCAAACACACGTTGCCTCTTTATACACTTAAAACATTCCATAAGTATTTTGTGTCTATTTTTATTGAGTTCTTATACATTTCATACAATAGATCATAATGAAATTTAAGCCCCTCTCCCACCCACGCCACTTCATAGCCCCCATTCCAATGGATTTCATGCATTCTGTCATATATGTTAAGGCCTATCTGGTTAAGCATTTGTGCCTAGATGTCCTTCAGTGTAAGTCTGCCTAGAATCAGGGCAAATTTCGTCATGGAGGCCGCCAGTGAGAGCCATTCAGTGTACATGGCAGGCTCTGTGATCAAAAATGTCAATACAGCCAACGGGCAGAATATAACCTTTTCATTGGGGTCTAGTCGGCTATCTAGAGTCACTCCCTTAAAGAAGATCAACTCTAAGGCTAGAACGATGGTTCAGTTCCCAGCACCACATGGCAGCTTACAACCATCCACAACTCCAGTTCCAGGGGAATCCATCACCTTCTTCTGACAAGGACACTGCACGACATGGGTACACTTGCACACAGGCAACATACTCATACACTAAAATAAAAATAATAAAAGTAAGATCACCCCCCCCCATGCTGCAGTAACTGGTTGCCAATTGTTCCTTGGACATTCTTGCTCTAAAACTCTTTCTGCCCCATCTTCCACAATGGTCCCAGAGTCATGGGTCGATGAAGTTTAATATAGGAGTCCTATCCAGGGACACGAACTCTGCAGTCTCTTATTCTCTAAGACTTGGCCAGTTGTAGCCTTCTGTGTGCATCACACTATGTTGTATAAGGAAGCTTCACTGGTAAGAGTTGAGGAAATATTAGTATTCTCTCTACCCACTGTTCATCTATGTTCCATGAGCCTTAGGTGTAGAGGTTCCACTATAGATGTGTCACATGGGGCTGGCCATTTCTCAGACATATATTCTCTGTGTGTGACCAGTTCTGGAACTCTGTAAATGGCCTCTACATGCTTTTTTTTGTTGGGGGGGGTATGGTATACTTGTCTGGAAATTTCATGATTTTGACTTTCATTACTGCAGACTAGAACTCCATTATGTAAATGTACCACTTTTTTGTTATCCATTTGTCAGTTGAGGGACATTTAGGTTGTTTCCTTTTTTTTTTTAGCAAAGTAATAGGCAGGTCAGTCTGTGGCAGGCAGCTCAAGAGGCCAAGAGCAAGGTGAGGATGGGGGCAGCCTGTGGAAGGTCTAACAAACTATCGTGGGGGGGTGCAGCTAGTCTGGGTACAGGGGATCAGGATGCAGTGGGCAGGTCTGGGTTAGGAAGGTAGTCCAGACATCTGAGGTGGAAGAGCAGGGGTACAGACCTAGGCCCATTGGTAGAGGGGGGATGTAGGAAGATCCAGCTTGAATTGGGGGCTAGTTCTCAGCTAGCACCCCTCAGGGCATCACGTGGATGGGAGTCAGGTGATTTCTCTGACCTCACCCCAAGGAGGAGCAGACAACTTGGCCTAGGTGCATGATGCTAGTTGGAGCATCAGTGTGCAGTGACATGGAGTTGGGGCCTGTGATTGGCTCTGGGAGCTGGCGTCATTTGGCTTATAAAAGCAGTCTGTAGCAGGCCTGCATTTGATATGGGTGGCCAGTGGGTTGGAAAGAGGTCCCCATGCTGACCACCAACCTGGATAGCTGATGTGGTAAAGTGAATTGTGAGTGGACATAGGCTTTAGATAGGTCATCAGCCATCAGCCTGAAATTCCTGTCCAGGGGCCAGTAGTCTCTGTGCAGGTGGGAAATCATTGCCAAGAGTGGGAAATGTGTCTCGTTGTCCCAGGCTAAGGGCCTGAGTTGGAGGGACCTCTCAGGCCGGGATATGGAAGTAGCTGGCTGGTCTCTGCTATGAGAGGCCAGTTCCTTACAGTGGCCGCTGGCAAGTACTGTGTTCCCCTTCCCTTAGCAGGGCTGTGGTACCTGCTCATTACAAAGAAAGCTTCCTACATCTGGTGCATCAACATGGGGCATGGAAGCCACTTTGGTTGAGTCACAATCCCTGCAAGATGGGAAATATTCTTTTTAAGGAAGCTGTGTCTCAGGGGGATTCATTTTGGGATGTATGGCACATGGTTCTTGACTGTGCCAAATGGTTTTCTATCTTCTTTGGCCTCATGGTTCTTTTCCAAGCTCTGGCTGGGACACAGACTCATGTCTCTGAAGTATTACAGGCTCAGACTAAGAATGAAAGCAGAGAAAGCCCTCCACATGTGGATTCTGCTTCCAAGCCAGAGCCACCTCTAATAACCTTGAGAGCTCCTCAGAGCCAGCAACTTCTAGCAAACCTCCACTCAGCAGGGTGCCTCTGCTGAGCCTTCGAATGCTCCTTTGGCTTTTGCAGGCTTGAGACATCTGGCTGTATCTCAGCCTTCCTGGGCAATGGGTGTTCAGAGAGATTTTGAGTAGGAAAATTTCCCTCTCCCCTCTACCCAATTTTCAGAGGCTTTTCCACTTAATGTGTTACCTACTCTGCAGCTTCCACTCATTTGGTACCCTCATGAGGCTACTACTCTCAAAAACCTCAGGGAGGACATTTCTAGAGAGGAGCCCCCGGTCCCCATATGTGGAGAGCCTTTTGGAGACCATAGTTGTGAGCCTTACCCTCATAATTGGAAGCAGATGGCTAAGGGCTGTATCAGAGCCCAGTCAATTTTTAACGTGGAAGGCCTTATTTTATGACTGATATGAACAACAGGCTGAGTGAAATATTGCTATTGAAGTGCAAATTACTAAACATCAACTCCAAGGAGAGGGAGGACTCTGGAGTAGTTGCATAGAACAAGCCTAGAGTCTACCACAAACTCTTGATCAGGTTTGCAATTGGGCTATGAAAGCCTGGAGACAACTCCCTCCCGCTGAGGGGACTACTTCCTTCTCTCAGCTTTGCCTTTGGAAGACTTTGCTCAATTCCTTGCTCCAGTCATGGAGGCAGTAGAAAGGGGTAGTCCGTGATTAAGGACCTAGTACATGAAGGTGTCAAAGCTGATTGCAAAGCAGCTATTTGTCCAGTTCATTCTAGACCACTTAAGGACTGGATCACTGCCACTCAGGATATTGGCACGAGGGCTTCTGAGATGGCAGCATTGGCACAAACTTTGCCGTCCTCCAGGAATGATCTCAGGTGTTGGGAAGTGGGCAAAGGGGCCATGTGCGGCTTGCCTGTAGGTATCTGAGGCCCCAGGCCTGCCTGGAAATGCTAGGTGGCCCATAACGCCTTGCCCCAAGTGCAGGAAGGGACTTCATTGTGCTGAGGAATGTCGGGTTAAGAGTGCTAGACACTATAGAAATTTAAACTCCAGTGGGGGCAGCTCCCAGCCCAGCAAGATAGGGAGCCGGAATCTGGCAGCCTAGGCCCTCCTCCTCTAATCAAATGGAAGTAGGGGAGCCGGGAATCTTTTGGATCATCCCCCCTGAGAAAAGGTTTAAGCCTTGCATGCAGATTATATCAGGGTAAGCTTTTTGAATGCTTATTAGATACTGGGGCCAATTTAACCCTCATGAGAAAGAAGTCCCGAAAGAATGGGAATTGACTGAAGGACCTTTGGTTGGGGTGTAGGTGGAAATGTAATATCCAAAACAACTGTCCAGCCTGTGGTCTGGAGACATTTAAATGGAGGACAGTGGAGCTACTCGAGGTACAAGGAAATCAAGGTGCAGTGGACATCTTGGAATAAGTTATCTATCTGTCTATCTACCTATCTATCTATCTATCTATCTATCTATCTATCTATCTATCTATCTATCTATTTTTTGTTTGTTTATTTTTGAGACAGGGTCTCTCTGTAGCTCTAGTTGGCCTTAAACTCACAGATGTCTACCTGCCTCTATCTCCCAAGTACTGGGATTAAAGGTGTGTGCCCCATCATGCCCTATAAGTACTTTTAAAAGGATGATTACATGTGGAAAAATATGTGCAAGTATCTGTTTGAAACATCCATTAGGAGAACATATCAGGATTGTGACATGCTGGAAGTATTGTGCTCTCTTTCATGGGTGAAAGACTTTGAATGGACTGTGTAAAGATATCATCAAGGTAATGCAGAATCTCCAGGTTGCCTTGAGCTGCTTTGTTACTGTACTGAATAAAAGTATAAAGTTGTATAGAGAAGGAAGCAGAGGGAGGGAGAACACGGAGGTCCCAGAAATAATTTAAAAACTTAAGCCTAATTCCTGAGACAGAAATGCTTCTTTTAGAATGGGTATCCCATACTCACTTAGAACAACAGAGAAAGGGTTGAAAAATAAGTCACAGGACATAGTACGAATGACAGGATATGTTACTAACAGTGCTGCATGCAGACTGCTTCCTATGTTCTTCTCCTGATTGCTGACATGTTATTATTCATCTAAGGAGCATTCCTACCCACATCAGCACGGTGGCCTACTTGGTCAGTCCCAGCCTATGAAGCTGTGATGCCAAGAATCAACCCACTAATAATAAACATCAATATAAATTACTTCGAATGCAACCATGCAGTTAGGGCAAGTGCTTCTCTGAACACATGTCCTGGCATGCAGTAGGATCTTCATGAATATTTGAACAAATAGCTCCTATGGATCAAATTTTCTGGAGAAATAATTATACATTTGTGACCACAGGTGGGTTCTGGGTAAACACTGAATGGGCAGTTAGGGACAGTGAAAGAAACATTTGTCCAGTAGTATATTAATAACAACCAAAGAATAAACTATCAGATGTATTATGGCACATTTTCTTCCTCACAAGAGGCTATTTTTATGCTTCAAAATAAAGTAGAAAAGGTGATTTAATGGAAAATATGACCGTTCAATCTCAAGAAAATACTTTTTATTGATAAATATATATACTTTGTGGTTACTTAGAATCATTTGTCTATACTTAAAACATACAAAGCTCACATATGTGCAAGGACTCACTAAAAAATGAAAGCCTACTGTAAATACAGAAAGTGGTAATATGAGTAGTTTCTTTTCTTTTCCTAAATTAGAAAGGTAGTAGCAAGTGACTGTAAGCCCAGGCACCGACTTTCTCAGTAATTGCTCTGGGCTGACATCCTACTGAAAGGCCTTATCAGTTAATCCACCTAATGAGCTCACCTTGCAGTAAGCATTAAGTTTATTTCATAAAAATGGGCTTACTTAAAAGTTAAATAGCCCCAGATTTGCCTGTGCTCTTGAGTAAACTTTGAGGAGAAAGGGAGGTGGGGAAGTGTTTCTAGATGAGTGATCACCTAAGCATGGAAGGATTCCTTCAGTCTTTCCAAATTACAGAAACCCCTGTAATTGAGCAGAACAATTTCCCTGTGAAAAGACCACAGAACCCCCCAATCCCACACCATCATGCCTCAACTACCAAATCTCCAACGTCTGGGAAACTTTCATTGAAACCTCTTCACCTCTCAGAGAACACTGAGAACATTTTCTTACGGTGACTTATTGTCATTTCTTATTCAATCACTAAAACACTGAGAACATTTTCTTACGGTGACTTATTGTCATTTCTTATTCAATCACTAAAATTCAGATGTGGGTTCATCTTCCGTGCACTGAATTACTTGGACTTATGCACCAACCAAGTTAAAGGATATCTTTACAATCCTGACATTCTAGGGGACCTGAATGGAAAGAATAAAACCTTCCATCTGAGTTTCTCCTCTCATAACTTCCTGAGTGAAAATTAGCCAACTTTCTCACAAGGCCAACTGTCTTTTCCACATTTGGGGGGCGTGTCTTTTTTTGAGACAGGGTCTCACTGTAGCCCCGGCTGACCTGGAACTCACTATGCAGACCAGGCTGGCTTTGAACTCATAGAGATCTGCCTACCTCTGCCTCCTGAGTGCTGGGTTTCAAGGTGTGTGTCGCCATGCCTGGCTCTTCTCCACATTTTTAAAAGGTTTCCATAAAACCAGGCAGGGCAGCAAAGACCTTTAATCCTAGACTTGAGAGGTAGAAGTACTTCAGTGGCAGCTTTAGCCTTCCTAGCAAGTTTGAGACCTGGCTGGGCCATAAGGACCCTGTCCAAAAACAGTTCTCCATGAAAATCAATCTATTCAACAGCCAGGAAAACCACAATAAATGTGGCACAGAGTATGAGAATTGTAAGGAGCTTTGAGGACAGAGACCTAGTCTCCCATTCTGTAGGAGAGGGAATAAGAGAGATAACGATGCTCTTCAGTCATGGTCTGATGTACATTGATCAAGACCACCCAAAACTGTCATGGCTGATGCCAAACAGAAATGAACTGTAGGAGCTCTCTGTGGGTCCCAGGTAGTCAATGATGATAATGACATTTGTGTAAGCACTATCAGAAAACCATGTGCTCACAGGACCACAGACATCTACTGGATCAAAACCCAATCCATTATTTGAGTCAGGTTAGAGTTTAACATAGCATCTTCTATAAAGAAAAAAATATGGCACTTGAAGGAAAATGGATGCAACATATCTTCGGGTTAAATGAAATAACCCAAATTGAGAAAGACAAGAATAACACGTTTTCCCTCATGTAGAATTTAGATTTAAAGAAATTAGCAGGAGAATGAATGAGATGAGGAGGAAGCTGTATGAAAAGAAGGGAAGGGGCCAGTGGACAGAGGGAGACAAAAGCAGTGGTGAAGAGAGTAGGAATCAAAATCTCATAAACAAAACCCATTATGTTGTTGTATAAGCAGTATACTAACCGAAAAGTAAATATGGAGAAAAAACTTCCTCAGTAAAAGAACCACCTACACCAAGTTGGGCGTGGTGGCACACACCTTCAATCCTAGCACTTGGGAGGCAGAGGCAGAGGCAGAGGCAGACAGAGGCAGGCAGATCTCTGTGAGTTCAAGGCCAGCCTGGTCTACAGAGTGAACTCCAGGCCAGCTGGGACTAAAGGGAGATTCTGTCTCAAAAATACAAAAAAAAAAAAAAAAAAGAACCACCTACCAAAGCATTGACTCTCACTGCTTCAAAATGTATGATTTATGGTTTAAAGTATAATTACTCTTTTATTTTGCTTAAAATGTTTGGCAAATTAAGTGAATGAAAATTGCTTTTTCTTTCCCATAGAGCCCTCTAGTAACAGTTCAATCACAGTCAAGCTAAACAATGACTCACGTGGCCTACTTAGCATTTAGTATGGATAGATTAGTATTTCCATGAGTCAATGGCAATCCAGTAATTCTTTATATTCTGATAGGCATCCAAAGGTGGAAATAATAAGGATATTACTATGTTACCAAGTAATTAGTAATTTCTATATGGCATGGAGTTATGTTGCTTAATAAATCTTAAATGCTTATCACAGCTCAACCCTTATGCACGGGCACTTACTTAATAAATACTGTCACAATGATGAAACTGGAGTTGATTACTAGGTAACAAAGGAAATAAGAGATAGCTCAAAAGAAATACTAATGTGGAGGCTGGGGAGATGGCTCAGCAGGTAAGAGTGCCCACATAGAAAAAGCTGCCCGTGGCCCCACATGTGCCTGGAACCCCAACGTTTGTGGGCAGGGAGAGTGGATGCCAATAGCTTCATAATCCAACCAGTCTAGTGAGAAAATGTGAGCTTCGGGTTTAGAGAGCAACCCTATCTCAAAAACATAAGGTGGATAATGACAGGGGAAGATGGGCAACCGTGGGCATGTGGGTGTGTGTACCTGCTGACACACATGCATAAGCAATGAAACACAATTTGGGGGCAGGAGAGATGGCTTAGTGGTTAAGAACACTGCTTTTGCAGAGGACCTCAGCACCTGCATGCTAGCTAACAACTGTATGTAACTTCAGTTCCGGGGATCTGACACCCTCTTCTGACCTCTGTGGTCACTGCACAACACGCATGGATTTACATACATGCAGGCAATACACTCATACATATAAAAAAAACATTTTTTTTCAAAGCCAATGTTTATTGAAGCTTTGTGCATTTCATAAAAAAATTCCAATCAAATCCAGACCCACTCCCCCTTCCTTGGCCCCCCCACCCCACTACAGCTGCCAACATACATTTTTTTTTATTTTTTTAAAGAAACATGTTCTGGCTTGGGTGTGCTTTTACTTAACTGTTTCTCCTTTGCGTTTCTACCACAATAATATAAGAAGTCCATTTAGTGGTGCTTGTGTGTGCTTGTGCTTAGGGAGATGGGGGAACTGGGTGGAGTTGATGGGGGACTGGGAGGGGTGGAAATCATGCAAGGACAATATTCATGTAGGAAATTCTCAAAAATAAAAATGTAAAAAGAATATAACAAAGGAAACTATAATTAATAAAAAAAAAATAGTGGCTTTATACTTTGAGGTCTAGATTTCTCTACCAGGCTACCTTATTTCAAAACACTCCTAAGAAGTGTGTTTTATTCTTACTAGAGTAACTGAACAGGCCGCTACTTAGAGTTTTTATTTATTGTTCTGCCAGAGCATTTTTCTCCACTTGTGGGATGGGGCTGAAACCAGTACTTAGCTTGCACCTCCTGAGCACTCATGTAAAGATCTCTGATAATGATCATGCTCTCCTCCAAAAGACAAACAAATTTATTTGCCAGTGAAAGAGCTTTCATGTGGGTAGCATTTCAACACAGGATAATGAATACTTTGGGAAGATGACCTGAGTTCCTTCCTCACGTTTATGTTCCCTTGTTTATTATGGCTACTATGTCCAAGGTACAAAGAGTTTGTGGAAATGAAAAGCAATCTAACAGAGAAAAAGAAAAAGGAGAGCTAGAAGCATGCCCAGTTTGGCTGATACCTAAAGTTTTCATATTTTAAGCCGAAGTATCTAAGCTATGACAATGTATGATTTCTCTAGTTCAGGTGCAGATGCAAGTTGGGAGACAACCACAGCTTGTAAAGTAATTTCAGGGCACAAATAAGTTGGGGTCCCAGGAAATGAATGCTGTTCTTACCAATGTCACAGTCAGTGGGTGACAAAGGTGCTTCTAATCCAGTAAGAGTATAAAGAGAAGTTGACCCTGAGAAAGGTCCTGGTGTTTGGGTGAGGGCGGCATTCGGTCACATTCTGAGGCCTTCTCAAGATTTCAAACAAATATTTTTCCATCTTAATAGTGATAAGAATTTTTCAGTAGATTTATTGTTTTTTATATTCTGGACTTAAGCATATGTCCAAAATTTGAAAAATGACTATTGATAAGAATTTTTCAGATTTATTGTTTTTTATATTCTGGACTTAAGCATATGTCCAAAATTTGAAAAATGTCTGTGACTGATAATAGAAAAATACCGATTAATAGTGGCTTTGAGCCAGGCGTGGTGGCGCACGCCTTTAATCCTAGCATTTGGGAGGCAGAGACAGGCAGATCTTTGTGAGTTCAAGGCTAGCCTGGCCTACAGAGTGAGTTCCAGGACAGCTGGGACTACAGGGAGACCCAATCTCAAAAAGACCAAAAAAAAAAAAAAGTGGCTTTGAAACTTCAGGACAAAGCCATAACCACAGAAAAGGCTTTTATTCTAATCTGTTATATTTTCACCCAGACCCTAAATGATGTGTGATTTCTGAGCTACTTTGGGCTGCAAACACCTCTTCCTCACTTGCTTCCCCCAGATGCTAATTTAGAGATCACGGGTTTTCCTCGTGTATCTTTTTTTTTTTTAAGGGTGAGAAAAACATTATTTTGTGATTTGGTTTTTTTATCCTTGAAGTAGGCCATCAAAGTATCAAAGTAGAATTACATTTAGTGAAACTGACTAAACAGTTTCACTCTTAGAAACAGACCTGGTATAGAAAATGGCTATCTACATCTATGAACATAGTGGTTCTTACTATTTAAAAATTTTTTTCATAAACAAGTGAATATAAGTGAAAGTAGGATTAAAGAGGAAAAAATGCTCTCCAAGTGTAACAAAGTAAATCCCCTTAAAGATTTTACATTAATACTTAAATAGGTTCCAATGAATTTCCTTTACCTCCTTGATCCTCTTTTTCAGTAACTGATGGAAACTTTTTTTTTTTTTTTTGTCTTTTTGAAACAGGGTCTCCCTGTAGCTGTCCTGGAACTGACTCTGTAGACCAGGCTGGCCTTGAACTCACAGAAATCCACCTCCGTCTGCCTTGCAAGCACTAGGATTAAATGCGTGCACCACCACGCCCAGCTGATGGAAATTTTTAACAACAATCCGTTCATTTCCTACATGTCACTGAATTGAAAAAGAGCTCCTATGTGAGTCAATTCTGCATCCGAGAAACCAATTTGAAAAGTTCACATTACAGCACACAGCTATAGTCAACATCTGTGTTATACAATGTTTTCACAATTTTGAGGAAGAACATGGTATCTGTGGAAAGACAGGCTTGGAGGAGGGCCCTTAGCCTGGATGGACGGAAACAAGCATCAGTAAGCAGTGGAGTTGGCTTGAGCTAAGCTGGGACCATATCAGCTGCAGGCTCTGGGTTGGGCTGTGCACAAAGTCCACTTGGAGAGAGGTGAATGCAGCAGTCAGGCCTGGCTCTCCACCAGGTTGGAGTGTGTTATGAGTGCACACCAGCCATTTATCACTCTTTATAATTAGGGTACAGTTGTGAAATATATAGCTCAATTTGCCTTTAAAATAAGAGGTTAACTCATACGCCTCCTCATAAGTCTTTTTTATGTGAGAGATCATTAGTATTAACAGCCCCCTCTCCATTCTGCCCCCACCAGTGGACTGATGTCACCGAGGGCATTAAAGGTCTTTGAGCAGGGAAGAAACAGAATAAAAGCCATGTCCAGAGAAATTTCTGGAAATCTCTGGAAATTTCTCAGACAGAACCTGGACTAACACAGCCCGCCCTGCTCTACAGAAACCCCAGTGCCCGTATCTACAGCTATGGGAGTTACTTAGGTTAGCAGTAACTGAAAGAGTTCACTCAAGTAAATTTTGTACCCCCCCCAAAAAAAGTGGTTTTGGTTGGACAAATTTTCCATATGATGCAAAGTAGCCACAAACTCTGCTTTGGGGATAGTGATTTATGATTTCTTTTGTTTGAATATCACTCTCCACACTCATCTTGAGTCCAGTGTATGGGCTGTCACTCAAGGTTAGTTTCCTCAGAGCTATTTCTTACATAATGCTTCAAATGTGGGACAAGTATTAGTAAACCATGGAACACTGACTATTCTGTTGGTGTTCCACTCCACCCACTCATTTCCCTAAAGAAAGGCCTGGAAATATTTCTCCTGAGGCAATGCCACTTGTTAAGATTTTAAAATTTAAGATTAACAGTAACATAGGAAGTACACTATAATTTTGAAATGGCTTTGAAATAAAAGTTGAGAGACTTTCCTGTCACTAAGCAAAAACTGATGTTTAGAGCATTAACATCTATTTATATTAATTGACATTAATTAAATCAGGCATTGGTAATTTATTTTCTTGAGTTAAAATTTGGGGGGCTGTGAAGCTCTACAAATGCAACGGGGGATTAAAGTTGTAGGCTTTAAAACAAAACAAAAACCTTTCCATCCTCCTCAAAGAAATAGAAATTCACAAGACTGAAAGTGGAACTTTGAGATCCTCTCTTCTAAATTTCCTCTCAACTTAGGCATTCCTTATCAAGAACAAAACAAAGCCTAACAGAGAGTATGGCACATGCCTTTATAATCCCAGCACTTGGTAAGATCTCTTGAGACCGGTATGGTCTACATAATGAGTTTCAGGCCAGCCAGGTAGGGCTAAATAGTGAGACTGTGTCTCAAACAAAACAGAACAACCCATAAACAAAAGCAACAACAAAAACACCAAAACAACTTGCTGGCCCATGTATACCCAGTTTCTGCTGATTATAGAAATAACACTGATGGGGGCTGGAGAGATGGCCTAGCGGTTAAGAGCGCCGACCGCTCTTACAGAGGACCCGGGTTCGATCCCCAGCACCCACATGGCGGCCGAGAACCGTCTGAAACTCCAATTCCAGGGGAATCCGAGACCCTCTTCTGACCTCCGCGGCATTGCACGACACGGGTGCACAGACTTGCATGCAGACAGTACATTCGTACCCATACGGAAATAAAAAAAAAAAAAATAAATAAAAAAAAAAATAACACTGATGAACGGAATCTGGTATTCATTAAGTTTCTTAAAGAAAAAAAAAAAACTTGGAGGGGGGTGGACCTCACACCTGTAACTGGGGAGATAGCTAAATCAATAAAGTGCTTGCTGTGCAAGTACGAGGTCATAGGTTACATGCTTAGCACCCACAGAAAAAGCCGCCAAGTACGATGGCATTTGCTAATAACCATACCACCGAGGCGGTGGAGATGGGATTCCTAGAGCTTCCTGGATGGCCTACCTGGAATACAAGCCTGAGAGACTGTGTCTCAAAAATAAGTAGACAGCTGTCCCAGAGAATGATCCTCTTGGTGTGGGAAGCGCCACATCCTGGCAACCGAAAGTCCTCAGCCTCAGCCATTTCCAGGTTTTCCCTGTAATTAAGGCAAGGCAAGTAGAAAACTCTCCAGTCTCAGACTAGACCAGAAGTTATTGAGATTGGCTACAAAGTAACATTTGGGAAGGGAACACCCACTGGAGCAGGATTTGCCACTGGATCCCCAGATCAACATGGCCACCCAAGTTCCAGTGTGACACCCTGTGCCTGCTACAGGAGGTGGTATGTGGCGAGAGTCCAGCTGCATGTGGTAGGCTTTTATACATCTCCCCCCCCAAAGTCCCAGAATTCCATAGTCCCCTGGACTTTCTGTTAGAATGCCACCATCATGTGCGGCAGAGAACTCACTGCACAGCTGGGCTTTAAACTTAGTTCCTCCCATCAAATACTCAGCTGCTCCAGGACATGAGCCCATTTCAAAAGAAGAAAAAAATGTATCCCACAACAACTCTGAGGAATGATACCTGAAGTTGACGCCTGACCTCCACAGGTATGTTTGTAAACACACACACACACACACACATACACACACGTACACCCCCAGAAAACACACACAATTATCCAAAATCTGATACTGCTCATCCTTCCCCTAAACCTTAATAAACTCCCAGACAGATACTCTTTTAGAAAAGAAAAACCTGCTTCCCGCTGAAGCCAACATTTTATAGATCTAAAGATAGTAGATTTGGGGCTAGAGAGATGGGTCAGATGTAAGGAACCGTTACTGCTGCTTCAGAGGACCTTGGTTTGGTTCACAGCACCCACATCCAGTGCTCACAACTGCCTGTAATTCTAGTTCCAGGGGGTCTGACACTTTCTAGCCTCAACAGGTACATGTATGTATGTGGTGCACATAAATTCTCATACACACACACACGCAATCATACATGTGTAAAGAAAATAAATAACAGATTTATCTGGGAGCTCGAGAATAAAACGAGATGAATGCCATTAAAAAGACATGATTCTGGGGGCTGGAGAGATGGCCTAGTGGTTAAGAGTGCCGACAGCTCTGGCAGAGGACCCGGGTTCGATCCCCAGCACCCACATGGCACCTGAGAACCGTCTGTAACTCCAATTCCAGGAGAACTCCAGTTCCAGGGGATTCCGAGACCCTCTTCTGACCTCCACGGCATTGCACGACACGGTGCACAGACCTACACGCAAAACAGTACATACATTCATACACATAAATAAATAAAAGAAAAAAAAAAAAAGACATGATTCTGTACAATGGAATGGAACAGAATTTCAGCTCTACAAGATTAAGTCCAATTCAAGCAGAATTTTCTTAGATTTAAATAAAAACAGGGTTTTTTTTTTTTTTAAAGCTACACAGATAGTTATATATACAGGCATAAACATAAGTGTCTTCCAGTACTTCACCTGTACTCAAGCACGTTTAGTTTGAAAGTGACTCATTCCTGTGTAATTATTATCACCTTATATTATAAAGAGTTTCTTTATCCTTATTGCCTTACAGCTAGCTGAAAAGAAGCTAGGACTTAAAATCATGTGGGGTGGGCAGGATGTGTTTTCATGATAAATACAGGATAGATGAATGAACACACTCATCATTAACTTCTTTGATATAAAATTCAGAAGGAAAATGGGAAAACATAAGAAAATACATTCAAATACTATTTCTGGGGTAAAGAGAGAAAACAGTTGCATAGAGATGAAGACTATCTCATGCTAAGAATTATAAGCTTGAGTGAAAAGTGGCAGTGACAGGGAAATGCATGTAAGTTAACAGATTGCAAATGAGTTAAAACATTGTCTTCACCCATGAGATTATTACCTATTATCCAGGGAAGGGCTATGAATTTTATGGCTCTTGAAAATAATGGCAAAAAGATGACACAGCACTTTGAGAGTGTTTGTTCAGCTGGTGAACAAAGGCATGAAAGAAGTGCAAAAAATAGTCTTTTACAACCTGAAACTCACTGCTCAGTATGAGTTTTGATATATACAATAAGGAGTATGACAGAGCAGCTCAAAGTGTTGAGTAAAGATGGTACAGGAAAGAGGTGCCGCTCAGGGCAGCTGGCCTTGGGGGCCCTAGGGCATGCTAACCCCCTAAGAGACTGAATATGTGTTACGGAACACGTGATTAATAGTCATCTTACCACACAAGATGACTATTAACCTGACAATAGGCTCTTCTATATTGATCTCAAATTTCAAACTTTTGAACTCAGGACTTGACAAATAAAGAAAATAATTGATGAGTAAAGATGGCAGCGCAGCTGGAACAGTGGACCCCCGCAACTCTCAGCACGACTTAAAACATGACTCAAGGCATATTCTGACTCAAAATCACGTACAAAGGAGAGGAGGTGGGCCCTTATTTTGGCACACTTGAGTCCAAGAGTTACAGATGACTAAAACTCTAATGAGATATGGTTTCTCTGGCACCCAGCTCACAGGTGTTATGTAAGGTAGATGGGGTTTTTCATCTGCTAATGGCAAACATGAAGCTGGGGTAAGAGGTAGGGGTGGTAAGGTGAGGTGGAGATGGGGGAGGAGGTCTGAATTTAACCAAAATTCATTGTATGAAATTTGTGGATCAATAAAATTTCTCTTAAAACTTAAAAAATTGATTCAGATATTCACATTGCTCCTTCAAAATCTGAATGCTCATCATTAGATGGAAATAGAGAGGCTAACAATAATGGAAAACAAAAATACTAGATAGTTTCAGTGTCAGGAGTGCTCACTATTTCAATGTTAGGTAAACGCCTTTTACTCTTACATGATTTTACATGCAAATTGTTTTTTACAAGTAAAACAGGTTTTAAAACCTGACTGCTGGGGCTGGAAAGATGGCTCAGTGTTAAGAGCACTGGCTGCTCTTGCAGGAGACTTAGCTTCTGTTCCCAGCACTCACATGGGGGCTAACAAACAAGTATCCTTAACTCAGACCCAGAGGATCTGACACCCTCTTCTGGACTCCTCAGCCATTATAGGACAGGGAGCACTTACGTATATGCAGGCAAAACATACACATAAAATTAAAACCTGACTGTTCATGCAGTAATATGATGAAAGGAGAGGCCCTGGACTTTCCTGCTTCATCTCCATCCATCTTCCAAGCATGCTGCCCCAAACCCTGTTGGCACAGCCAAATCACCTTCTCTGATTTCTTTTCCTAGGCTCCCCCTCCTTAAGGGTCCTGCAGCTTCAATTGACCTATCAGATCACCCAGGCCCATAGCCTAGAAGGTTCTCCAATTTTAAGGACCCATGAGATTTGATTGGCCCCCCACTAATTCCACAATAATCTCATCTCGAGTCCCTTAGTGCAATCACATTTGTGGTCTTTGATGTTATGTAAAGTGACACAATCATGCAAGTAATGTCTTAAACATGCTCACCTACAAGGTACTTACTCTTACTCAGTTTACCACAGGAGCTGGGGCCCAACCATGGCCCTCTTCACTCAAACCAGTGACTCTTGAGAGTGGGGCATGATATTTTTTGTCCCTAGGAAGACATATGAAGATATACAGAGATGTGCTGGGGTTTCCCTGCTGGTAAGGAGTTAGCACCTGGTCCCTAGCATATGGGAGCCCTGAGACTGCAGATCCAGCTTCACAACAAAAGGCTTACCCAACATAACTGATACTAGGCCACTCAGGACAAGCCCAAAACAGAGAAAGATATGATTAAGAACAGAGAAATTAGAAAATTAAAGTGTTTATTGATTTAGTACAGCTTCACAAATGTTTATTGCTTGGAATGGTGTTGCCTATGAGCAGATAAGCTCAAATTCAATTGAGATTCAGGCAGAGTAGACTGAGAAAATTTCTATCCAATGGTCCAATTTAAAATTGAGAACATCGCCCCTGTTGTGTGTGTGTGTGTGTGTGTGTGTGTGTGTTTATGTGTGTGTGAGTGAAAGAGTGAGTGAGTGTGTGCATGGGGGCACTTGGCTTGTTGTTGTTGGTGACTCCCCCTCCCAGCCACCGCAGCCTCTGGGCCGAATAAATAAATAATAAATAAATAAATAATAAATGAGCATGCAGGCAAGCTTCTAAATGAAATGCACTGAATGAGCTTCGTACAGTGGAGGAGAGAACCAAGCACAGGGAAGCATGCAGGCAAGCTTCTAAATGAAATGCATTGAATGAACTTCGTGCTTCCTCTTTCTCGTCCCATGGTGACATCTCAACCCAAACCGAATCCATTTCAGAGGTGAGAGTATCGGCAGCGGTTTCATCCGCAGTCAGCCACACTAAACATTATTTCAATGTGTGAGTTCTAAAATAGCTTCTAAACTGAGGCTATTAAATACCCAGGCCGCCCATACTCGAGCATGGTGGAATCGCTAACTTTAAATCTTGAAAATCATCACTCCTCCCAGAACCTAACCTTTAGTCTGCCAGGAAAAAATAAAATAAAATAAAAATAAAAAGGAAAGTTTGAGTTATAAATTCTGAACCCCTTCCAGGATACTGGCATTTTCGGCTTATTTCTAAGTCATCTGGTTCACATTAGGCTCCAAGACAAGAAGAAGGCCGCTTCCTGCCAAGATAACCACAGAGCGCTCTCATTTCACTTTCAGTGTGGTCATCCTGATGGGCTGGGGCGTGGCCCCCAGGATAAGGTGTCTGCTCTGCTGCCTGCTTTCTCCTCCTCCCGGAGACTACAGCGGGCCCTGTGTGGTTATCCCTGGTGGTGCTGGCTCGTGCTTAGTTCATTCATTCTCATTGCCTGGCAGGACCCAAGCCTAATATTTTGTTGCAATAAGATTTTCGAACAAGAGGAATTGTGTTGTTAGATTCTGTTCACTCAAGTTGTTATGAGGATTTCAAGGAAATTGCAGGTTTGTCTTACTGTAAGGCCGAATCGAGAGTCTATTTTTAGGGGACCCGATTCTGGGGCTTTTCTTGGGGTTTTGCCATCGTTCTTAGTTCTCAGACCCAACACAACCCCCCTCTGGTTCAGCGATGGAGGAAATGTCCATCCTCCTTTTGNTATTTGATGCTCTCTGATTCTATGGTGTTTTGAAAGACTTTGAATGGACTGTGTAAAGATATCATCAAGGTAATGCAGAATCTCCAGGTTGCCTTGAGCTGCTTTGTTACTGTACTGAATAAAAGTAATTAAAGGTTTATAGGAGAAGGAAGCAGGATCTGATGGGGAGGGAGGGGAGAACACCGGAGAGGCCCCAGAAATAATTTTAAAAACTTAAGGCCTAATATCCTGAGACAGAAATGCTTCTTTTAGAATGGGTATCCCATACTCACTTAGAACAACAGAGAAAGGGTTGAAAAATAAGTCACAGGACATAGTACGAATGACAGGATATGTTACTAACAGTGCTGCATGCAGACTGCTTCCTATGTTCTTCTCCTGATTGCTGACATGTTATTATTCATCTAAGGAGCATTCCTACCCACATCAGCACGGTGGCCTACTTGGTCAGTCCCAGCCTATGAAGCTGTGATGCCAAGAATCAACCCACTAATAATAAACATCAATATAAATTACTTCGAATGCAACCATGCAGTTAGGGCAAGTGCTTCTCTGAACACATGTCCTGGCATGCAGTAGGATCTTCATGAATATTTGAACAAATAGCTCCTATGGATCAAATTTTCTGGAGAAATAATTATACATTTGTGACCACAGGTGGGTTCTGGGTAAACACTGAATGGGCAGTTAGGGACAGTGAAAGAAACATTTGTTTCAGTTAAGTATATTATACAACCAAAGAATAAAACTATAGAATGTATATATGCACCCACATTTTCTTCCTCACAAGAGGCTATTTTTATGCTTCAAAATAAAGTAGAAAAGGTGATTTAATGGAAAATATGACCGTTCATCTCAATCTCTGAAAATACTTTTTATATAAATATATATATTGTGGTAACTAGAATCATCTGTCTATTTACCCTTAAAACATACAAAGCTCACATATGTGCAAGGACTCACTAAAAAATGAAAGCCTACTGTAAATACAGAAAGTGGTAATATGAGTAGTTTCTTTTCTTTTCCTAAATTAGAAAGGTAGTAGCAAGTGACTGTAAGCCCAGGCACCGACTTTCTCAGTAATTGCTCTGGGCTGACATCCTACTGAAAGGCCTTATCAGTTAATCCACCTAATGAGCTCACCTTGCAGTAAGCATTAAGTTTATTTCATAAAAATGGGCTTACTTAAAAGTTAAATAGCCCCAGATTTGCCTGTGCTCTTGAGTAAACTTTGAGGAGAAAGGGAGGTGGGGAAGTGTTTCTAGATGAGTGATCACCTAAGCATGGAAGGATTCCTTCAGTCTTTCCAAATTACAGAAACCCCTGTAATTGAGCAGAACAATTTCCCTGTGAAAAGACCACAGAACCCCCCAATCCCACACCATCATGCCTCAACTACCAAATCTCCAACGTCTGGGAAACTTTCATTGAAACCCCTTCACCTCTCAGAGAACAACTGAGAAACATTTTCTACGGTGATATTGTTCATTTCTTATTCAACTCACTTAAAATCCAGATGTGGGGTTCATCTTCCGTGCACTGAATTACTTGGACTTATGCACCAACCAAGTTAAAGGATATCTTTACAATCCTGACATTCTAGGGGACCTGAATGGAAAGAATAAAACCTTCCATCTGAGTTTCTCCTCTCATAACTTCCTGAGTGAAAATTAGCCAACTTTCTCACAAGGCCAACTGTCTTTTCCACATTTGGGGGGCGTGTCTTTTTTGAAGACAGGGTCTCACTGTTAGCCCCGGCTGACCTGGAAACTCACTATGCAGACCAGGCCTGCTTTGAACTATAGAGATCTGCCTCACTCTGCCTCCTGAGTGCTGGGTTTCAAGGTGTGTGTCATCCATGCCTGGCTCTTCTCCACATTTTTAAAAGGTTTCCATAAAACCAGGCAGGGCAGCAAAGACCTTTAATCCTAGACTTGAGAGGCATAGAAAGAGTACTTCAGTGGCAAGTTTTGAGACCTGGCTAATGGGCCATAAGGCCCTGTCCCAAAAAACATTCATCCATGAAAATCTAATCTATTCAACGCCAGGAAAACCGACAATAAATGTTAGGCACAGAGTTAATGAGAATCTTTGGTGTTAAGGAGCTTGAGGACAGAAGGACCTAGCCTACCCATTCTGTATGAGAGGGAATAAGAGATGAGCATAACGATTGCTCTTCAAGTCATGCGGTCTGATGTACATGATCAACGACCACCCAAAACTGTCCATGCTGATGCCCAACAGAAATGACTTTTGTTTTAAGGGGGGAGGGCTCTCTGGTGCTCGAGGTCCCAGGTAGTCAATGATGATAATGACATTTGTGTAAGCACTATCAGAAAACCATGTGCTCACAGGACCACAGACATCTACTGGATCAAAACCCAAACCATTATTTTGAGGTCAGGTTAGAGTTTAACTGCTTCTTCTAATAAAGAAAAAATATGCACCTTGGAAGAAATGGAGTGCAACATATCTCGGGTTAAATTGAAATAAACCCCAAATTGAGGAAAGACAAGAATAACACGTTTTCCCTCATGTAGAATTTAGATTTAAAGAAATTAGCAGAGAGAATGAATGAGAGAGGAGGGAAGCTGTTATGAAAAGAAGGGAAGGGGCCAGTGGACAGAGGGAGACAAAAGCAGTGGTGAAGAGAGTAGGAATCAAAATCTCATAAACAAAACCCATTATGTTGTTGTATAAGCAGTATACTAACCGAAAAGTAAATATGAAGAAAAAACTCCCTCAGTAAAAAGAACCACTACACCAAGTTTGGGCGTGGTGGCACACGCCTTCAACCTAGCACTTGGGAGGCAGAGCAGACGCGGGCCCGAGGGCAGAGGCAGGACAGAGCAGGCAGACTCTGTGGAGTTCAAGGCCAGCCTTGGTTCTACAGAGTGAACTCCAGGCCAGCGCGGACTAAAGGGAGATTCGTTTCAAAAAAATACAAAAAAAAAAAAAAAAAAAAAAAAAAAAAAAAAAAAAAAAAAAAAAAAAAAGAACCAACCTTACCAAAGCATTGACTCTCACTGCTTCAAAATGTATGATTTATGGTTTAAAGTATAATTACTCTTTTTTGCTTTAAATGTTTGCAAATTAAGTGAATGAAAATTGCTTTTTCTTTCCCATAGAGCCCTCTAGTAACAGTTCAATCACAGTCAAGCTAAACAATGACTCACGTGGCCTACTTAGCATTTAGTATGGATAGATTAGTATTTCCATGAGTCAATGGCAATCCAGTAATTCTTTATATTCTGATAGGCATCCAAAGGTGGAAATAATAAGGATATTACTATGTTACCAAGTAATTAGTAATTTCTATATGGCATGGAGTTATGTTGCTTAATAAATCTTAAATGCTTATCACAGCTCAACCCTTATGCACGGGCACTTACTTAATAAATACTGTCACAATGATGAAACTGGAGTTGATTACTAGGTAACAAAGGAAATAAGAGATAGCTCAAAAGAAATACTAATGTGGAGGCTGGGGAGGAGGATGGCCCTCAGCAGGTAAGAGTGCTCCAACATAGAAAAAAGCTGCCCGTGGCCCCACATGTGCCTGGAACCCCAACGTTTGTGGGCAGGGAGAGTGGATGCCAATAGCTTCATAATCCAACCAGTCTAGTGAGAAAATGTGAGCTTCGGGTTTAGAAAGCAACCCTATCTCAAAAAACATAAGGTGGATAATGACAGGGGAAGATGGGCAACCGTGGGCATGTGGGTGTGTGTACCTGCTGACACACATGCATAAGCAATGAAACACAATTTGGTGAAGGCAGGAGAGATGGCTTTAGTGGTTAAGAACACTGCTTTTGCAGAGGACCCAGCACCTGCCATGCTAGCTAACAACTGTATGTACTTCCAGTTCCGAGCGACACCCTCTTGCTGACCTCTTGGTCACTGCACAACACGCATGATTTACATACATGCAGGCATACACTCATACATAATAAAAAAAAACAATTTTTTTCAAAGACCAATGTATTGAAGCTTGTGCATTTCATAAAAAAATTCCAATCAAATCCGACCCACTCCCCCTTCCTTGGGCCCCCCCCCCACTACAGCGCCCAACATCACATTTTATTTTAAAGAACATGTTCTGGCTTGGGTGTGCTTTTACTTAACTGTTTCTCCTTTGCGTTTCTACCAACAATTAAATAAGACAGTCCATTTAGTGGTGCTTGTGTGTGCTTGTGCTTAGGGTGCGCAGATGGAACAGCTAGCTGGGTGGGAGGTTGATGGCGCGGGACTGGAGGGGTTTGAGAAACTCATGCAAGACAAATATTCATGTAGAAATTCTCAATAGATAAAATTTTTAAAAATGCTAAAAAAGAAATATAACAAAGGAAACTATAATTTAATAAAAAAAATACGTTTGGCTTTATACTTTGAGGTCTAGA
This sequence comes from Rhizomys pruinosus, assembly GCA_009823505.1. Classification (NCBI taxonomy): domain Eukaryota; kingdom Metazoa; phylum Chordata; class Mammalia; order Rodentia; family Spalacidae; genus Rhizomys; species Rhizomys pruinosus. The sequence continues at coordinate 1,244,697 of VZQC01006069.1, read as the reverse complement.
TTTCTCTACCAGGCTACCTTATTTCAAAACACTCCTAAGAAGTGTGTTTTATTCTTACTAGAGTAACTGAACAGGCCGCTACTTAGAGTTTTTATTTATTGTTCTGCCAGAGCATTTTTCTCCACTTGTGGGATGGGGCTGAAACCAGTACTTAGCTTGCACCTCCTGAGCACTCATGTAAAGATCTCTGATAATGATCATGCTCTCCTCCAAAAGACAAACAAATTTATTTGCCAGTGAAAGAGCTTTCATGTGGGTAGCATTTCAACACAGGATAATGAATACTTTGGGAAGATGACCTGAGTTTCCTTCCTCACGTTTATGTTCCCTTGTTTATTATGGCTACTATGTCCAAGGTACAAAGAGTTTGTGGAAATGAAAAGCAATCTAACAGAGAAAAAGAAAAAAGGAGAGCATAAGAATGCATGCCCAGTTTGGCTGATACCTAAAGTTTTCATATTTTAAGCCGAAGTATCTAAGCTATGACAATGTATGATTTCTCTAGTTCAGGTGCAGATGCAAGTTGGGAGACAACCACAGCTTGTAAAGTAATTTCAGGGCACAAATAAGTTGGGGTCCCAGGAAATGAATGCTGTTCTTACCAATGTCACAGTCAGTGGGTGACAAAGGTGCTTCTAATCCAGTAAGAGTATAAAGAGAAGTTGACCCTGAGAAAGGTCCTGGTGTTTGGGTGAGGGCGGCATTCAGTCACATTCTGAGGCCTTCTCAAGATTTCAAACAAATATTTTTCCATCTTAATAGTGATAAGAATTTTTCAGTAGATTTTTTTTTTTTATATTCTGGACTTAAGCATATGTCCAAAATTTGAAAAATGACTATTGATAAGAATTTTTCAGATTTATTGTTTTTTATATTCTGGACTTACAGCAGTTATGCCAAAATTTTGAAAAAATGTCATGGTGACTGATAATTTAGGAATAATACCGATATAGTGGCTTGAGCCAGGCGTGGTGGCGCACGCCTTTAATCCTAGCATTTGTGGAGGCAGAGACAGGCAGATCTTTGTGAGTCAAGGCTAGCCTGAGCCTACAGAGAGTGAGTTCCAGGAAACAGCTGGGACTACAGGGAGACCCAATCCTCAAAAGACCAAAAAAAAAAAAAAAAAAAAAGTGGTCTTTGAAACTTCAGGACAAAGCCATAACCACAGAAAAGGCTTTTATTCTAATCTGTTATATTTTCACCCAGACCCTAAATGATGTGTGATTTCTGAGCTACTTTGGGCTGCAAACACCTCTTCCTCACTTGCTTCCCCCAGATGCTAATTTAGAGATCACGGGTTTTCCTCTATATGTGCTATCGTGATCTTTTTTTTTTTAAGGGTGAGAAAAACATTATTTTGTGATTTGGTTTTTTTATCCTTGAAGTAGGCCATCAAAGTATCAAAGTAGAATTACATTTAGTGAAACTGACTAAACAGTTTCACTCTTAGAAACAGACCTGGTATAGAAAATGGCTATCTACATCTATGAACATAGTTCGGTTTTCTTACTATTAAAAAATTTTTTTCATAAACAAGTGAATATAAGTGAAAGTAGGATTAAAGAGGAAAAAATGCTCTCCAAGTGTAACAAAGTAAATCCCCTTAAAGATTTTACATTAATACTTAAATAGGTTTCCATGAATTTCTCTTTACCTCCTTGATTCCTCTTTTTCAGTAACTGATGGAAACTTTTTTTTTTTTTTTTTGTCTTGAACAGGGTTCCCTGTAGCTGTCCTGCGAACTGACTCTGTAGACCAGGCTGGCCCTTTAACTAACAGAGATCCAACCTCCGTCTGCCTGGCAAGCACTAGGATTTAAATGCGTGCACCACCACGCCCAGCTTGATGCAATTTTTAACCAACAAATCCGTTCATTTCCTACATGTCACTGAATTGAAAAAGAGCTCCTATGTGAGTCAATTCTGCATCCGAGAAACCAATTTGAAAAGTTCACATTACAGCACACAGCTATAGTCAACATCTGTGTTATACAATGTTTTCACAATTTTGAGGAAGAACATGGTATCTGTGGAAAGACAGGCTTGGAGGAGGGCCCTTAGCCTGGATGGACGGAAACAAGCATCAGTAAGCAGTGGAGTTGGCTTGAGCTAAGCTGGGACCATATCAGCTGCAGGCTCTGGGTTGGGCTGTGCACAAAGTCCACTTGGAGAGAGGTGAATGCAGCAGTCAGACCTGGCTCTCCACCAGGTTGGAGTGTGTTATGAGTGCACACCAGCCATTTATCACTCTTTATAATTAGGGTACAGTTGTGAAATATATAGCTCAATTTGCCTTTAAAATAAGAGGTTAACTCATACGCCTCCTCATAAGTCTTTTTTATGTGAGAGATCATTAGTATTAACAGCCCCCTCTCCATTCTGCCCCCACCAGTGGACTGATGTCACCGAGGGCATTAAAGGTCTTTGAGCAGGGAAGAAACAGAATAAAAGCCATGTCCAGAGAAATTTCTGGAAATCTCTGGAAATTTCTCAGACAGAACCTGGACTAACACAGCCCGCCCTGCTCTACAGAAACCCCAGTGCCCGTATCTACAGCTATGGGAGTTACTTAAGTTAGCAGTAACTGAAAGAGTTCACTCAAGTAAATTTTGTACCCCCCCCAAAAAAAAGTGCGTTTTGGTTGGACAAATTTTCCATATGATGCAAAGTAGCCACAAACTCTGCTTTGGGGATAGTGATTTATGATTTCTTTTGTTTGAATATCACTCTCCACACTCATCTTGAGTCCAGTGTATGGGCTGTCACTCAAGGTTAGTTTCCTCAGAGCTATTTCTTACATAATGCTTCAAATGTGGGACAAGTATTAGTAAACCATGGAACACTGACTATTCTGTTGGTGTTCCACTCCACCCACTCATTTCCCTAAAGAAAGGCCTGGAAATATTTTTCCTTGAGGCAATGCCACTTTGTAAAGGATTTTAAATTTAGATTTTAACAGTAACATAGGAAGTTACACTATAATTTTGAAAGGCTTTGAATAAAAAAGTTTGAAGACTTTCCACTGTTCACTAAGCCAAAAACTGATGTTTAGGCATTAACACTATTTATATTAATTGGACATTTAATTAAAATCAGCATTGCGTAATTTATTTTCTTGAGTTTAAAATTTGGGGGGCTGTGAAGCTCTACAAATGCAACGGGGGATTAAAGTTGTAGGCTTTTAAAACAAAACAAAAACCTTTCCATCCTCCTCAAAGAAATAGAAATTCACAAGACTGAAAGTGGAACTTTGAGATCCTCTCTTCTAAATTTCCTCTCAACTTAGGCATTCCTTATCAAGAACAAAACAAAGCCTAACAGAGAGTATGGCACATGCCTTTATAATCCCAGCACTTTTGGTAAATCTCTGAGGACCGGTATTCGGTCTACATAATGATTTCAGCCAAGCCAGGTAGGGCTAAATTGTGAGACTGCTGTCTCAAAACAAAAAACAGAAAACAACCCAGTTAAAACAAAAGCAACAACAAAAACACCAAAACAACTTGCTGGCCCATGTATACCCAGTTTCTGCTGATTATAGAAAAACCTGTGATGGGGGCTTGGAGAGATGGCCCTAGGGTTAGAGCGCCGACCGCTGTTACAGAAGACCGGGTTCGATCCCCCAGCACCACATGGCGGCCTAGAACAGTATGAAACTCCAATTCCAGAACACCAGTTCCAGGGGAATCGGAGACCCTCTTCTGACCTCCGCGGCATTGCACGACACGGCGTGGCACAGACTTGCATGCAGACAGTTTACATTTGACCCATACGGAAATAAAAAAAAAAAAAATAAATTAAAAAAAAAAAATAACACTGATGAACGGAATCTGGTATTTCATTAACTTTCTGTAAAGAAAAAAAAAAACTTGGAGGGGGGTGGACCTCACACCTGTAACTGGGGAGATAGCTAAATCAATAAAGTGCTTGCTGTGCAAGTACGAGGTCATAGGTTACATGCTTAGCACCCACAGAAAAAGCCGCCAAGTACGATGGCATTTGCTAATAACCATACCACCGAGGCGGTGGAGATGGGATTCCTAGAGCTTCCTGGATGGCCTACCTGGAATACAAGGCCTGAGGGACTGTGTCTCAAAAATAAGTAGACAGCTGTCCCAGAGAATGATCCTCTTGGTGTGGGAAGCGCCACATCCTGGCAACCGAAAGTCCTCAGCCTCAGCCATTTCCAGGTTTTCCCTGTAATTAAGGCAAGGCAAGTAGAAAACTCTCCAGTCTCAGACTAGACCAGAAGTTATTGAGATTGGCTACAAAGTAACATTTGGGAAGGGAACACCCACTGGAGCAGGATTTGCCACTGGATCCCCAGATCAACATGGCCACCCAAGTTCCAGTGTGACACCCTGTGCCTGCTACAGGAGGTGGTGTGTGGCGAGAGTCCAGCTGCATGTGGTAGGCTTTTATACATCTCCCCCCCCAAGAGTCCCAGAATTCCATAGTCCCCTGGACTTTCTGTTAGAATGCCACCATCATGTGCGGCAGAGAACTCACTGCACAGCTGGGCTTTAAACTTAGTTCCTCCCATCAAATACTCAGCTGCTCCAGGACATGAGCCCATTTCAAAGAAGAAAAAAATGTATCCCACAACAACTCTGAGGAATGATACCTGAAGTTGACGCCTGACCTCCACAGTATGTTTTGTAAACACACCACACACACACACCACACACCACACACACACCACACACACACACACACATGCACACACGTACACCCCCAGAAAACACACACAATTATCCAAAATCTGATACTGCTCATCCTTCCCCTAAACCTTAATAAACTCCCAGACAGATACTCTTTTAGAAAAGAAAAACCTGCTTCCCGCTGAAGCCAACATTTTATAGATCTAAAGATAGTAGATCTGGGGCTAGAGAGATGGGTCAGATGTAAGGAACCGTTACTGCGCTTGCAGAGGACCTTGTTTGGTTCCCAAGCCACCCACATCCCAATGTGCTCACAACTGCCTGTAATTCTAGTTCCAGGCGGGTCTGACACTTTCTAGCCTCAACAGGTACATGTATGTATGTGGTGCACATAAATTCTCATACACACACACACGCACAATTCATACATGTGTAAAGAAATATAATAACAGATTTATCTGGGAGCTCGAGAATAAAACGAGATGAATGCCATTAAAAAGACATGATCTGGGGCAAGGAGAGATGGCCCTGTGGTTAAGAGTGCCGGACAGCTCTGGCAGAGGACCCGGGTTCGACTCCCCAGCACCCACATGGCACCTGAGAACCGTCTATAACTTCAATTCCAGGAGAACTCCAGTTCCAGGGGGATTCCGAGACCCTCTTCTGCACCTCCACGGCATTGCACGACACGGTGCACAGACCTACACGCAAAACATTACATACATTCAACACATAAATAAATAAAAGAAAAAAAAAAAAAAGAACATGATTCTGTACAATGGAATGGAACAGAATTTCAGCTCTACAAGATTAAGTCCAATTCAAGCAGAATTTTCTTAGATTTAATAAAAACAGGGCGTTTTTTTTTTTTTTAAAGCTACACAGATAGTTATATATACAGGCATAAACATAAGTGTCTTCCAGTACTTCACCTGTACTCAAGCACGTTTAGTTTGAAAGTGACTCATTCCTGTGTAATTATTATCACCTTATATTATAAAGAGTTTCTTTATCCTTATTGCCTTACAGCTAGCTGAAAAGAAGCTAGGACTTAAAATCATGTGGGGTGGGCAGGATGTGTTTTCATGATAAATAACAGGATAGAGGATCATTGAAACACACTCATCACTAAACTTCTTGATTATGAAAATTCAGAAGAAAAATGGGGTAAAACCATAAAGAAAATCATTCAAATACTATTTCTGGGGTAAAGAGAGAAAACAGTTGCATAGAGATGAAGACTATCTCATGCTAAGAATTATAAGCTTGAGTGAAAAGTGGCAGTGACAGGGAAATGCATGTAAGTTAACAGATTGCAAATGAGTTAAAACATTGTCTTCACCCATGAGATTATTACCTATTATCCAGGGAAGGGCTATGAATTTTATGGCTCTTGAAAATAATGGCAAAAAAAGCACTTTGAGAGTGTTAGTTCAGCTGGTGAACAAAGGCATGAAAGAAGTGCAAAAAACAGTCTTTTACAACCTGAAACTCACTGCTCAGTATGAGTTTTGATATATACAATAAGGAGTATGACAGAGCAGCTCAAAGTGTTGAGTAAAGATGGTACAGGAAAGAGGTGCCGCTCAGGGCAGCTGGCCTTGGGGGCCCTAGGGCATGCTAACCCCCTAAGAGACTGAATATGTGTTACGGAACACGTGATTAATAGTCATCTTACCACACAAGATGACTATTAACCTGACAATAGGCTCTTCTATATTGATCTCAAATTTCAAACTTTTGAACTCAGGACTTGACAAGTAAAGAAAATAATTGATGAGTAAAGATGGCAGCGCAGCTGGAACAGTGGACCCCCGCAACTCTCAGCACGACTTAAAACATGACTCAAGGCATATTCTGACTCAAAATCACGTACAAAGGAGAGGAGGTGGGCCCTTATTTCTTTATTTTATGGCCACACTTGAGTTCTCAAGAGTTACAGAGATGGACTAAAACTCTAATGAGGTATGATTTCTCCAGTACCCAGCTCACAGGTGTTATGTAAGGTAGACGGGGTTTTTCATCTGCTAATGGCAAACATGAAGCAGATCTGAGTAAGAGGTACGGGGATGGTAAGGTGAGGCTGGAGATGGGGAGGGAGGTCTGAATTTTAACCCAAAATTCATTGTTATGAAATTTGTGGATCATAAATTTCTCTTAAAACTTTAAAAAATGATCAGATATTCACATTGCTCCTTCAAAATCTGAATGCTCATCATTAGATGGAAATAGAGAGGCTAACAATAATGGAAAACAAAAATACTAGATAGTTTCAGTGTCAGGAGTGCTCACTATTTCAATGTTAGGTAAACGCCTTTTACTCTTACATGATTTTACATGCAAATTGTTTTTTACAAGTAAAAAATAATATTGAAAAAAAAAAAAAAATCTTGGGGCTGGAAAGATGGCTCAGTGGTTAAGAGCACTGGCTGCTCTTGCAGGAATGGACCTAGCTTCTGTTCCCAGCACTCACTATGGGGGCTAACAAACAAGTATCCTTAACTCTAGTACCAGAGGATCTGACACCCTCTTCTGCGATCTCCTCAGCCATTATAGGACAGGGAGCACTTACTATATGCAGGCAAAACATACACATAAAATTTAAAACCTGACTGTTCATGCAGTAATATGATGAAAGGAGAGGCCCTGGACTTTCCTGCTTCATCTCCATCCATCTTCCAAGCATGCTGCCCCAAACCCTGTTGGCACAGCCAAATCACCTTCTCTGATTTCTTTTCCTAGGCTCCCCCTCCTTAAGGGTCCTGCAGCTTCAATTGACCTATCAGATCACCCAGGCCCATAGCCTAGAAGGTTCTCCAATTTTAAGGACCCATGAGATTTGATTGGCCCCCCACTAATTCCACAATAATCTCATCTCGAGTCCCTTAGTGCAATCACATTTGTGGTCTTTGATGTTATGTAAAGTGACACAATCATGCAAGTAATGTCTTAAACATGCTCACCTACAAGGTACTTACTCTTACTCAGTTTACCACAGGAGCTGGGGCCCAACCATGGCCCTCTTCACTCAAACCAGTGACTCTTGAGAGTGGGGCATGATATTTTTTGTCCCTAGGAAGACATATGAAGATATACAGAGATGTGCTGGGGTTTCCCTGCTGGTAAGGAGTTAGCACCTGGTCCCTAGCATATGGGAGCCCTGAGACTGCAGATCCAGCTTCACAACAAAAGGCTTACCCAACATAACTGATACTAGGCCACTCAGGACAAGCCCAAAACAGAGAAAGATATGATTAAGACAGAAGAAAGAATTAGAAAATTAAAGTGTATTGATTTAGTACAGGCTTCACAAATGTTTATTGCTTGGAATGGTGTTGCCTATGAGCAGATAAGCTCAAATTCAATTGAGATTCAGGCAGAGTAGACTGAGAAAATTTCTATCCAATAGTCCAATTTAAAATTGAGAACATCGCCCCTGTTTTGTGTGTGTGTTTTTTGTGTGTGGGTCTGTGGGTGTGTGTGTGAGTTTATGTGTGTGTGAGTGAAAGATGTGAGTGAGTGTCGACTTGTGCATGGGGCACTCGGCTTGTTGTTGTCGGTGACTCCCCCTCCCAGCCACCGCAGCCTCTGGGCCGAATAAATAAATAATAAATAAATTAAATAATACAATTAAATAAATAATAAATAAATAAATTAAAATAAATAAATAAATAAATAAATAAATAAATAAATAAAAATTGAGAACAAAACAAACCAATCAACACGGGTCATAAGTTCCACCTTTACTCTTTGAGAATCTTCATTATGAACAGCCCAGATGCCCATGCAGGCTGCTGAATTCAGCCTTACATTCTGCTGGTCTGCTGCAATGCTCCTCTTGACCAGAACATCACCTACAGCTGCATTTAAAAATTCCTCCCGAAATAGGAAAGAAGATAGGCTGAATAGAAGTGGATGCCATTGTCACAACCAAGAACCCCCCTTCTCCTAAGCCACACAGAGTTCAAATTCCTGCAGCAGAATTCGGTTATTCCAGTCATCTCATTAGCTAGTTCTGCACAAGGTAAACCAGCATGGGGTGATGTTCCCAGCATTCTGTGTGGTTAGGCAGGGAGTGATCTCAGTCAAAGCAAGATAATCTGATAAGGTTTCTATGGCAAAATTTTTCTACAAACTCCATTTTGTTAAGAACTAGAACTTTAAAGAAAATAGTTGTAAAATGATGAAATGCACTCACTGGAATGAACAAGTTCAGTGTCTTGGAAGTGAAGGGCCCACCATCCACCATGTTTATTAGCCGCTTGCCCCTCTAATGTGCTCTGTTGGAGGCAAATTCTTTTCCAGTCATGATACAAAAAGCTAAACAAGTTCTCCAGGAAGCTGCCCATCATCGGTTTCTACCACGGAACTGGAGCAGACTTGTCAGCCGGTGTCCGGGCCTGTTCCGGAGCCTTTTATCTTCACGGTTTAGGAGACTTTTTAAATCTTTATATCTAGTCACATTATTTTCCACAAAGACTTTAGCATGTGCTTCTCCCTTTTTATTTACAGCATCAAAGGGAAGAAAAAGGGTACAAAAGGCTCGAGGGGAAATTCTTAATGGACGCTCAGAAAACAAGTATATTGAGTGTACACAGTTTTACTTTAGAGGGTGAAAATGAGACTTTGGTGTTTGGTTTTTGTTTAAGTGTCCTGTAGGCTGGGCTGCCGGGTCAGTGGCCTCGGGAACCTACCTGTCTCTGCCTCCCCAGCTCTGACAGTACCGACACATTTCAAGAAAACAGTATATTGAGTGATTACACAGTTTTACTAGAGGGTTGAAACATGAGACTTTTGTGTGTTTGGTTTTGTTAACGTGTCCTGTGGCTGGGCTGCTGGGTCAGTGGCCTCGGGAACCTACCTGTCTCTGCCTCCCCAGCTCTGACAGTACAAGACACATTTCAGAGAAAACAAGTATATTGAGTGTACACAGTTTTACTTTAGAGGGTGAAAATGAGACTTTGGTGTTTGGTTTTTGTTTAAGTGTCCTGTAGGCTGGGCTGCAGGGTTCGATGGCTCGGTACCTACCCTGGTCTTGCTCCCCAGGCTTCTGACAGGTACACAGACACCATTTCATTTGTTGCATTGCTAGTCCACAATTTTTTTGGCTTGTGTCCCAGGGGTGGGAACTGGGACCCTCATGCTTGCAAGGCAAACACGGCCTCTTCTTTTTGAAAAGCCTTACTGTCTTTCTTGTGATAAGAAAGGTTTCTCCGGAGCTAGAGAGATGGCTCAGCAGTTAAGAGCCCTGGCTGTTCTTGCAGAGCACCCACATGGTGGCTGTAACTGTGTAACTCCAATTCTAGAGGATCCATACTTCCATGGGTACTGCATGACATGAGTGTACTTACATGCAAACAATGCACTCGTACATATACATTTTTTCTTTTAAAAAAAGAACCCTTTCAGATTGGTTTTGCACGAAGGATGCTTGTACTCATGGATTATCACTTATAGCTAAAAAATGAAAAAAAAAAAAACTGAGAGAAAGATGCAGGACAGTTATGGCAGAATGCATGATCTGGGATGGGGTGGGGATGGGGGGGGGAGGGAAAGGGAAATATGCCTGATCTGAATTGGAAAATGACGTATGAAATGCACAAAGCATCAATGAAAATTAAAAAAAAGAACCCTTTCTCTATAGAGATACTTAAAGAATATTACTATTCTGAATTTCACTTAGTGAAATCAGACAAAACAAATAAGCAATGAAGAAAGAGGAACGGCTCTTGTCTGAAGCTATTTACTGGTGGCTTTGAATTCATCCTCACTGTGCTTTTTACTTATCTTTAAAATGGCTACTGCAGCAGTTATCTCTTTGTATTTCATATGTAAGTTTCCTATTCAAAATTATGTTGGATTCTATCTTCCTCAATTTTGGATGCCTAGAACCTCAAATCACAGGGCTGGTCATAGTGGCTCTTTATTCCGCCTGCCTCTGCCTCTGCTAGGATTAAAGGCCTGCGCCACCACACCCAGCTTAAAGAAGGTTCTTAGCTGCCATGTGCTCTCGCTGAGCCATCTCTTGTAGCATGCCACAGGGCACCTCATGGCTGAGGGTCTGACCCCGCCCCAAGGAGGAGCAAGCAGCAGGGCCTAGGTGCGTGATGATGCTGGGTGGGGCAAGGTGTGCAGTGGCTCTGAATTGGGAGACTTATGATTGGTCCTGGGAACTGACATCATTTAGTTTATAAAAGTTGTGGCAAGGAGTAAATTTGAATTTCATAGTAACATCATCATGGAATTCTCGGCCTTATTTTTTTATTAATTATTGCGCGTATACAGACTAAGGTAGGCCTGCATTTCATTTGGGTGGCCAGTGGGTTGGAAAGAGATTCCTTTTCGGATCACCAATCTGGGTAGCTGGTGTTGTGAGTGGGTATTGGCTGAAGGGAAGCGATCAGCCATCAGCCTGAAATTCCTGTCCAGATCTAAAAGGCAACAAATAAGCCAAACACAACCCATGTTCTTTTAGTAAGAAGAGTTTTCCCGCGCACCTTGTGGTGTTTGTGATGGGCATCTCCAAGGAGATGAGCTCCGTTCCAAAATGGCGAAGGAAAAGGAGCCGGAAGGCTCAGAGGTACTAGTGGCGGAACCTCACAAAAAGATCAAAGAAGCCTTTGAAGTGTTTGACCATGAATCTAATAACACAGTGGATGTGAGAGAGATTGGGACAATGATCAGGTCATTGGGATGCTGCCCTAGTGAAGGGGAACAGCATATGTTCATTTCAGAGGTAGATGAAGAACCCACTGGATACATTTGATTTGAAAATTTTCTTCCAGTGACGACCAAAGTACTTCTGGAAAGAAAATACAGACCAATTCCTGAAGATGACCTTCCTCGAGCTTTTGAGGTTTTAGATACAGCTAAATATGGGTTTCTGACTAAGGAAGAGAGGGTCAAGTTTATGACTGAAGAAGGTGAGCCTTTTTCTCAAGAGGAAATGGAAGAAATGTTGTCTGCTGCAATTGATCCAGAAACAAATTCAATTAATTACAGGGACTACATAACGATGATGGTGATAGATGAAAATTAAATGCTCCAAAGACCTAATTTATTTCTTTTTCTTCTCTTAAGACAACTGTAAAGACTTAATCTTTAATTGGAAGACAGTTTGAAACTTTGCCTGTTTAACATTCAGAATTTCTTATGATTCAATATTTAGTGCCTTATGATAAAATTATTTCAATATATTTTGTTATGTGAAGATGACCAGAACAATTAAATTATAAATTTATTTAGTGTGACCAAATTTATATAATGACAAATTGTTGATTATTTAAAAGGAAACTTAAATATTTTGACAATAAACATGTTGTTACTTATTTCCTACAATAAAAAAAAAAAGAAGAGTTTTCCACAAAGCCCATTATTTGGAAATCTCAGCCTGAAAACGGAGTGATGTAATACTGTACAACAGTATTCACAGGCAGGGTCTCCCTGTAGCCCCAGCTGGCTGGAACTCACTATGTAGACCAGGCTGGCCTTGAACACACACAGATCCATCTGCCTCTGCCTCCTGAGTGCTGGGATTAAAGGTGTGCACCGCCACGCCTGGCTCAGAATACTTGATTCTTTTTTTTTTTTTTTCCTCCGGTATTTTTGAGACGGGGTCTCCCTGTAGCCCCAGCTGTCCTGGAACTCACTCTGTAGACCAGGCTGGCCTTGAACTCAGAGATCCGCCTGCCTCTGCCTCCCAAGTGCTAGGATTAAAGGCGTGTGCCACCACGCCCGGCCCAGAATACTTGATTCTTAAAGAAAGAAGAAAAAAAAATTTCCCTGAGTCCATGCGCTGCTCAGAGGGCTAAAAAAGCACTTGCTGCACAAGCTTGATTTCCTGAGTTCAAATGCTGTCCTCTGACCTGCACACTTGAGCTGTGGCATGTGCATGCTCACACCCCCCTCCCATCACCCAGAATGCAGCTCACAGGATTCTAAGATAATATAGATAGGACATCCTGGAATTGGGCTGAAAGTCCCAGACCTCTTAAAAGCAATATATCAAGGAGTACAAATGATAAAGAGGGCTATGCATTAGCTTCCTACATAAGATATTTCTGAAAGAAAATGAACAATCTTACTTGAGATAGCTCTTTCCTGGCCCATTGATTGCAGAAAGAAAAAAGGGTTTTATACTCATTTATTTAATTATTAAATGGTGGTAAAGAAAGGAGTAATCAAATTTATTCATTTGGCTGATTCATGCTCAAGTCAAAAGTCCCATTGTATGCCAGTAGTTATCGGCACTACTTGAAGTCATGAAATTGGTGCTGTACACTGTTCATCCTCTTTAGACTCAATCAGAAGTTATTGTCGATCTGTTTCTGAGTTGGAGAGTATTCTAGAGTGGAATTAGAAGTATTGTGTTAGAGCCTGTACTAAGGTGCAAAGGTAGTTGTTCTTCCTTGTCTCAAGGCTAAGGTCTGATCTAACTAGGTGCTAAAATACTTCTTTGCTTTCAGCAAGAAGTTCAAAGGGTGTGAAGCTGGAGGATCATAGACATGGCATCCTTACTAGATGGTCCAAACCAGCCACAGGCCTCGAATCTTCCCTTAACTCACACACTTGCTTCGGGGTGAGCACAACTGACCTGAACAACACTCACCAGATTTTAGATCTGAAGCACAACTTCAACTTTTCTTTTTTTGGCACAGGGTCTTTCTGTAGCAACAGCTGGACTGGTCTAGATCAGGCTTGCCTTGCTCTCATAGAGGTCTGCCTGCCTGCCTCTGCCTTCCAAGTGCTAGGATTAAAAGGTGGGCAGCACAATGGTTGAAAAACTTCAACTTTTGACTGACAGTAACTTATGATCTTGGGTAACCAGGTTTCTTTCTTTCTTTTTTTTTTCTTAAGTACTTTATCTGTTACTTTTATATGTATGAGTGTACTGACTGCATGTATGTAAGTGCACCCATGTCATGCAAAGCCTGCAGAGGTCAGAAGATGCTGCAAACCGTCCCAGCGGTGGGTTCACTCAATCTGCGGGAACCAGGGTCTTGGAAGGAGGGCACAGAGTTTGGCGAATGTCAGTCAGAAACACACCAGATTCCCTGGAATTGGACTTAAGGTTGGCTGTTAGCTGCCATGTGAGTGCTGGGAACCAAATCCAGGTCCTCTGCAGAGGCATAGCTGCTGCCACCTCTCTAGCCCCACAGGTAATGTTTTTGACATCTGCCCTCCTTTCATCATGAACTCTCTAAGATCTTAATATGAGGGAGGGAGAAAGGGAGGGGAGGGGGAGAGAGAGAGAAAGAGAGAGAGAGAAAGAGAGAGAGACCAAGTTAATATAGGATGTTAAGTCCGAAAGGGTGGAAATGATCAAAGGGTTTTGAGGGTTCCAGTTTGATCAATGTCCTCTCTGTGCTCTGTAGGGCTGTTCAGGGCAGTGAAATGGCTACACCTAGCCTTTCAATTTGGACAATGCTCTACCTTCCCAACAGCAACCTGGGTACATGGTAGTTATAAGGGCAAAAAACTCAGGGACTCACCTCACAGAACAAAAGAAATGAGTTATTCACAGACCTCCACATGTGCACCCGCAAACACACACATACTAAAAATAAATGCTTTTAAAAGAATGATCTATGGATGGCAAGAAGTTAATTTAATGTCTACATTTTATTTTTCTGTTCTGAGTGCTGGGGATAGAACCTAGAGTCTGACACAAGGTAGATAACTGCTCTCCAATCCATGTGCAGCGAACACCTCCCTTATTGTAAACATTTTGGGTAAGATCCATCCTGGGGTATATACACCCATAAAATTCCTGATATTTGGCGTGCATAAGATTATGAAAAGTGGCCAGGCGTGGTGGCGCACACCTTTAATCCTGGCACTCGGGAGGCAGAGGCAGGCGGATCGTTGTGAGTTCAAGGCCAGCCTGGTCTACAGACTGAGTTCCAGGACAGTTGGGGCTAAAAAAAAAAAAAAAAAAAAAAAAGACAAAAAAAAAAAAAAAAAGATTATGAAAAGGCTTTATTGCATGACTGTTTTTGGTCTTGTGGTCAAGAATTTTTGTCCACAACTGTATGATAGTAAAGCAAAGGAAAAGTTTTGACCTAAATAACTTTTTCTATGCATTTATTCTTTGCTGATTTCATATATGTATCCAATGCATTTCAATCACATGTGCCCAGCTTTTGTCTGCTAGGATGTCTGGCTTCACTATAGGCTCCAAAAGGGAAGATTAACTAATGGATATATCATTTGAGCCAGTATTTATAAATTTGTTTTGAGCGCAATAATTCTCCTCCTTTAGCAACTTGTTCAGTAAATATAGCTATCTGCGTGGTTATGAGTAAAATAAGAATTTCAGCCTCAAAAGAGGCTGAGACAGGATCACTTGGATATCCATGGGCTAAACAGCAAGTTCTAGGCTAGCTTGGAGTACATAATGAAAATATGGAAATAAAGTACCATCTTGAATTAAAAGAGATTTAAAGTAGGCTAGCACTAAAGATAAATTTGTTTAATCTTTCTTAGCAATGTGTCTATTGTTCTTTCATTCAGGTTCTCCTTGCAAACCCCAAACTTGAATACACAAAGGGAGATGGCTCAGGAGATAAAGTGCTTGGCAGAAGGACCAGAGTTCAGATCTCTAGCACTCACAGAAACTCAGGCCGGAGCGGCTGGCCTCAAGGCTCAGAAGACATTTGGACTCCTAAGGCCAAGCTAGCTGTCTTGGCCAGCCAGACTATTTGACTGTGTGCTCCTACACGTTATAAAAGTATTTTCAGATCCTTACAGAACCCCAGAAGCCTTTCTGTGAATGAAGGCCAAGGTACAGGGATGACTAAACATTAATTTTAAAAATTCATTTTGTTAATAAATACAGGGGTGGTCGATTTGCTGGTGATTTTTATTTTCTACCAGTAAGCGATAAACAAAAAGGAAAAATGTATTTATTACTTTTGCAGTACAAAAGGGGCCATGTTTTCACAATTACAGCAGAAGTATAAGAATCAGAGACTCAGACTAATTAATTTGGCCACAGTGATGATCTTGAAAAAATGTCAGATCCTAGAGATGGGCAGGGCCATGAAAAGACAGTAGTTTGGAATTCCCAGTACAGTGATTAATTAACTCCCCAATTATTCATGGGATATATGTTCCCAGACCCCCAGTAACACCTGAAACAATGGATATAGAACTTTACACTTACTATGCTTAGCTATACATGCATGTGTGTCTATAATAACATTCAATTTATAAATTAGCCACAATGAGAGATTAACAACAATAACAAAACAGAACTATCACAGGAACGTACTGTAACATGACTGACTGCCAGCTCTCCAGTACTTCTCTGCCATTCTTAAGAAAAAGAAGCAGAAGCATTGTGCCGCCATGACAGAGGTGCAGAGTACTGGCAGGCAGGAGGGAGACATGGGAGGATTTATGCCATTTCGGACAGGAGGGAAGCATAACATGAGATTTCATCATGTGATTCAAAGAACATATAATTTTTCTGGATCTTTTTATTAATATTTTTGGACTGGGCTGGCGACAATGGGTAACTAAAACCACAGGTAATTCAAACTGTGAAGAAGGAAATCATGAATAACAGAACTAGTAGCTGAGGTTTGCCTCCCCGGGGCCAGGCTGATCAGGGGCCACCTGAGAGCTGTATATGTGGGGTACTGATTGCCTTTTGACTTCTAACTTGTGCTGCAGTGCTATTGAAAGAGTTTATTTAGCAAAAGGATTTGGAAGTGCCAGTCTTCTAATATATTACATGTTTGTTCATGGTTATGGGAGGGAGCCTCTGGTGGAACAGTGTGTGCATGTATACACCCACGCATGTGTGTATATGCATGTGGAGGCCAGGGATCAAGTACGTATGTTGCTCCTCGGGAACCCATCCACCTTGTTTCTTGAGACAGTGTTTTTCACTGGGACTAGAAGCTCAACAATTAGGTTAGGCTGGCTGGTCAGGGAGTTTCTGGACATATCTGCCTGCTTGCCCCTACCTCCCAGTGCTGGAATTACAACCACACACTATCATGTCTGCTTTTCCATACATTGATGCTAGGGATCTGCGTCGGATTCTCATGTTTGCCTGGCAAGTCCTTAGGGACTGAGTTATCTCTCCAGCCCATGTTCACATTTTCTAAGTAGCTTAAGTATTTCTCCAAATGGTTCTCTGCCCACCTGCACAGGAATCTCCCTGGATACCTATGAAGAACAGGGGTCCTTTCCCCCAGACCTTCTGAATCTAGAATGCCATAAAAATCTGCACGGAAACGTGAGTCTTAGAAGACTCCGAGATTTAAGCCCAAACCACTACTTTCCGACCATCAGGATTAGCTACCTTCATATCTTTAGCCGTCCCAACCTTACCTAGACTCTGATTTCTTAGTTTAAAGATAATAAATATAACTATACTGTGATCAAAATTGTATCCTATAATAAAACTAAACATTTCTACTAAATATCTTCGGTACAAAAAAGAAAAAAATAGTCTATCAAAAATGAATGGTCTTCTAAAGAGAGAAAAACAGAAAGCAAGACAGAGCAGGAGCCCATTTCCTGCAGAGGACACAGGCCCTATCACTGCCACACTCCCGTGGCACTGAAAAGCTGAGCAGCATCTTACCCAGCTTCTACGTCGTCTCATATATGAGAATCTCACAGAATGTTAACCTGAGAGTCCTTCCTGTGTTTTAACAGAAAACAAAACCGAAGAATAACATTTCTCTTCATAGACAAGAAATACATCAGAGGAATTATACAGTTTTCCAGGAATTGTTTTAAGGTGACAATTTAGTCTAAGGACAGTGCTCAAAGGGATTTGATCCTAACTAAAAAGTTTACAAAGCCTTTTGGTTTATGGTGTGTATACAAATTTTCAGAACTGTTATTTCTTATGGCAGATAGAGTTATGATTCCTTTATTCTTTCATAAAAAATTCAACAAATACTTTCTAAGAGCTAACTAAATACTGGGCATTAAGAACACTTAACAAGAAACAGACACATCCCTGTCCCTGCCCAGGGAGGCTTTTAAGTCTTTAAGGAGGAAAATAGAAAAAGTAAATGGAGAAGTGAGAGAATAGATCATTAGGAAACAGCAACGCAGTCTTATTGGGTCTGGGTGAGTATCTGACAGAGGAAGTGCAAAGGAAGAAGAGAGGCGGCCAAGCTAGAAAGCCTGGAGAAGTGCGGTCCAACGAACATGCTAGTTGATGTTAGAACGCTTAACTTTTAATTGTAATGGGTGAGAGAGGGTTGAAACAAGAAAGTCCCAAATCTACTTGAAGCAGGAAATGAGGACTCCTTTGACCAGGCTGTTTCCTCTTAATCTAAGCTATGGGAAGCCACAGAAGGTTCTAAATGAATGAAGCCAGCAAGCTTGGGCTTGTGGATCACTCTGGGATGAAACGAAGGGAAGAGCTAAGGTCAGTCTTACAGGAGTGGCTGCTTGGATCTGAGGAAAGGCAGGCATCATGTGCAATGTGGTTACTAGAAATTCCCAGGCCAGCACAGCTCAGCTCAGCAGGGAATATGGGGTCAAATGTTTCACAGATGTGGATGGGTAAATAAAGCGCAGTAGGTGCTTTCAATTTCACTGGACACTTATCAGTGAACAATGAACACATGATCAATTCTGATATTTTCTTGTTTTAGTGTGCATTCTGCTTTAGATATGAAGTTATGTTCTGTTCATCATGGGGCTAATGGTATCAAGCTCAGGACTAAGAAAACTGCTCCCCACAAAAAAGAAAAAAATGCCGGGCGTGGTGGCCCCCGCCTTTAATCCTAGCACTCGGGAGGCAGAGGCAGGCGGATCTTTGTGAGTTCAAAGCCACCCTGGCCTACAGAGTGAGTTCCAGGTCAGCTGGGGCTACAGGGAGACCCTGTCTCAAAAAGATAAAAAAAAAAAAAAAAAAAACCCAAAACAACAACAACAAAAAACTGTTCCCTATATTTTCAACCAACAAGACAGAAACCCTGCATCAACCTGGAAATGTTTTGTATTATAAAACATAAATAAAGATGAGAGTAGTGAGCAAGAAACCCTATTCAGGACCTCAAATATAGGATGAGCTTTCTACAAGTACAGTTAGCATCTTCCTTTACACAGCAGGAAAATTATGAAATTTTAACTGCATAAAATAATTTGAAAACATTGGGGGAGCTCTCCTCTTAAAGGGAAGGTTACTGACCACTTATGAAGGTCAAACAGTATTGTGTTCTCTGTTTTCTCAGGGATGTACTCTGCTGGAGATCTCTCTCTCTCTCTCTCTCTCTCTCTCTCTCTCTCTCTCTCTCTCCTTGCCAGCTAAACAGTATTGTCCCCTAGTGTCAACTCCCAGAACACCCTTGAATCTTTCAAGAAATGCCACAACAGCATAGATGACATTCTGTGATATGTCCCACAAGGCCTCCTCTGAAGGGAACCCTAGTGCTACTGGTCTGGCTCACCAAGCGCTCCATCTTGGCAGTCCGACTCAACTTCTATCTACAATACCTTTTCTGCCTGATTCCTCTTCTAATGACAGTCTAGGAATGACTCCAAATGATGGCACTGTGACAATGTCTACTTAAGTAGGCACACTTCCAAGAAAGCTTTTGAAAAAGGACTTGGCTGGCATGCCCTTTGTGGAGTTTGAGTCCTTTGCTCTTCTAACTTATATCTCATTACGCACTTGTGCTTCGAAGTAGTCACCTTATGCCCATGAGCCAACACATGTGAGAAAGAGTGAAAGACAAAGGAACTTACCCCGCTTCTATCAATGAGCTGCTTTTACAGCTCAAGACTGTGTTCTCCAGACTTCTACTGAGACAAGGAAATCCTCATAATATGTAACCAAGGTCTGACTTACTGACTTTTTAAGTTACTTTAGCCTAACACATCATAAAAACTTCTCAAACTTCGCCGGCCGTGGTGGCACATGCCTTTAATCCTAGCACTTGGGAGGCAGAGGCAGGCGGATCTTTGTGAGTTCAAGGCCAACCTGGTCTATAGAGTTCCAGGACAGCTGGGGCTACAGGGAGACCCTGTCTCGAAAAGACCAAAAAAAACTACTCAAACAACTCTTCTTCTTCTTCTTCTTCTTCTTCTTCTTCTTCTTCTTCTTCTTCTTCTTCTTCTTCTTTCTTCTTTCTTCTTTCTTCTTTCTTCTTTCTTCTTTCTTCTTTCTTCTTTCTTCTTTCTTCTTTCTTCTTTCTTCTTTCTTCTTTCTTCTTTCTTCTTCTTCTTCTTTTGGTCTTTTAGAGCTCTGGCTATCCTAGAACTCACTCTGTAGACCAGGCTGGCCTTGAACTCACAGAGATCCACCTGCCTCTGCCTCTGCCTCCCAAGTGCTAGGATTAAAGGCGTGTACCACCACACCCCGCCTCAAACTTCTTTATATGCAAAATACTAAATTTTGTTGCTACTGACAGTATGCAGAATTCTGTAGCACTTTAATAACATAAGAACCAGCAAGCCATTATCATGTGTGTATACACCTACACACAAAGACACACACAAAGTGACATCTATACAGCCTCCTTCTATAGAAGGACATTGATCTGATCTGATCCATAGAAAAGAGCAAAAACAACACGAAACTCTCTACACTTCCTAGGCACTGAGCTTACTTATTCTTACTTAAGAACTGAGCCCAGGATGCTAAGGTGAACCAACGCAATGGCATAAAGAAAAGTAACTTCCCAGCAAAAAAATATAAAATGTTCTGCGAAAACCTTTAGGAAAATTAAAGTAACACAGGACTAAGTAATATTTAAATCAAGCGATAATTCAGCCAACTTCAGCCCCAAGCCACCAGTCACTGGATAGTATCATGTGGGCTGAAGGCTGCAATCACCACAGGTATTTAGTCAGCCGCGCAACCTGTCTGGTAGGCCCTAGGAGTCTCAGATTGGTTTAGATGCACATGACTTGCAGTCATTTCAACGTATCAAAGGCAGCAATCTTATGTCTGTGCATGAGTGTGTGAACATTAATGGGGTTAAGTATTCATTTCTGTTCAGAGATGGTATGCTAGTTTCAAAATCTATGAAGATCATTAGCAACTTAACTCCCACTTTGGAAGAGAAGCTGTCTGCACAGTTTTGTCTTTGTTACTGTTCAACATAATAGAACCTTTTACACTTAAGGAAGCTTCCTAACTCATTAACACTTATGTCTGGACACTGAACGGAAAACAATGAAGCACTCATGAAATCTGCCACAACAATGTTCCTGCTTCTGTGGGCTGCTCGGTGCTTTGTGCAGTGATTCTAATTTGTGTGGAGGGAAGCTAAGTTCCAACAACATGACAGAGTGTGTGCAGTGTAGAGGAGTTTTTGTGGGGATTATTTTTAACCTGAACCATTCAAATTGTTTACATTAATCAAAATGTGCCCTGGAATTTCCAAATCCCCACTTCACTTTAGGACAGATAAGTGATCTTTTCTCTGAGTATTGCTTGTCTTAGAAACATGATGAGTATTTTTAGAATTATCAGTAGCAAATCTAAACTAATGTGTATGTGAACATAACACTATGATAAATGCATCCAGTTTCTTTATTTATTCTAAAATATTTATTAAATACCTTTTTAGTAAGAGTTACTTGGGAAGCCAGCTGTGGTAACATATGGCTCTAATCCTAGCAATTCAGGAGACAGAGGTAAGGTAAGAGAATCAGGAGTTCAAGGCCAGCCTCTGCTTCATGAAACCTGGACTCAAAAAATATATATACAAATACTTAACAGATTAAAAAAGACAAAAATTATATAGGAATTCTATTAAAAAACAAGCAGAGAAATTCTGATTTTCTAGGTGCCGTGAGGGTGGCAAAAAGGCCTGAAAGTAAGTATGACTATTAATAACAGTCAGATGGAAGACCTAGAGATCCTATGTGAGGAACACTGATTTATAATTTTCCAGATGCTCGGGATACCAATCAAACCACAAGTTACTTAGGGTGTAGTAAGAAGGACAAAAATTTATACTGTAGTATTTGTATGTTTATATCCAGAGAGCCTAGGTTCCCCTTCGACTTTCAGATTATCCCGCTGCTTGGTAGGACAGTTGGGGTAATAGCCTTTAGGTGGAAAGCAGAAAGGAAACAGCAGAGAGGACTAGAAAGAGCCACAGGAACCCTAAGAGGTTCGAGGAAACCAATTACAAAGAGGAACAGAGTGTCACACAGCCAACAGGCCCAAGGAAGGAGACTCCTGCTATGACTCACAAGCTCAAGAGCCACAGGAACCCTAAGAGGTTCGAGGAAACCAATTACAAAGAGGAACAGAGTGTCACACAGCCAACAGGCCCAAGGAAGGAGACTCCTGCTATGACTCACAAGCTCAAAGTCCCTGAATGGGTCAATACTTTCTTCTTCAGTAAATATTCAGTGACCTCCCCCTGCCACGAAGGGGGCTGCGCAGATAAACCTTCATAACTGCCTCAGCCTACTCTATTTGCTCAAAGTACAGCAAATGCATTCTATGATTGCTTACAGGCACTGTACAGAACATGTCAACTGTGGCTTAGTTCATTCGCTAAGCTGTATGCAAACACTATTGTTGCTACACTTGGGAAAGAAGACAGTAGCTGACAACTGCCTGTGAGGATATAGGGAAGAAAAGGAGTGGACTGGCCTCTGTATGCTTATCCTGCCTAATGGCTCTTAAGTCCTAGGTTTGATTAGGGAACTAGAAAAAGGCTGGAATCATTATTCCCCAATATATATTATGGTAAGAAAGAAAATCAGGATAATAAAGAAAAAGTTAAATTCACCCAGTTAAATTGACATGTGCCTATAGGCAATCTAGTTACTTATTGAAGCAGTGACTATTCCTTAAAATTACTCTCAAAATCTAACTCCAAAGACAGTGATTACAAAGCCTGCTTGCTTGTAGGGACTGGAGAGATGGCTCAGCAAGTAAGAGTACTCACTGGCTGCTCCTGCAGAAGACCTGGGTTAGGTTTCCAGCATCCACTGGCAGCTAACAACTGTGAATAACCCAGTTAGGGTTAGGTATCCAACACCTTCTTCTGGCCTGCAGACATTGCATGCACATGGTGCACTTAGTTACATGCAAATGAACTCCTCATGCACATAAATTTAAAAAAGAAATAAATCAAGCCAGGCATGGTGGCATATGACTTTAGTTCCCAACAGTTTCATAGGCAGCAGATGGGTCTCTGTGAGATTGAGGCTGGCCTGGCCTACATGGTAAGTTCTGGGTAGGCTACAGGGAGACCCTGTCTCAAAAAACAGACCAAAAACCAATCAATCCATTAAAAAAAATTAAAGCCTACTTGTATACCTTTAGAACTATGAAAGTAATAATACCATCTGTAACCATTTTAACAGAGTAGATGTATTTCATTCATCTAGTCATTTGTTCAACAAATATTTAAAGTTGGCTAAGCATTAAATTGTTCAAAATCCTTGAGCTCTGAAGTCATTTTAGTGGGAGGCAGAAATGAAAGCGTGGTCTTGAGGACGTATGGCCATGCTCTAAGTGTTGGGTGCAAAACTCAAACAGGGAAAGAGGGAAGGGAATGGCGAGGTTTCATTGGGGTGAGTGGTCACGGGACGCCCTTCACACGCTCAGTGGAACTACCTGAAAACCAACCAGTATTTGACACAGTAAGGACGCGTGACTTTGTAATTGATATCTGGTTCTGATCCTCAAGACAGACTCCAATGTTCCATCACTAGATCCACCAGCTGCCACATACCATTTTAAATTTAGAAGGAAGAGAGACACATTAAGCCATTTCTAGCCCTCAGGAGTAACTGTGACACAGGGAGAAGATGGGCTGGCAGGAAAATATGTCCTTAGCGATGGTGGCATTCTTTCAAGCTGTAAGAAAACAAGTCTTTGCCAGGACAAGCTCCCTGCAGGAAAGATGGGGAGGTATAATATTCTGGAATGAAGAGTTATAAAAGTGAGGACTAAAAAATGTCTGTCCAGGGAAATTTAGCAGATGTGCTTGATATCTGAAAGAGATCAGGGAAAAGACAGAAGAGGGGACTTCGAACAGAACAGGGAGGACCTTGAATTCCAGACTAAAAAATCTTTTATTTATAGCAACAATAGACATGGAACATGGAACTTGGAACATAGGATATTAAGTATGACTGATTGAAGATGACAGAAACACCTTAGAGCTAGGGAAATCTAAAGTTGGGCCAACCAGTGAACGCCTTTAATCCAAGTACTCAATGGGTCAGTAGATCTCTGTGAGTTCGAAGCTAGCCTGGTCTACACAGCGAGTTCCGGGCCACAGCACCTTTACTCATGTATACCATCCCACCCAGAGGATGAAATAGGCTGTACCATGAGTTGCCCAATTTTGTTAACAGTTAAACGGTTGAGTTCCGGAGTCAAATTGGCCTGTGTATGGTTTAAAGGCCTTGGTCAGCAACTTGGAGGATAGAAATTACAAGTGAATCAGAAATCTGAGGACCAGAGTTGTGATACTGCTTGATACTGCTGTTACACAGAAACACTGAGCAGCCCAGGGAAGCAAGGCAGACACCAAAAATCAAACCAGGGCCAGCACTACACATTGCTGACTCGCCCTCCCCCTTCACTTGTCTTCTTACAACCTTGATCAAGGCTGCCCAGAGGAACGTTATGTAATCCTCTTAGTCTCAGTACTGGTCTGATCCTGTGCCAGGCACCACTGATAATTAATTCAGTGTTCAGAGCAGATACCACAGATGAACAAAGGATCAAAATATAAGAACCAGGAAGAGACAAAAAGGCTGATAGTAATTTAGTATGAGGTTTGCAAAGAACTGACTACCACCACCATTAGTATCACAAAAGCTTCTAGTAGGTGTGGAATCTGTGTAAGCTTAGCAGAAAAAGAAAGTATTCTCCTGAACCTGCATATATGGCTGGAAACTTAATGATTAGGACTGGGTCACTATGAAAGATCTCATAGTGACCTCCCTAGAGCATCCATCACCCAGACTGCTCACTCATGAACTGAGATTCACCTGTTGAGAAAGTTTGGTTCTATGTATTCTTCTATTACAGTTTTTCTAGGTACTTGGAATTCTAGGTGTTATTTTGGTCTCAGTTTTCTAGGTAAGTTTCTCAAGTTCCCATTTTACATTCTGATAAGCATCTCAAATTTTTTTTTAAACAATGTGACCATTTAGTGAAACTCCTTGTGGCTTCAAGCCATCAGGACACAGGCACCCCCAACACTTTTTTTTTTTTTTTAATGTGTATGAATATACTACTATCTCTTCTCTTCAGCTCTTCTGCCTTCACGATGGCCGGCTGTTTAGGGAGCTTTTTCCTTTCCCTGAACTCTGTAGTAGCCCAAGGGCACCACATCAATGATGGGGGCAACTCCAGTCTTGTTTTTGGCAGCATTTACCCATATCTGTTCACTGACCAATGTCCACATCAAGGTTGACAGTTTGGCAGAAGCTCTGGTTCCTCTTTAAGTGATAATGCCTCACACCAACTTTCCCAAAGTAACCTGGGTGATATGTGTCGAAGTTGATCCTGTGGTGATGCATGCCACCAGCATTACCCGGGCCCCCTGGGTGCTTCCGGTGTTTCCCAATGTGGCCGTGGCCGTGGATCACGTGGCTGTGGATCAATCATGTGGCCCAGGAGTTTCCAAGTCTTTCTTAGTCTGGATGACATGGCGGTTGCCAAAAGGAAAGAGTGCAAGGAAAGAGCTCATTTTGATATTTTTGAGTTAGCACTCACCCTACATGAGGAACAGGGATATAAGTAAAAAGAGTCCAAGCTTCACAGTTAAGCTCAATCAGTCATAGAGTTCATAAGGCTGTGCTGACACCTCTTCTAAATTTACATAGCTTTAAGATTGTTTTTGATTAAAAAAAAAAACCCATTCCTTATTGAGCATTTTATTTAAAACTTTAGAAACATGTAATACGAATAAAGAAAATTTGTCTTCTTCTAACCAAGGCAGGACTGACTGAGATAAAATGACCTCAACTACAATCAATATAATCAATCAATCAATCAATCAACTGAAGACTGGAAAGGTAGAATGCCTACCAGTCTATGAATAGTGTTTACCCAGAACAGATCTTTCTAGAGGACCTGCCACGTTCCCTAATTACAAAGGCTGTACCCAATTACCATAAGGAATATTACTCTTGGGCTACTGGCTCAAGACCAGCCTTGCTTTTCTGAGTTTTCTACCACCTTTGTGTTTCAAGTCCTCAAATGTTTATTTCTTTGTAAAATTACTGTTTGAAGCTAAATCAACAAAATTAGCGGTAACCATGTCCATGTATCATGTCCATCTGCAACAACAGAACCTAGAGGGTGGTGGGAGAGAGTGAGAGGGTGGCAATTAGAGAAATGGAGGCCTGAAAAGAAAAGCAGACCACAGAGGTAGCCCAGTGTTCTTTGGGACTGTCAATTAAAGAGCTGTAGAACTCATATAACTGCAGATTATGCCCTGTCCCCTCTCTCCTGCCTGGAAGGCCCAGGGCACCACGTTATTAAATATCACACATCAAAGCTGGGCAGGGAAATCAGCAACTCTGTAAATTTTTAATAGATATCCATATACACACATACCAGAGACAAAGGAGGGGGAGAGAAAGAGAGAGATAAAGAGAGAATGAATAAAACTAATTTGTACTTCCTTAGAAGACTAGCCATCATTCAAGGCCAGCCTGGTCTACAGAGTGAGCTACAGGACAGCCAGAGCTCCAGGGAGACCCTATCTAAAAGAAAAAAAAGATTAGCAATCAAGAGAACTTTAGAGTAAACTTTGGGCTCATAAGAATAAATGAGTTCTTGGGGCTAGACAGATGGCAGAGCGGTTAAGAGCACCAACTGCTCTTGCAGAGGACCCAGGTTGATTCCNTGACATCATTTTTATGAGACAAGCTTGCTTCCTTTTGCAGATAAGAATATGGAAGTTCACATAAAGACTTACTAATGAATGACTAATACATTACTGTCTATGTTCAGAGTCCAATTCTGCCTTCTTTACAATATCTGCTTAAGTCTTTACAGAAATATACAGAGCACTCCTCCTCATTATTGCTTAGGTTTCTAAAGAGTAGTGATACATTTTAGCAACGTAACTTGTAGAACTCTATCTTCCAGGCATGTCATGGGCCACCTTAAAATCAGAGTAGCTGTGAGACCCTCACAAGTTCTGGGCTACTGACATTTCCTCACAGAGAAGATGGAGGGCTCAAGAGATGAATGAGGCACTGTGCAAGAAGCACGTGGCTCATGAGGTGGTGGACTAGCTTCACGGCTTCCAGGGTTAATAGCTGCCGGGGGCAGCGCAGGGTACTTGTTTCTGTAGTGTAGCAACCCATAAGTTGCCTATGGTCCTGTAAGTAACCCCAATTAAACCCACTGGTTCATTAAGGATAGACGTGCTATTGTTGCTTTTTAGTCCAACACTGGTGTCCAGTCTAGGGTAAGCGCATGTTTAGTCACACCACCCCAAGGAAAGTTAGTGCAATAATGGCACAGCTGTCCTTTTCCCTCCGATCTCACTTCCTTAGGAATTCATTTGATAAGGTTAGTCAAGACACAAATAACCCTTTCAAAAGAATTTAAATTTTCAAAGTACGGGTAGTCTAACAAGATCTGCATAATGACAAAACAGCTGACATAACCAAGGGTGTCCCACCTCAAGACAAAGAGATACAGTCAATAGATGCTGAGGGAGGGAGAATCAGCTTTCTCCAGGGACTAGCTACCTGAGAAGCTATCTAATCCCCAAATCCCAAGTAGGCAACTCTAACCACAGGGACAGAGAACCACCATGAAATGGACACAGTGCATTTGTGTGTGTGTGTGTGTGTGTGTGTGTGTGTGTGTGTGTATTTATAAATGTATGCATGTATATGTAACAGTAATAAAGAAGAGGACAAGAGGGCTGGATAGATGGCTCAGCGTTTAAGAGCAATAGCTATTCTTGCAGAAGATTTGGGTTCGAACTCAGAACCCACATGGTGGTTAACAACTATCTGTAACTCCAGTTCCAGGGGATCCAACATCCTCTTCATGATACGGTGCACTTACACATCTCCAAGCATAATACTCACACATAAAATAAAGATAAATACATAATTTTTTTTTAATTTTATTTATTTATGTGTATGAATGTACTGTTTGCGTGTAGGTCTGTGCACCCATGTCGTGCAATGCCGCGGAGGTCAGAAGAGGGTCTCGGATTCCCCTGGAACTGGAGTTACAGACGGTTCTCAGCCGCCATGTGGGTGCTGGGGATCGAACCCGGGTTCTCTGCAAGAGCGGTCGGCGCTCTTAACTGCTAGGCCATCTCTCCAGCCCCAATACATAAATTTTTTAAGGAGAGAAGAAATTGGAAGGGGTAGGTGGATATGAGGAGCTGGTGGAGGTCTGGAAAGGATCGAGTTAACAGATATAATACTTATACATGAAATTCTCAAAAAAGAAAAAAGGAAAAAAAAAAAACCACCTTTTCTTCATGGCCTCATGATTACAAGGCAAGCTAGTGATAGGTTTGTGCTAATGAAAGTCTGTATAGCTCCTTATTCCAAAACTACCTCTTGGAACTTAGTATCAGTTAGGGCCTATGCTGGGTGCTGAGTACTTACTGTTTACAAGATAGTCACCAACCTGAGCCTCAGGAGCCTTGTTCTGATGATAATGAAAGACACTATGCAATAAGAAAATAGAAACAGCCCACAATATAGTTTTCAGGAAATGACAACAAGGTGCTGGGATGGAAGATGTGTATATGTGTGTGGTGGGGGATGGAGGATGGTTAAAGGGAAAAGGAGAATGGCCACCAGGAATAGAAGAGACACCCCAGAGAAGAGAAAATGCGACCAGAAGAACTTGAAAAGCAGAGTCTGTTGTTGCTGGAAGCTGAGAAATGGATCCGTGGTAGTGGGGATGATTGTTTTCCAAAGACTCCTGAGTGCCAAACTCCTACTTTCTAACCACAGGCCACAGAATAATGGTACTGTGATCCCAACACTATCAAAGATTTAACACTGAAAACTAAAATGTCATCACCTCCACCATTTAAATAAGGGCTTCCATAAACTGACTGAATAATTATAGCAAATGATATAGACACACCAATGAATACTTACCCTAGTATTACAGAAAGAAAAAATTACTAATAAAGTTTTATCTCATGGCAACTTTAATTTAAATTTTAAGAAAAAAGTAAGATTATCAGTGAGCTACTCTTTTTTTGGGGGGAGGGGTCTTTTTGAGACAGGGTCTCTCTGTAGCCCCAGCTGCCCCAGAAATCACTATGTAGACCAGGCTGGCCTTTAACTCCCAGAGACCCGCCTGCCTCTGACTCCCAAGTGCATCTTTAAGGATGTGTCTTTCTTTATGTGTATGACTGTACTGTCTGCAGGCAGGTCTGTGCACCCATGTCATGCAGTGCCACGGAGGTCAGAAGAGGGTGTCGGATTCCCCTGGAACTGGAGTTAAAGATGGTTCTCAGCCACCATGTGGGTGTTGGAGATCGAACCCGGGTCCTCTGCAAGAGCAGTCTGTGCTCTTAACCACTAGGCCATCTCTCCAGCCCCAGGATGTGTATTTCTTAACAAAAATAAAATGAACTCTTTACTATCTATACAGGGTTTATTATTATCTATAAAATCTAGGTTTCAAGAACTTTTGGCTATTTAAATTAAGCAACGACAACAACAAAATCAAATCCATGAATGTTCACTAGAGTGGAGCCCAATACATTTTTATTTGAGACCTGAATGAATTTCTGCTCATCTGGAGCTCTTGTCTGTCAATATTTTACTTGTCAAAGAAAGGCAGATGTGTCTAGATGCCTGTGTGTAGACAGATAGCCAAGTCTAATAGCCGTGTATAGACAGACTGCCATGTATAAAAGTTAGCTATGTATAAATAGCCATGTATAGATGTCATGTGTAGTCACATGTAGACAGACAGTCATGTGTGGATAGATAGCCATGTGACCTAAGCAACATACCCTCTCTTATCTAAATCTATTATATCTTCACAGTCCTTTTGTCTGTTGTAGATGATCTCTGAAGGCCTCTGTCTACTTTTTGGAAGAATAACCATGAATATCAAAAAATTTACCCTTCCTCTGCTGTCTCAGATTTTCCCTTCTTGTCTACTCTTCATCTTATTTGCTATTGGTTTATAAACAAAGAGAACTGCTTTAAAGGGGATGCTACTTCTCCTACCAAGACAATGTTTTGACTTAGAATTTTGTATGTGTATGTGGCAGTGTATATTCAGATGTGTGGGTGAATGCATGTATGCACAAGTGTATGCATACATGTGTGTTTCAAAGTTAGAGATCCACATCAGGTGTCTTCCTCAGTCGCTCAGCAGCCTTCTTTTTGAGACAGGGTCTCTCACTGAACCTGGAGCTAGATTCAGCTAGACTGGCTAACCAGCAAGACCACGGCTTCTCCTTTTTCTTTCTTCCTGGTGCTGCAGTTACAGATGTGCCTGTCTTCTATCTGGAAGCTAGAGATCTGAATTCAGGTCTCCAGGCTGTGTGGCAGATACTTTACTGAGAACCACTTTTCCATCCCCCTAGCTTACAATTTTTAAACAGACGTGAGCATTGCTCTACTTGCTTTCTTAGGTCTACTTTAAGCAATGCTCTTTCTTTCCCTCCCTCCCTCCCTCCCTCCCTCCCTCCCTACCCCACTCCCTCCTCTCCCTCCTCTCTTCTCTCTCCTCTCTCTCTCTCTCTCTCCTTTCTTTCTAAATTTTTATTTATTTTGTATTGTGTATAAATGTACTGTCTGCAGCAGGTTGGTGCAACTGTGTCGTGCAATGCCACGGAGGTCAAAAGAGGGTGTCGGATTCCCCTGGAACTGGAGTTAAGACGGTTGTCAGCAGCCATGTGGGTGCTGGGGATGAAACCGGGTCCTCTGCAAGAGCAGTTGCTCTCTTAATCTCTTTCAAGAGTAATGGCTGTGACAGAACTGAAGTCATCCATCCCCCCTCTCAGACTGCTTTGCCATGTCCAGGTGTTGGATGGCTCTGTGTTCTGTCATAATCCTTCCCTTGCCTGGTAACCTTACGTGATCTGACCATTGCACATTCAATATTGGCTGTGTCATCTCTGCTGTCTCTTGGCACTTTCCACTGTGCTGTCTCCTGGGGATCATCAGGCTCACTTCGCCGCACATCAGGCTTCTTCCCTAGTTGGCCGTTAGCCCTTTGTTCTCTTAGTCAATTTGGAGACAGACACATCGGGCACCTCTCTTCAACTTTCACAAAAAAGTGCAAAAAGTGAGGGTCTTGTCTTCTTTCTTCCCATAAGACAAAGCCAGGGGAAGCCCATTCTTAGTCCGTTTCTGAAGCTGAAGGACTGCTTCCGCCTTAAGTTTTGCCCTCCAGTATCCAATCCCTACCAGTCTGTTTAATTTATTATCTGAGGAAACGGTGGGAAACGGTTTGGTGGAACAAACATTGATGCTGAGGTTCTAGTTCTTTGAATTTTCTGAATGGTTTTCTAAGCAATTCTTATTGTAGATCATTTTTTATGACTTCTTAAAATCATGAGCAGATCCTTAACGGTCACACTTAAAGGTACATAAGTACTTCATATTATAATATTAGTATGTTATCAGTATAAAAAGTACTGAGGTATTTTGGAATTTTAGGGAAAAATTAAAAATCCAAGAAAATCAGCTGGTACTGGAACATACACTTGAAATAGAGTGACTAACACTGAGACAGCTTAACACTGCTTCTCCATGAGCTGGTTCTATTCTTGTGACCTTGTGCCCAGTGCTCATGCAGCAACAAGTTCCTACCCCCCCACCACCATGCTGACTCAAATGGCAGCACAA
Source organism: Rhizomys pruinosus (assembly GCA_009823505.1). NCBI lineage: Eukaryota > Metazoa > Chordata > Mammalia > Rodentia > Spalacidae > Rhizomys > Rhizomys pruinosus. Next base: position 1,213,256 of record VZQC01006069.1, on the reverse strand, counting down.
CATAGGAGTCTGGGGAAGAGCCCTTAATAAACTATAATTGTCACTGAGCCTGACAATCTACGTTTTATTGGTGGCACAGTGATCTCCCAGGAACACTTATTAAATGCTAATGCCCTTTGTGTTTCACAGCTCAGCAGGACGGACTGTCTGGACAGTCTGACAATCAAAAAGGAAACTTGATAAGATTAGAGAACGTCTTTGCTTCCTATTCAATTTCCTCATGGGTGAAATGGTTCCTTTTTCATTCAAATATAATGAAATTATTGATTCTAAAAAGAGTAGCTATTCTCTCTAATAGGACATTTCCTGATTGAATCCTCCCAAATATTATTCTAATACAAATGTATTTTTAAATTTTTGAAAATTATTTTTTTTTTGAAAAAGACGCGTTATCATATCTACAGAGGCACCGCTTCTGCTACGGCAGATGGGAGAGAAGTGGCCCTCCTGACTGGGGGCATGCCTCACTCCTGGGCACATGGTCCTGAACTCTGAAGAATTTCATCCTCAGTATTCACTCAAGAATCAGAATTTGACTGACAATGCAGAGGTATGGGCTGATTGCCAGGCTGATACCTTTATTATAGGAAATTTGCCTGGCCTGTTTATAAAAGAAACTAACAGGGTTAGTTTTGTTCCTGCCTTAAACAGAATTTCCAGATGCAGCTTACACTCTCATCTATGCCTGTCTGAACTGTGGAGTTGCTGTCAATTGATGCAGTCAATTCAGTTCATCTTTCTGAGATGTTTTGTGTGCGTGTGTGTGTGTGTGTGTGTGTGTGTGTGTGTGTGTGTTTGAGACAGAGTCTCTGTAGTCAGCTGTTTTTTTTCTTTTTTCTGGAACTTGCTCTGGAGACCAGGCTGGCCTTGAACTCACAAAGATCTGCTTGCCTCTGCCTCCGAGTGCTAGGTTTAAAGGAGTGCGCCACCACACCCGGCTTTCTGAGGTGTTTTTATTAATACAGTTAGTCAATTAATGCAATAACCAGTAAGTTCCAATCCTCAACAAACAATAAGGATAAACTCTTGCTCCCTTGATAATCAAATTGCTTCTTCCTCCTCTGGTAGACTGTGGCATTCACCCACACATAATAGTAAGTAAAGGATATGATGGCTGCTTCCAGCTAATCTCTCTCCTGATCTCTCAGTGCCCCATGGCTGGGAGCTTTGTTGGCATGTATGTTTTGTGTTTCTTTTTCACTTATCAACCATCCTAAGTCTATTGATTCTGCACCACAATTCATCTTTTTTTTTTTTTTACAGACCCCAGTTGGCTCTTTACATTTTATTTTTTTTATTACTATTTTTATTTTTATTTATTTATTTATTTATTTATTTATTTTTTATTTAGTCTTTTGGCGACAGGGTCTCCCTGAGCCTCAGCTGTCCTGAAAACTCACTTTTAGACCAGGCTGGCCTTGAACGCACAATAGATCCGCTTGCCTCTGCCTCCCAAGTGACTGAATTAAAGGCGTGCGCACCATGCCCGGCACACAATTCATCTTTTAATTGTGGTTTTACCTTTGCAAACAGTTATTAATTAATTGCACCAGCACTAAGTCTTCTAAAACTACTATAAACTTGCTGACTATCCCTCATAGGTATTCCCCACAGAGTAAGTCTCCTCTCTTTGCCATGTTCCTTAGAACCTTAAATCTAACAACAAAAACCTAATGATACGGCTCTACTACTGCTCTAGTAGGGGATTGGAGTTTTGTTTCCAGCATCCACACGCTGGGAGGCTCACAACCCCCTAAAACTCTGGGTCCAGATAATCTGATGCCTCTAGCCAGGGCTCTACACTGTGTGTGTACAACACAACCAACACACACCACACACACACAATTTAAAAAAAATGTTAAAAAAACTAATAATGTATCATGCCACCATGTAGGAACTGTACGCTGGAATACTGATACTTAATTTTTGATGTGTGAGGAACATTGAGTTGAAAAGGAGCCATCATGAACAAACACAGAAAGGAACCTCTCCCTGATTGCAAGGTGTTAATGGCATTTCTCCTCCCTGTCAGCTCCAATAATAGGAAGCTGTTTCACTTGCTAATCTTTACAGAAAAGCTTTCTTTCCTTTTGGTGCATATCTACTTCTGATGTCCTGCATGTTCACTTGCAGATGATTCTCTTGTTCTCCACAGAATTGGGAAATGGAGAGGGTTTGAAACGTGGTTTATAACACAATAAGCAACAAACCAACATGGTTGGGTAGGAGCCCCTAGTAGTCTATCCCAGAAGTTGCATGTGGAGCTACTGGACTTGGTGTTTGCCCTGCTGGTTTTCAGTCTTGTTATGGTCCAGTATTTCTCACTATGCCTCTATTCCTTCTTTTGGAATGGGAATGTGTATTTGGTTCCACTGTACATGGGAGTAATGTTAATTTGCCTTTTGGTTTACAAGAGCTTACAGTTGAGAGATTGGCCTGAGTCTCTGAGAGACTTTGGACTGTGGACTTTGAATGCATTGGATATGTAAAGACTGTGGGGACTTTTAAGGTTGGACTAAATGCATTTTGCATTTTATATGGCCTCTGGGGGCCAGGGGGTAGGGAGTGGAATGTGGTGGTTTGATCAGTGTCCCCCATAGGCTGTAAGTATTCAGACATTTGTCCCAGTGGTGGTGCTGTTTTGGAGGTCTTAGAAGGTGTGGCCATGCATGGGGAAGTGTTGTCACTGGGGGCAGGCTTAGTGAGTTTTAAACAAGCCTCGTGGTCTCCAGTCTTTCTCTCTGCTTCTTCTGTTCTTTGTGAGATGTGACCCTCGGTTTGCTGCTCTAGACCCAGCCGCCACGCCTCCCACCACAATGGACTCTAATTCCCTGGAACTGCCAATCGTAAGCTCAAATAAACTCTTCCTTTTATAAGTTCCTTGGTCATGGTGCTTTATCACAGCAACAGAAAATTGACTAATACACTTACTCAGTATATACAAGCTCCCAGAGTGTGTGGCAGTTCTGTTAACACATACGTTTGGTATTGAACATGCTGCAACACAGCTGCATCCACAGCTGCTGAAAGAGAGATTCAGTTGGTCTAGTGTGGAAGAAGAGTGGTCTGTCTGATGGTGGGAAGAAGAAAGACAGACTCAAGTATAGGGCAGAGAAAAGAAAGGGGAGCAGGCTATGTAACATGATTAGAAACCAGGAAGGAAGGCCTGATGGCTAATCTTGGTTGTCAACCTGAAATACCTGGAAAGAGGGAATCTCAACTGAGGAATGTTCTCCATCAGATTGGGACTGTGGGGATTTTGTTTTTTTTTTGATTGTTGACTGATGTCGGGGGCCCAGACCATTGAGGTTGGTGCCATGCCTGGGCAAGTTGGCCTGAGGGAGTCCAGTAAGACAGAAGACAGTGTTCCTCCATGGTCTCTGCTTCCATTCCTACCTCCAGGTGCCTGCCTTGAGTTCCTGTCTCGGCTTCCCTCAGTCAAATGAACCCCTTCTTCTTCGAGTTGCTTTGGTCATGGTGTTTATCACAACAATAGAGAAACTAGGGCAGAAGGGAAATAGGAGCACCTTTAGCTAACAGACTGGCAGGAATAGAGGAGAGGCAACCTGGCCGCCTCCTGGAACCTCTCAGAGCCTCTTGTTTTCCAGCTACACACTTTCTCAACCTCTAGTCCACAAGACGAGGCACTTGAAGAACAGGCTACTATGTCAGGAGGCTGCAACAAGGGGAGGGAATTAAATACCATCAAATTATACGCTATGAAAATCACAAAGGGGGCTAAAGAGATGGCCTAGCCGATAAGAGCACCAACCACTCTTGCAGAGGACCCAGGTTCAATCCCCAGCACCCACGTGGGGGCTGAGAACCATCTGTTATTCCAATTGCAGGAGAACCCCAGTTCCAGGGGAATCCGACACCCTCTTCTGACCTCCAGAGCATTGCACAACATGGGTGCACAAACCTACATGCAGACAATACATTCATACACATAAATAAAATAAAAAATTTAAAAAAGAAAATCACAAAAAAACCCAAAAACATTTTGAATATTCCTATCTGTATTTTAAAAACAAAAAGTGCTTAAAAATTAAAGTATTTGAATTATTTATCTTTGACATTAATTAAATGATTTTGGATCCTCTTAAACTAGATGATCCCTTTTATTCCATCATTTAATTTTATATATTAGTGATAATATATGGCTTTTTTTTTTTCTTGGTCTTTTTTCGAGACGGGGTCTCCCTGTAGCCCCAGCCTGTCCTGGAAACTCACTCTGTAGACCAGGTGGCCTTGAAACTCACAAACATCCACCTGCCTCTGCTCCAAGGTGTAGGATTAAAGGGTGCGGCCACCACGCCCAGCATGTATTTTTAAAACTAAACAATATTGTCTGAGTGTGGTGGCACATGTTTTAACCCAGCACTCAGGAGGCAGAGGCAGGCAGTCCCTGTGAGATTGAGGCCAGCCTGGTCTACAGAGTGAGTTCCCGCCAGGTGGGGCTACAGGAGACCCTGTTTCAAAACAAGAGAGGAAAAAAAAAAAAAACCTTTAAAGTTCCACTTTCAAGATTCTTAACTGGAAGGGATCTTGCAGAAGACCTGGGTTTATTCCTAGCACCCACATGACAGGCTAACAACTGTCCGTAATCAGTATAAGAGGGTTCTTGGCCTCTGCAGCATTGTAACTTTACATACATGCAGACAAAACCACTCATACAACTAAAGAAGAAAAATAAATAAACTTACGCGATTCTTAACGGATGTTTTCTGTGTTGTCTTTCTGCTTGTGAAGTTTGGTGGATGAACGAGGCTTGTCCCTACGTGCTGGTTGCTCAGGAGCTAGACACCTTGGGTTTTTTTTTTGGTTTTCTTCTTAAGATAACCTGGAACTTGCTATGTAGACCAAGATGCCTGAATCTACATTTGAATCCTCCTGCCTCAGTTAGTGCTAGGGTTAAAGATGTGCACCCCCGTCCACTTTCCTCGAGATACAGTCTCTCACTGGNTCTTTTCCTGTTCTCCTTTTTACCACCACCCCCCCCGGCGCGTTCTCCCCCCATGCTATCTTCTTACTGTACCAAGACACCACTCTCCCGTTTTTCCATTTCGAAAAATTTTGTATGTGTATTTCGTGGACATTCGTATCTATTCTAGATGTTGTTTGGCCCGTGACCATGCCCTCCTCCTCCATGTATGCACAAGTGTATGCATACATGTGTGTTTCAAAGTTAGAGATCCACATCAGGTGTCTTCCTCAGTCGCTCAAGCAGCCTTCTTTTTGAGAATGGGTCTCTCCTGAACCTGGAGCCGAGATTCCGACTAGACTGGCTAACCAGCAAGACCACGGCTTCTCCTTTTTCTTTCTTCTGTGCTGTGCTGCGCTGCAAGTCTACAGATGTGCTGTCTTCTTCGGAAGCTAGAGATCTGAATTCAGGTCTCCAGGGCTGTGTGGCAGTACTTTACTGAGAAACACTTTTCCATCCCTCGCTTACAATTTTTTTAAACCGACGTGAGCATTGCTCTACTTGCTTTCTTAGGGTATACTTTAAGCATGCTCTTTCTTTCCCTCCTCCCCCTCCCCTCCCTCCCTCCCTCCCTCCCTCCCTCCCTCCCCTCCCTCCCTTTTCTTCTCTCTCTCTCTCTCTCTCTCTCTCTCTCTCTCTCTCCTTTCTTTCTAATTTTTTATTTATTTTGTATGTGTATAAATGTACTGTGTGCATGCAGGTTGGTGCACCTGTGTCGTGCAATGCCACGGAGGTCAAAAGAGGGTGTCGGATTCCCCTGGAACTGGAGTTAAAGACGGTTGTCAGCAGCCATGTGGGTGCTGGGGATAGAACCCGGGTCCTCTGCAAGAGCAGTTGGCTCTCTTAATCTCTTTCAAGAGATAATGAGCTGTGACAGAACTGAAGTCATCCATCCCCCCTCTCAGACTGCTTTGCCATGTCCAGGTGTTGGATGGCTCTGTGTTCTGTCATAATCCTTCCCTTGCCTGGTAACCTTACGTGATCTGACCATTGCACATTCAATATTGGCTGTGTCATCTCTGCTGTCTCTTGGCACTTTCCACTGTGCTGTCTCCTGGGGATCATCAGGCTCACTTCGCCGCACATCAGGCTTCTTCCCTAGTTGGCCGTTAGCCCTTTGTTCTCTTAGTCAATTTGGAGACAGACACATCGGGCACCTCTCTTCAACTTTCACAAAAAAGTGCAAAAAGTGAGGGTCTTGTCTTCTTTCTTCCCATAAGACAAAGCCAGGGGAAGCCCATTCTTAGTCCGTTTCTGAAGCTGAAGGACTGCTTCCGCCTTAAGTTTTGCCCTCCAGTATCCAATCCCTACCAGTCTGTTTAATTTATTATCTGAGGAAACGGTGGAACAAACATTGATGCTGAGGTTCTAGTTCTTTGAATTTTCTGAATGGTTTTCTAAGCAATTCTTATTGTAGATCATTTTTTATGACTTCTTAAAATCATGAGCAGATCCTTAAAGGTCACACTTAAAGGTACATAAGTACTTCATATTATAATATTAGTATGTTATCAGTATAAAAAGTACTGAGGTATTTTGGAATTTTAGGGAAAAATTAAAAATCCAAGAAAATCAGCTGGTACTGGAACATACACTTGAAATAGAGTGACTAACACTGAGACAGCTTAACACTGCTTCTCCATGAGCTGGTTCTATTCTTGTGACCTTGTGCCCAGTGCTCATGCAGCAACAAGTCCCTACCCCCCCACCACCATGCTGACTCAAATGGCAGCACAACATAGGAGTCTGGGGAAGAGCCCTTAATAAACTATAATTGTCACTGAGCCTGACAATCTACGTTTTATTGGTGGCACAGTGATCTCCCAGGAACACTTATCAAATGCTAATGCCCTTTGTGTTTCACAGCTCAGCAGGATGGACTGTCTGGACAGTCTGACAATCAAAAAGGAAACTTGATAAGATTAGAGAACGTCTTTGCTTCCTATTCAATTTCCTCATGGGTGAAATGGTTCCTTTTTCATTCAAATATAATGAAATTATTGATTCTAAAAAGAGTAGCTATTCTCTCTAATAGGACATTTCCTGATTGAATCCTCCCAAATATTATTCTAATACAAATGTATTTTTAAATTTTTGAAAATTATTTTTTTTTTTGAAAAGAAGTGTATCATATCTACAGAGGCACCGCTTCTGCTATGGCAGATGGGAGAGAAGTGGCCCTCCTGACTGGGGGCATGCCTCACTCCTGGGCACATGGTCCTGAACTCTGAAGAATTTCATCCTCAGTATTCACTCAAGAATCAGAATTTGACTGACAATGCAGAGGTATGGGCTGATTGCCAGGCTGATACCTTTATTATAGGAAATTTGCCTGGCCTGTTTATAAAAGAAACTAACAGGGTTAGTTTTGTTCCTGCCTTAAACAGAATTTCCAGATGCAGCTTACACTTTCATCTATGCCTGTCTGAACTGTGGAGTTGCTGTCAATTGATGCAGTCAATTCAGTTCATCTTTCTGAGGTGTTTTGTGTGTGTGTGTGTGTGTGTGTGTGTGTGTGTGTGTGTGTGTGTGTTTTGAGACAGAGTCTCCCTGTAGTCTCAGCTGTCCTGGAACTTGCTCTGTAGACCAGGCTGGCCTTGAACTCACAAAGATCCGCTTGCCTCTGCCTCCCGAGTGCTAGGATTAAAGGAGTGCGCCACCACACCCGGCTTGTCTGAGGTGTTTTTGATAATACAGTTAGATCAATTAATGCAATAACCAGTAAGTTCCAATCCTCAACAAACAATAAGGATAAACTCTTGCTCCCTTGATAATCAAATTGCTTCTTCCTCCTCTGGTAGACTGTGGCATTCACCCACACATAATAGTAAGTAAAGGATATGATGGCTGCTTCCAGCTAATCTCGTCTCCTGATCTCTCAGTGCCCCATGGCTGGGAGCTTTGTTGGCATGTTACTGTTTTGTTTTCTTTTTCACTTATCAACCATCCTAAGTCTATTGATTCTGCACCACAATTCATCTTTTTTTTTTTACAGACCCCTGTTGGCCTTTACATTTTATTTTTATTTATTTACTTTTTATTTATTTATTTATTTATTTATTTATTTATTTATTTATTTAGTCTTTTGGAGACAGGGTCTCCCTGTATCCGCAGCTTCCTGGAACTCACTCTGTAGACCAGCTGGCCTGAACGCCAAAGATCCGCTTGCCTCTGCTCCCAAGTGCTAAATTAAAAGGCGTGCGCCACCATGCCCGGCACACAATTCATCTTTTAATTGTGGTTTTACCTTTGCAAACAGTTATTAATTAATTGCACCAGCACTAAGTCTTCTAAAACTACTATAAACTTGCTGACTATCCCTCATAGGTATTCCCCACAGAGTAAGTCTCCTCTCTTTGCCATGTTCCTTAGAACCTTAAATCTAACAACAAAAACCTAATGATACGGCTCTACTACTGCTCTAGTAGGGGATTGGAGTTTTGTTTCCAGCATCCACATCTGGGAGGCTCACAACCCCCTAAAACTCTGGGTCCAGATAATCTGATGCCTCTAGCCATGGGCTCTACACTCGTGTGTGTACACACACACACAATTTAAAAAAATAAATGTTAAAAAACTAATAATGTATCATGCCACCATGTAGGAACTGTACGCTGGAATACTGATACTTAATTTTTGATGTGTGAGGAACATTGAGTTGAAAAGGAGCCATCATGAACAAACACAGAAAGGAACCTCTCCCTGATTGCAAGGTGTTAATGGCATTTCTCCTCCCTGTCAGCTCCAATAATAGGAAGCTGTTTCACTTGCTAATCTTTACAGAAAAGCTTTCTTTCCTTTTGGTGCATATCTACTTCTGATGTCCTGCATGTTCACTTGCAGATGATTCTCTTGTTCTCCACAGAATTGGGAAATGGAGAGGGTTTGAAACGTGGTTTATAACACAATAAGCAACAAACCAACATGGTTGGGTAGGAGCCCCTAGTAGTCTATCCCAAAGTTGCACATGTGGAGTACTGGAACTGGTGTTTCCCTGTGGTTTTCAGTTTGTTATGGTCCATAATTTTTCACTATGCCTCTATTCCTTCCGTTTGGGAAAAAGGGAAGTGTATTTGTTTCCACTGTTCATTGGGAGTTATGTAATTTTGGCCTTTTGATTTTACAGAGCTTACAGTTAAAGCATTGGCCTGAGTCTCTGAGGGAGACTTTGGACGTGGACTTTTGAATGAGCATTGAGACTGGTAAAGACGTGTGGGGACTTTTAAGGTTGGACTAAATGCTTTTGCATTTTATATGGTCGGAGCCTATGGGGGCTAGGGAGTGGAATGTGATGGTTTGCATGGTGTTCCCCATAGGCTGTACGTATTCAGACATTTGTCTCCACGTTCGTGGTCTGTTTTTGGAGGTGTCTTAGAAGGTGTGGCCATGCTGGGGACGTCTGTCACTGGGGGCAGGCTTGAGTGAGTTTTAACAAGGCCCCCCCTCGTGGTCCAGGTCTTTCTCTCTCTGCTTTTCTGTGTTCTTTGTGAGATGTGATACCCTCGGTTTGCTGCTCCAGATCCAGCCGCCAGCCCTCCCACCCACAATGGACTCTATTCCCTGGAACTGCCAATCGTAAACTCAAAAACTCTTCCATTTTATAGTTCCTGGTCAGTGTGCTTTATCACAGCAACAGAAAAATTGACTAATACATTACTCCGTATATACAAGCTCCCAGAGTGTGTGGCAGTTCTGTTAACACATACGTTTGGTATTGAACATGCTGCAACACAGCTGCATCCACAGCTGCTGGAAAGAGAGATTCAGTTTGGTCTATGTGGAAGAAGAGTGGTCTGTCTGTGGTGGGAAAAGAAAGACAGACCAAGTATAGGCAGAGAAAAAAAAGGGGGGAAGGCAGGCTATGTAACATGATTAGAAACCCAGGAAGGCAGGCCTGGATGGCTTAATCTTGGTTGTCCACCTTGACAAACCGGAAAGAGAGAATCGTCCAATGGAAGGGGAATGTTCTCCATCAGATTGGACTTTGGATTCCACAATTGTGGAGTGTATTTTTTCTTATTGCTGACTGATGTAGGAGGGCCCAGCCTACTGTAGCGGTAGTGCCATGCCCTGGCAAGTTGGCCTGCGGGAGTCCCGTAAGCAGAAGACAGTGTTCCTCCATGGGCTCTGCTTCCATTTCCTACCTCTCAGGTGCCTGCCCTTGAGTTTCCGTCTCGGCTTCCCTCAGTCAAATGAACCCCTTCTTCTTCGAGTTGCTTTGGTCATGGTGTTTTATCACAAAAACAGAGAACTAGGGCAGAAGGGAAATAGGAGCACCTTTAGCTAACAGACTGGCAGGAATAGAGGAGAGGCAACCTGGCCGCCTCCTGGAACCTCTCAGAGCCTCTTGTTTTCCAGCTACACACTTTCTCAACCTCTAGTCCACAAGACGAGGCACTTGAAGAACAGGCTACTATGTCAGGAGGCTGCAACAAGGGGAGGGAATTAAATACCATCAAATTATCAGACATGATTAAAATCAACAAGAGGGGCTGAAAGAGATGGCCTAGCCGAGAGCACCAAACACTCTTGCAGAGGACCCAGGTTCAATCCCAGGCCCCACGTGGGGGCTGAGAACCATCTGTTATTCCAATTGCAGAGAAACCCAGTTCCCGGGGAATCCGACACCCTCTTCTGGACCTCCAAGACAATTGCACAACATCGGGTGACACAAACCTTACATGCAGACAATTACATTCATCACATAATAAAATAAAAAATTTAAAAACGAAACTCTTTTACAAAAAAACCCAAAAACCCATTTTGAATATTCCTATCTGTATTTTTAAAAACAAAAAGTGCTTAAAAATTAAAGTATTTGAATTATTTATCTTTGACATTAATGTGAAATGATTTGGATCCTCTTAAACAGATGATCCTTTTTATTCCTATCATTATTTCTTATTTAGTGATAATATATGGCTTTTTTTTTTTGTTTTCTGGTCTTTTTCGAGACGGGTCTCCCTGTAGCCCCAGCTGTCCTGGAATCCACTCGTAGACCAGGTGCCTTGAAACTCACAAAACATCCACCTGCCTCTGCTCCAAGTGCTGGATTGAAAGGTGTGCGCCACCACGCCCAGCATGTATTTTTAAAATAAACAATATTGCTGAGTGTGGTGGCACATGTTTTAAACCCAGCACTCAGGAGGCAGAGGCAGGCAGATCCCTGTGAGATTGAGGCCAGCCTGGTCTACAGAGTGAGTTCCAGGCCAGCTGGGGCTACAGGGAGACCCTGTTTCAAAAAGAGAGGAAAAAAAAAACCTTTAAAGTTACACTTTAAGATTCTTAACTGAAGGGATCTTGCAGAAGACCTGGGTTTGATTCCTAGCACCCACATGACAGCTAACAACTGTCCGTAATTCAGTATAAGAGGGTTCTGGCCTCTGCAGGCATTGTACTTTACATACATGCAGACAAAACACTCATACAAATAAAAGAAAAATAAATAAACTTACAGCGATTCTTAACAGAATGTTTTTCTGTGTCTGTCTTTCTGCTTGTGTAAGTTTGTGTGGATGAACAGAGGCTGTCCCTAAGTGCTGGTGCTCAGGAGCTAGACACCTTGGGTTTTGGTTTTTTGTTTTCTTCTTAAGATAACCTGGAACTTGCTATGTAGACCAAGATGACCTTGAACTCACAGAGATCTGCCTGCCTCTGCTTCCCAAGTGCTAGGGTTAAAGATGTGCACCCCCGTCCACTTTCCTCGAGATAGTCTCTCACTGGCCTTGACATCGTCAGTTAAACTAACCTGGCTACTCGAAGAGCTTCCTGGTTCCCCTTCACTTCACACCACCATTTCCGACATCTTTTTATGAGTTCTGAGGATCAAATTCAGGTCCTCATGCTTGGAAAACAAGCATTTTACCTACCGAGCCATCACCTGAGCCCTGAAAGTCCATAACACTTAAAGGAAGAAGTTGGTAATGATTAAAGACTGTAAAATATTCTATTATCACTGACTCACTAACAAGTCACCAATAAGATTAGTATTTGGGTGTGACCAAGAGCATACAGAGTATGTGGGTGTGTCAAGTTGTGTGTAATGACTGACCAAAAGAGTTCCAACTAATTAGAGCAACAATGATGTTAAGATTTCACACGGTTATTCATTAAGAGACAGTGCTGCTAGACAAGAAGGAAATCTAGATGGCAACTGAGTATTATAAATAAGAGGATGGACTTAAAAGAGAATGAATGGGCTATTTCTATGCAAAGTAACTTTGTTTTTCTGGTAAGCTAGTTTTGCATTTCCTTTATGATACAAGTGATTTTAAATTTATTTATCAGTGTGTGTGTGTGTGTGTGTGTGTGTGTGGTGTGGAAGAGACAGAATATGATATGTGTGAATATGGGCACGCATGGCACATGCGGAGGTCAGAGAACAACTTTTGGCATTTGGTTCTCCCCTTCCACTATGGGCTCCTGATTATCCTTATTAATCTAATTAACTCAGATTATCAGGATTGTGTGACGAGTATTTTACCTGCTAAGCCATCTTTCCAGCCTGAGATCTTGCATTTAATTAAATGCCCACTTCTTTTTTTTAATATTTATTTAGTTATTTTTTTTATGTGTATGAATGTACTGTCTGCATGTAGGGTGTGCACCCATGTTCCGCGAAAATGCCGCGAGGTGAGAAGAGGGTGTTCGGATTCCCTGGAACTGGAGTTCTCCTGGAATTGGAGTTACGGACGGTTCTCAGCCGCCATGTGGGTGCTGGGGATCGAACCCGGGTCCTCTGCAAGAGCAGTCGGTGCTCTTAACCGCTAGGCCATCTCTCCAGCTCTAAATGCCCACTTCTATCACCGACTAAGCTATATAGTTTCAGGAAAGTCATTTTGGCTCTTCTCAATAAAAAGATCTGGAGAGTTCCTTGTTGTCTATGACAATTAACTATGAAGATTAACTTCCATGACAGATTGTGCAGGACATATCTAGTAATCAGTCAATGAACAGTAATCTTATTATAGAACCTGTGACAATTTAGTTTGAAAATGGGTAGGAAGAGAGGGAGGTATATCTAATATAGAGTAGCAGGAAGATAATATTCCCATGAGAACTGTTCACTGAAAATCACTGGCTTTATTGACTTGAGCCTAGGCACTCTTAGCACTTACACTCCAAGTATTTTCAAAGCCCAATACTGGTTGGGTTACTCTGTAAGAAGAAGCAATCTCCTGTTGAGTGTAGAGACACAGGGCCTGTAATCCTAAAATGCAGGAGGATGAGGTAGGCAGACTGCAGGTTCAAGGCAACCTGGTAATACATAGCTCTGTCTCAAAAATAAATAAATAAATAAATAAATAAAGAAATAAAGCAAGCCTGGGGTGATAGTGCACATCTATAATTTTATCACTCAGCGGGTGGGAGCAGAGAATCTGGTATCAAGGCCAGCTTTGATACATAGCAAATTTGAGGCCAGCCTGAGCTACATGAGACCCTGTCTCAAAAAACACAAAAAAGAAAAAGGAAAAAAAAAAGATTAATGGAAAAAAAAAAAAGCAGTTTCCGAGTTTTCTTAATTAATATATACAAAAGAGGAGTGCACAGAGCTCAGATCAGGGGCTTCCCAACCACCTGAAGCACACTCTCTTCACAATAGCTAGAGCTGGAACCGAACCCCAAGTGGCCCCTCAACTGACAATGGATAGAGAAAATGTGGTACATCTACCCAAGGGAATTTTATGCGTGGTAAAGAGAGATTTCATCATGAACTTTGCAAGTAAATGGATGGAACTAGAAGATGTACTTATGTTAATGAATTTAACACAGTCCTGCAGAAAAAACAAAAGGACGAATGGAATCCCTGCATCTGTAGATGCAAGACACTCGTACTTAGTTGTATGCAAACTAAGCATGTTAATATTATATTCCTCGTGATCTGAAACAACTGTGCTCTATATTGTGGAATCCTAGACGGTTCTAGAATTAACTACCATTTTTTTCAGACTTTGGAATTTTGGTAGTACTGGGTGGAGGGTATCTATATGCTATTTTAGATAATGTAAATCCAACAGATGAGGAAACAACACCTATTTCTTATGAGCTTTGGTGTAACACACAGAATTTATTTAATGGGAATACTTCCTTAGTATTCTCTTATACAGGCTGCTTGAGACTTTTTTGTCCAAGCCTTTTCTAAAATACAGTAATTAAATTTATCAGGAGGGTGTAACTTAGCCTTTCCTGGATGCTTAATGACCATACTTCAAGCCCATACCAATTTGGCTCAAGGACTTAACGGGATGTTTGTTCCTGCCCTGCAGACGGCAATAATTCCTCAGGGGGACTATGCATGTGGGGGATCTCTCTTGAAATGTCCTGCTAAGCCTGAGTCACCGTGTCTTCCTGTGCAGGAAGGTCTTAGAGATTCACTATGAGGATCTTCACGGCCAGTTCCAGTCATACAGGAAATCATTAGAGGCAGAGTACTCCTCATGCTTCAAAAGGGAGGCGTCTCGGTCAAGGGACCTGACTTGTCCTCAAGTGGATGGGAACTGGGCTGGCGAGCATGGCCTAGCAGTTAAGAGTGCCGGACCGCTCTTACGAGGACCCGGGTTCAATCCCCAGCACCCACATGGCGGTCGGAAAACGTCTGAAACTCCATTCAGGTGAACTCCAGTTCCGGGGAGTCCGCAGACCCTCTTCTGCACCTCCACGGCATGGCACGACAGTTGCCACGACCTGCAATGCAGACAGCATTGACACGATACAACAGAAATAAAAAATTAAAAAAAAAAAAGTGGATGGAACTGGTAAATGAAAAGCAAAAAGAGCACAGGGGCTCCTTCCCCTCCAAAAACCAGAGTGACCCCTGATGGCACCAGATCCTCACCGGAACCTTGAGAAAACAAAAACATCTGGTTAACCTGGCTAACTTAGTGTGGCCTTAACATCAAAAAAGGAAAGTATAACAGAAATAACAACTAAAGTAAGGCCTGAGAAATGTGTACTTCAGAGTATAAAAATTTGAGATCTTAGTAAAAAGACAAAAGACCACAGTTGTTTTGCCTCTGTACTTCAATTCTTACTGGCAAGTGCAGCTACCTGTGGCTGCCACTGCTTTTGTGCCATCTTTAAAGACATGAGGACAACTTTTTCAAGCCTTCCAATAGGAACTGAAATTCATCCTCAAGCATCCCTCCAAACCTTCAGTGCCCAGAAGTGGGACTCGGCTGGACCATCAGCTTGTGACGGAGCTTTACTATCTAGGGTTTCAGCCTCTTCACGGTTAGACTGTCATTGTTGGACTACCAGTGTTGTATCACGGAGGCCAGTTAAGGAGTGTTCAAGATGGAAAGTGTGCTTACGGACCTCATTTGGTAGCATGGGAGGGAGACCCCAGTGTGGAGCTCAAGGGCAGAACTCGATGGTTGTTTGGGCTTGTCCAAGGAGGGAGACTTCAAACATTCCTTACAGGAAACCAATGACATTTTAGCGCTATAAAGCAATCTTAATAATAATAGAATTCATAAGCTGAAGTTTTAACAACCCTGAGCGTCATAATCTTGATATGCGTGGCATGCCATATATCCTATTTGGAATCTACAATTGGAAAAAAAAAACAACAACAAAAGACTGGGTCAAAGAACTGACTGAAAACAGTGACTTCTGCCCAAACAGTAAAATGTCTGCATAGAATTTTGTAAAAAGAGACTGAGAAAAGATAATAAAAAACATGCTGTTGACGGAAGGAATGCATGAGCTCTTGTGTGGGAAGCGGTCTAGATTAAAAATATATAATATATAGATCATATATTAGATAGTATATAAATGACAAAAATATAGAATATTAAAATAATAAAGGTGCATTGTTCTGTCACCAGTCTATAAAGAGGAAAATCTGCTCAACTTTACTCTTCTTGCAGACAATTTTCTAAACATACTATCTGAGAGACAGCTACTAAGAGAAGACCCATCTGTCAGAAAGGATTCTGTGGTTTATGTTCCTTGCATTCTATTTTTGCTGCTGTAAAACTTCACCAACCCACACCTCACCTGGCTAGCACCTGGTTCAGGGTCTCTTATTTTATTTATTTATTTATTTATTTATTTATTTATTTATTTTTTATTTTTTATTTTATCTTTTTTTGAGACAGGGTCTCCCTGTAGCTCTGGCTATCCTGGAGCTCACTCTGTAGATCAGGGTGGCCTTGAACTCACAGAGATCCACCTGCCTCTGCCTCCCAAGTGCCAGGACTAAAGGCCTGCACCACCACACGTGGCCTTGGTCTCTTATTTTAAAGTCTCTGCCAGTGAAAGAGAATATTCAAGGGAAGTACAGGCCAGCTTAGTTGTGTCTCCTGACCTCAGAGAGCCTTGAACTTTGGAGATGACAGAAGACACTGAACATCCTGTTAAAATGTGTTTGCTGGTGGCAGGTCTGGGACCGGTCAACTCCAGCATCTACATTTCAGCAAGTGTGCAGACAACGCTTCTAAGTAATGAGAGAGGAGACTAGTTCTCAGCCCTTGTGACCATGCACATGTGAGCAGATGCATGCTACAGCACACCCACCCACATATGTTAGAGAGCTAAAAATATTTCACGGGGCTTTAGCCAAGGGAAAGTAGAACCCCTTTCTGTACTGTCCTAGAAACCTTATTTCAAAATGAGCATTTGACTCTTAGAAAACTTCACTGGTTTAAATTACCAAAGACAATCTTTTTTCTTTCAAAATGAGAGGGTGTGAGCCCTCTAGGTGTGAGGACACTGGCCTACTGTAGAACATGAAGGTACAGTCCTTGATGAACAACTTTTTGAGTGCCTGGGATTTCTGCAAAGAAGTGCACAGCTTTCTGCCCAGGGGAGGGGGGAGGGGGGAGGGAAAGTGTAGCTCTGCTCTCTCTTCGTGAAACAGAAAGAGGAAGCAGCTTCAGTCACAAAGTGGAAGTGATGAATAACTTCAGTTGTCAACTAGACACACCTGGAAGGAGGGACCCTCAAATGGAGAATTTCCTCAGTCAGACTGGCCTGTGTGCATGTGCATGGAGAATTCCCTCCATCAGACTGGCCTGTGTGAACGTGCATGGAGAATTCCCTCCAGACTGGCCTGTGTGCATGTACATGGAGAATTCCCCTCCACCAGACTGGCCTGTGTGCATGTGCATGGAGAATTCCCTCCATCAGAGAATTCCCTCCATCAGACTGGCCTGTGTGCATGTGCATGGAGAATTCCCTCCATCAGACTGGCCTGTGTGCATGTGCATGGGGAATTCCCTCCATCAGACTGGCCTGTGTGCATGTGCATGGAGAATTCCTCCGTCAGACTGGCCTGTGTGCATGTACATGGAGAATTCCCTCCATCAGACTGGCCTGTGTGAATGTCATGGAGAATTCCCTCCATAGACTGGCCTGTGTGATGTGCATGGAGAATTCCCTCCATCAGCTACGGAGATCCCTGCCTGTGCATGTGTCCAATGGCTGGAATGGTTCCCTCCATCAGACCCGTGGCCTGTGTGCAATGTGCATGGAGATTCCCTCCATCAGACTGGCCTGTGTGCATGTGCATGGAGAATTCCCTCCTCAGACTGGCCCTGTGTGCATGTGCATGGAAATTCCTCTTCCGTCAGACTGGCCTGTGTGCATGTCATGGGAGATTCTTCTCACATCAGACTGGCCTGGTGCATGTGCATGGGGAATTCCCTCCACAGACTGGCCTGTGTGCATGTCCATGGGAATTCCCTCCATCAGACTGCCTGTGTGCATGTCCATGAGGAATTTCCCCATCAGACTGGCCTGTGTGCATGTGCATGGAGAATTCCCTCCATCAGACTGGCCTGTGTGCATGTGCATGGGGAATTCCCTCCATCAGACTGGCCTGTGTGCATGTGCATGGGGAATTCCCTCCATCAGACTGGCCTGTGTGCATGTCCATGGAGAATTCCCTCCATCAGACTGGCCTGTGTGCATGTGCATGGGGGGGCTTATGGAGCTTTCTTTCTTTTTTTTTTTAATGTTTGAGTGATGTGAGAGGCCCGACCCACTGTGAGGGTGCCGCCCTTGGACTGGTAGACCTGGGTTGTGTTGTGTAAGAAAGCAGGCTGTCCAGGCCAGAAGAGCAAGCCGGTAAGCTGTTTTCCCATAGTCTATGCTTCAGCTCCTACCTCCAGGTTCCTGCCTGGAAAGATGGAGGTCACCGGAAGGGTAGGATGCAATAAAAATTGTTTCTCCCCAAGCTATTTTTGGTCAGAGTGTTCAATCACACCAGAAGACAGACCAGGGCAATTTCCTGGAATTGTGGGAAAGCTTTTCAATTTTAGTAATAAGAAAGATGAAAAGAAATTGCAGTTATAGTAAAATCAGGGTGAGCACATCATTCTGTAGACAGTAGTGATTAGCGTCATTCCAAACCTTACATGTGACTTAATTTCTTGCTCGAAGTATTCACAAAGACAATATTTACCACCTACCTATCTCTTTTGACAGTCTGTTTTATTCGGTTTTGGTTTTGGGATACTGCGGGTCTCCCTCCAAATTAGCTCTGGCTATGCTGCACTGCATGATGTAGACCGGGTCATCCTCAAACTTGAGGTCATTATCCTAATTCTGCCTCCCAAATGCTGGGATTACAGGCAATGTACTACCACACCCAGATCTTCTTCAACTTTAATAGATAATGTGAAATTTTAATAGATGATTATAGACTGTGGAAAAAGCCTCAGTTGATAGGGGAACAATTTAAGAATTTGCCAGTCACAGAGGTCAAGAAATTCATTCACTGATATAGTGATGATCAGGTAAGAAGTCCCAGATAAAGAAAATAAAGTAAAATCAACAATCTTTTAAATTGGGTTGGCAGCCTATAGCCTATCATCTTAGGACTGCCCAGGCTGAGGCAAGAATATCTCTAAGGCTATTTATGTAGGATGTTCCAGACTAGCCTGAGCCAAAGTAAGACAACTGTCTCAAAAAAAGAATATTCAAGATTTAGACATTTTACCCTCATATACATCATTCATAAATAGTTTTCAAAATGGCATCTTGAAAATTCAAACTTTAGATTTCATGTTCCATTATAAATAAGGAATTGATCAAGTATGATAATCTTAAATCTAAAAAGAACTGATATCTGGTTTTACAGATTTAAGCAGAGCTAACATCTTTCCAACATAACTCCTGAAACAACTCTCACCATGGAATAATGGGCCGTTTCTTACTTTCTAGCTCCTATAGCAAACACACGCAGCTTAGGGGGTTTGGCTGTCCCCACTGACCTGTCAGCATCACTTATAAGGAAACAAAACTGGATATGCCATGCATTTCTACTAAAGTACAAAATTTGTCTAATAAAAATATGGATTCCAATCCTGGCTCTTGAGAATCTGAGGCAAGAGGATGAGTATGAGGATAGTAGAATGTGGGAAGATCCTGTTTGAATTGGGGGCTAGTTCTCAGCTAGTACTCCTCAGGGCATCATGTGAGAGTTATGGGACTCCTCTGACCCCACCCCAATAGGAAGCAAGCAATTGGCCCGGGCACATGATACTGGGCAGAGCAGCAGTATACAGTGGCCCGAAACTGGGGGTCTGTGATTGAGTCTGGGAGCTGATGCCATTTTGCTTATAAAAGTGAGTTGCAGCAGGCAAGAAATTGAATTCTCCATTACCATCATTACACAGAATTCCCAGCTGTTATTTTTGCATGCATACAGGCCAAAGGAGGCCTGGATTTCGAGTGTTGTGGCTAGTGGGCTGGACAGAGGTCTATCAGATCACCACCCTGTGAAGTAAATTGTGAGTGATCAAACTGACCTCTGCGCTGAGGGGTCAGTTCCCCACAGTGACCTTGGGTGGCCACTGTGCTCCCCTTCCCTTAGCAGGACTGCACTGTGCCTGCTAGTAGCAAGAGAAGCTCCCACAGTAGAACACATGCTTCTTTTTCCAGGAAAGATTTGTTTTTTAAGCAAATTGTCTGGGATTTCCTTGGTAAATAAAATAAACATGATTAACCATTGACTACTGTGTAGTAAAATATCATGAATATCTTAAACTTCACAAAATTATTCCAAAACAACAACAAATCTCTACATGGTAGCCCATGGCTGGATTACTATAGTTGTGGCTAAAGGAAACTGTGGAAAAACTGGCCACTTACTAAAATGAAACCATTAGTACAAATTGGCCAATTATTATTATAACCCATCTCTCTGTAGGTGTGCACACACATGCGTGTGGAACCCAGCAGTTAATGTCAGGTATCTTCCTTGATTTCGGAAAACTTGTTCATTGAGACATTGTTTATCACTGAGCCCAGAGCTCACCCATGGCTAGCCTGGCCTACCAGTGAGCCCCAGGTATCCTCCTTCCCTCCAGTCCCTGCCCTTAGTACTGAGGTTATAGATACATGCCTCTGCTTCTGGTGTTTGCATGGGTGCTGGGATCTAAACTCAAATACTCATGATTTCAGGGCAAGCTCTTTACTGGCTAAGCTGTCTCCCCAGTCCCTTGATCCATCTTTAGCAGATATGCAAAAGGAAATGGTTCAATAACAGGCTACACCTTTGGTGTCTTTATGCAAAGCCAAGAGGTAGCAAAAGCCAGATGAGACAGCAAGGTTCAAGAATCTTACTGAGGGGAAGGAGAGCTGACTCAGCAGTTAAGAGCACTGGCTACTCTTACAGAAGACCCAGGTTTGAATCCCAGTACCCACATGACAGCTAACAATCATCTAACTCCAGTTCAAATAGATCCACATCCTCTTCTGACCCCCATGGGCATTGTACAACAAGGGTACACTTACATACATGCAGGTAATGCACTCATACATATAAAATAAAAATAATAAAGGGGGGGGGAGAGATAGCTCAGTCATTAAGAACACTTGCTATCTTCCAGGAGTTGCTGGTTCGATTCCCAGCATCCACATGGCAGCTAACCATCTGTCACTCAAGTTCTGGGGGATCTGACACCCTCTTCTGGCCTATGCAGGGCATTGCATGTATATGGTACACTTACATACATGCAGGTAAAACACTCATACACATAAAATAATAACAAATATATAAAGAATCTTAAAAACTGTGAAATAATCATAGGCTCCACTTGGTTTCTCAACAACTTACTGCTTAAACAGTAGAGACTGAAGCATTCTCTCCCCCCCCCCAGTCTTTTTGAGACAGGGTCTCCCTGTAGCCCCAGCTGTCCTGGAACTCACTATGTAGAGCAGCCTGGCCTTGAACTCCTCCCTGCCTCCTGAGTGTTGGGATTGAAGGCGTGTGCCACAACACCCAGGGAGACTGAAGCGTTCTAAGAAATTAATTTAATACATGAAATAAGAGGCTAAGTAATATCACGCAATTGGAAGGAAGCAAAGAAAATTACTGACTACTCTGAAATAAGTATTTTTCTTAAGAACCAGCAGCTATTCAGTATCTGTTTTGAACCACCAAATACTTTAAAGAATGAGATTTCCTGCTCTGGAGGATACAAACGACCTGCCCTGAGGGAATGGTGTATGATGAAATAGATAAAATGATACTTTGTTTCATTAAAGGAAATAGGAAACAGATATTCCTGAAGTAAAAAATGTACTGGAAGGCCTGGCATGGCTGTACAGGCCTGGTGGCCCATACCTTTAATCCCAATAGTCTGGAGGCAAAGGCTGGCAGATCTCTTTGAGTCTCCATAGTGATTGCCAAGCCAGCTATGGGTTCGGAGGAAGACTCTGTCTAAAAGAAACAAAAGCACCCACATGGCGGCTGAGAACCGTCTTAACTCCAGTTCCAGGGGAATCCGAGACCCTCTTCTGAACTCCGCGGCGTTGCACGACACGGGTGCACAGACTTGCATGCAGACAGTACATTCATATACATACAGAAATAAATAAAATTAATAAAAAAAAATTTTTTTTAAAAAAGAAACAAAACCAAAAGCAGAAGCAAAAGCTCTTTTTCTAGGAACTGGAAGGAACAATCAGATATATTTAAATTTAAATGACAATTAAATAAACTGTTACTCTATACATAAACACAAAATAAAGCAAAGCTCATGGACGTATAAGTGTACAAACAAACAAACCCCAACCAAAAGCACCATGCAGTCAACTAATGCATAGATTAAGAAAAGTTCTTACTTCCTGTCCTTAGATTGAATTGAGAACACTCAGTGTATGTATTACTTACAAAAGCCAAGCATATTATAGATCTAAATTCCACTCTTCTATTACAGAAGAGTCCATCTTCTTAAATCAGTACATGCTCACTCATCTCTGCTGAAATAACTAGACAGATACAGGGCTACACAGTGGATCCTCACATATATGCCTGAGAATTTAATTAGCACCATTTTGAATATCACACACAACAAAATACTTTAAGCATGATGTATTTTTTTCCACTGTCGGATCATTTCCTTTGGGTTTATTGAGATAGGAACACACCCTTTATGAAGAAAAACTCCATCCTCATCAGTAAGGTTTTAGGCCCCAGGAAAAGCAATCAATGAAGAAAGAGCCAGGGGAGAATGAATGTTACCACCATTCTCAGAAGCAGTGTGTATAACCACCAAAATTGTCAGGATTCACAGAATTCTTGCCTGTTTCAATACTAAAGTCGCTTGAAAGTTTTTTTTAAATCAATTTTAGTTACTTTTAGAATGACTTTGGGATCTGTAGAGTATCTAATGTCTTTTGTACAATATTTAAAAGTTATTAGATATGTGACAAGCATGGTAAGGAGGTTGAGATACTGAATAGCTGTTCAAAAGACTTCCATGGTGCTAGGGAGATGGCTAACGTCACTCAAGTGCTAGCCTCACAAGCCTAAGAACTGAGCTCAGAGCCCCAGCAGCCAATAAAAGCCATGCCCAGTGGCACTGTGATCCCAGTACTGGGGAAGGAGGGAAGCAAGTCGATGCTTGGAGCCCAAGGCCAGCCATCCTCACTGAATCAGAGGGCTCTGGATTCAGTAAGAGACCTGTCTCCAAAAATAAAGTTAAGAATGATCAAGGTAGACACTCACGATCTACTTTTAACCTCCACATCCGTGGACACAACCACACTAACACATACACATCACACACACGACCCTGGCCCATGCCATATTATCCACACATATCACACCCCCACCCTCACCCTCACCCCATGGCTTCCCCACATACATACTCTTTTCTATTATGTAGTTAACAAACTTTCATAGTGGACTCACCACGTATTACTAGGGCATAGGCAGGGGAGCAAGATATAATCTTTCCATGAAATAGAAAATACAAAGGGATTGTCAATCAGTGATACATGTGGGGACATTAAAAATAATCCTGTGCTGCGCATGGTAATTCCAGCACTCGGGAGGAAGAGTCAGGCAGATCTCTGAGTTCCAGGCTAGCCTGATTTACATAGGGAGTTTCAGCCCAGCTGGGGCTACAGGGAGACCCTATCTCAAAAAGACCAAACAAAAACAAAAAGCTGTTACTTGCTACTCTGCTTAATCATACCAGGTAGGAAAAAAACTTTTCAATTTCAATTAGTGAGTCTTTAAATTTTCACTACAAAACTATATGCAGACATTTTTAAAAGTTAAGTAATAGTGTAAAATAAAAGGTCAGTCTCTTTCTTGATTTCCATTCCAAGCATATTCTAAGTATATTATTTGTGTATGTAATAGATATGTACATATGGAAAATCAAATTTAAATTATTGTGAATCTTGCTATATTTTACTTACCATAGTGTATACTTCTGAAATCTTTCTATATTACTAACACTTGAGGCTTTGGCATTTTTAATAGTAGAAAATGTAAAAAAGCACTTGGAAAAAGTGAAGGGAGTCACACTTCCACCAAGGCATTTTCCGCAAAACATTGAGATTGCTCAAAAATTTTAATGTCTCAAAACCTAAAATACAAATGTGGTATCTCATTGCTATTTTCTTGTTTCTTGAGTTATGGGAATAGCTAAGCTTTTTTTTTTTCATGTCTGTGGAAATAAATGGCTAAGAAATATTGTCTTTCATGTAACCTTCTTAATTCTTTTTTTTTTTTTTTTAATTTATTTTGTATGTATATCAATGTACGTGTGTCTGCATATAGGTTTGTGCAACCCGGTTTGGAATGCCGCAGAGGTCAGAAGAGGGCGTCAGATTCCCCTGGAACTGGAGCCAAAGAAGGTTCTCAGCTGCCATGTGAGTGCTGGGGATTGAACCAGGGTCCTTTGCAAGAGCAGTCAGCGCTCATAACCACTAGGCCATCTCTCTAACCCCCTCATGTGACCTTCTTATGCAGGCTTCCATTACTGAGTTATTTATCTTTTTCTTATGACCTTTAAGACTTTCTAACATTACAGGTACTCTAATGTGTCTTTGGCGGGGGGGTCCTTTCCATAACACCTTGCACTTGGCCTCACTTTTATACAGTCAACATAGTTATTTCACAGCTTGAATGTCCCACACTTTAATACATCAATTTTCTACTGGGGGCATTTAGTTGCCTTTAATTATTTACCTTTACAAACTATGTTGCAAAGAAATCCTTTATGCACTTGCAACTTTGTGGACATGTAGGTAAGGAGACATATTTCAGCAGATAATACTCTACATTTTCCAAGGAGACTGCTGCTGTCGACTGACATAAGTGCCCCACATTCCAAATATGCTGGCATCAATCAAACCTAAGACCTTTCCAAGTGCTGAATCAACTGGCTCAACTCTACTCAGCCTCTTCTCCTCTCCTTATTCATCTGTTCCTACCACCATGGCCCCTTTGTCAGACATGCTTCTTCCACATGGTGTCTTTTCACAGGCTCCTTTCTCATCCTCCCCAATGTCCTTACCCAAGTATTAACAGTTCTGAAAAACCAAACTTCCATTCCCAATGCCCCCTCCCTTCCCATATAGCTTTTCCCACTAGCAAGAATTACCATCAGACAGTCTAGACATAAACTTCAAATCATAATACCATGCTTTCCTTACACATTCTCTCTCTCTTGCTACTGAAATGAAAGCTTCATGAAGCCAAGGATTAATAATCTGCATAGCTCTGCATTTTATAAATTCTGCTAATACTGACTTCATAGTAGTACAGCTCTACAGTAATCTTTGAAATTATCCTCAAGGTTATTGTAACAAATACTGAAAGCATATTACCTACTCGCTGTGCAATGGGCACTAAGTTTTGATGCACACTATTTTCTGTAGAAAGTTTAGAAAAGGAAATAGCTGACTATTCCTCATGAAGGATGAGCACTTTCAACAGTTAAGTGCAGGCTTCCAGAAGAGGTCAGAGAGAAAAGAAGGACCCAAGAACCCCAGAAGAGAGGAGAGAAAGAATCCAAGAACCCCAGAAGAGAGGAGAGAGAAAGGAAAGCCAGAGTCATTGACGCATTACAGGTTTTAACTGCTGCTTTTCTATTTGCTGAATTCTCGTGCTTATTGGTTCCTTGACAGATCAAAGGAATAAACACAATTGAAGTCATTATTCATACAACTAGCAATGGATGCTGCTACCAAAAGAAAGCTATCCCTTTTTGGAGGGGTGTAGGAATCCATACATAGTACATAGTAACTATGGAGGGCAATTTGACAATACTGTTAGCATTTCCAGTAGAATCCAACCTTATCTACATGTATGTATGTGTGTATATGTATATGTATAAGTATATGGCTGAATATAGAGATGCATATATATTACCTGCAGTAATTAAGGAATGTCCTAATGGAATATTCAACTTCAAGAACAAAATAGGATACAAAGTCTCCTATGTTACTGACATGAATGTGCACAAAATACATAAAAAATGTAGTGCTGGACTGGAGAGATAGCCTATTGGTTAAAAGCACGGAATGCTCTTGCAGAGGACCTGGGTTCGATCCCCAGCACCCACATAGCAACTAAGAACCGTCTGTAACTCCAATTCCAGGAGAACTCCAGTTCCAGGGGAATCCGAGACCCTCTTCTGACCTTCGAGGCATTGCACTACACGGGTGCACAAACCTACATGCAGACAGTACACTCATACACATACAAAAATAAATTAAAAAAAAATGTAGTGCTAGGTAAAGGTAGTAAGATATAGAGCATCATACATTGCATGATATCATTTGTTCTTAAAGAAGAAAAAAGGTGGTGCACATCTTTAATGTCAGTACTTGGAAGGGAGGCAGGTGGATCTCTGTGAGGTCCACATCAGACTGTTCTATATAGCAAGCTCCAGGTCAGCTGGGGCTACACGGAGACCCTGTCTCAAAAAGACACAAACAAATCCAACTACACATGGTTGGTCCTCATCATTGTTCACTCATGGGCCTTTCACAGTATTTCTCAGCCATACAGACAGCATTAAAAGCTGGAATCCTCTGATGTGCATGCTCCCAGAGCAGGGTAGTAGTGCTCTGCCTCTTGTCCCAGTGGCCACACTGCAAACCAGTATACTGTTCCTGATCTGATTTAGTAGGGTGTCTTTCCGAGAAAGGGTCTCCCTGTAGCCCCTGCTGTCCTGGAACTCGCTCTGTAGACCAAGCTGGCTTTGAACTCACAGAGGTCCACCTGCCTCTGCCTCTCAAGTAATGGGATTAAAGGAATGTGCAACCTTGACCCGCTCCTTTTGTCTTATTTACTTGGTAATTTATTGCTTAAAATGTCCCCTGTGTTTAGTGAAGAAGGGCTGCCCTCCATTCTTTAGCACAAGGAGACTGAGATGTGCCTCATGGAGGAAATCTGTATGAGGTAAACATCCCCAGACATGAGAACTCAATGCTGATGAGTCAACAATCCTTATTAAATAAGGTTGTCTTTAAAGAGAAGCACAGAAAACAAGGTTATGTACCCATCAATTGACAAAATGTAGTGCCTGTGAGGCTCAAAGAAACTTATTTCCCAGGAACTACTTGGAATGAGTACTGAGGGCACTTGCATTGGTTTTATCTCTAGAGTGTTCCGATGGTGATCCTCATGGAAGGCCACTATGTGCCTCAGGAATCCGGTTCTTTACACTAACACCTTTCCCTGTACCCCCTTGTGCACATACTTAGTTTTTACTTTAAGAAATGAAACAAAAAGTTAAAAGTTAAAAAATGAACTAACAGAATGCCCATATGAGAATACCGAACAAATACTTTTAAGACATTATCTGGGACCAAGTTAACGCTAAAGAAGTAGTCAGCAAATACCAAAATGGCCTGTAAATTTTAGTTAAACTCAGCAAAATTTTAAAGACTATTTCTTTTTTTTTCCCCCTTAGGGATACTTTGAAAACTTTTATTTAAAAAAACTGGAAAAATCTAGAAGAAATGGTAAATTCCTAGGGACATATGATCTCCCAAAGTTAACTCAAGATATAAACAATTTAATAGATCCAGAACAAGCAACAAGATTGCAGCACTAATAAAAGTCTCCAAAAAAGCCGGGTGTGGTGGTGCACGTCTTTAATCCTAGCACTTGGGAGGCAGAAGCAGGTGGATCTTTGTGAGTTCAAGGCCAGCCTGGTCTACAGAGTGAGTTCCAGGACAGCTGGGGCTACAGGGAGACCCTGTCTCGAAAAGACAAAAAAAAAAAAAAAAAAAAGTATGTAAATTTCTAACTTCAACTTCGTTCTAATACATAACTGGCATTTTTACTTTACAGAATTGTCTTGATTTTGAAGCCGTGGTATTCAGAAACAATCTGACTTCCAGTCTGTGAACATGAACTGCTCAGCACTTGAATTAAAATCAGATCCTGGTTGAATTCTTATTTTTAATTTTTATTTATTTTTATTATATGTATATGAGTGTTTTGCTTGCATGTATGTAAATGCACCCATATTATACAAAGCTTGCACAGGTCAGAGGAGGGTGTCAGAGACCCTGGAATAGAACCCAGGTCCTCTGCAAGAAAAGACCTGGTGCTCTTAACTGCTGAGCCATCTCTCCAGCCCCTTGTATTTTGTTTTTAAAATCATTTGCTTCAATTTATAAATATTGAGCTAATGTATGAAAAGAACAGTTTCCACAACATTGAGTAGTTACCCATAAAAGATAATACACTTGACAGTTTAAATAAAATTACAAAAAAGAATTCATTTTAAACTATCAGTAATAAAGTCTCTTCAAAAATTAACACTAAACATAAAAAATATTTTCTTCAGAAAACATTAACTTGCTACTGATGAGTTATATTCTTCTCCTTTGTTTTAGCGGATGACTTGTATGCATATCTTCCAATTTATTCTCTAGAGGCTTAGCCATAGATGAAATTACCTCTTTAAGTTTATTCCGAATTAAGTTTGCTGTTGTATTCAAGGAGTCATCCTGTAGATCCACTTTAGGAATATCTGGTAATTTAGGCCCGATCATAACCTCATGACTGCTTGTGTTTGTTTCCAGAAAACTGCCAAGTTTCTGATAATCCTCTCTTTTTCTTTTCCATTCCTGTAATTGTGTTGTCCTAGGCATAAATCTGCCAACTGCCTCCAAGGAAGTAAAGTCCTTCTGCACACCAGAGCAGGGGGCTGAAGTTTTGTAAGAGTCCGTCTGTAGTTCTGGGGAAAAGTCACTGTGGTTTGGATGCTTTGCTATTTCACAATGGTTTCTGCCATCACTGTAGGAGTCTGATGCTCTCTCTGTCCACATGTTCCCCACATGAACATGTGCATTTTGAGGCAAAATGGCACAAAGGCAAGTCATGGGAATAAGGAAGACAAGGATTTGAGTTCCCAGTAGAAGTGTTCAATGCAGTTGCACAAAATCCAGACATCTGCGGGTGGAAATCCTCTCTAGAATCTTGTGTTTGTTTCTGCCCTGGAACCAGTTTCTTCTTTGTCATGTAATAGTCTTTACTTTTAGCAGCTCTTGCAATATAAACCTTTCTCTCTTCTAATTTTTTTCTAGTTTCTTCAACTGTCTCAAACTCTGGAGCGTAGCATACATGAAGCAATCCACCAAAGAAACTCTGTTATCTATTTTTTTCTTTGCTATCCTCGCACTCTGTAAATTCATAAACTTAATAAGATACACTTCTGTAAAATCTTCTGCAGGGTATTCATCTAAAGCATTATACTGCTCAATTGCACCATACAGAGCAAATCGCTCAACTAATTCCTTCATGGCTCCCACCGCAGGAACTCCTTGTACTAATAAATATCGAGATTCCAAATTGATTGTATATACCTTGACCGCACGGGGACGTCGGCCCTCCCGGTATTTGGCCCGCGAGTCGCACACTGCCGTCTGAACGTGATGGTCGAACACGCTCCCGGGCTTCCCATCGCTCGACGCCATGTCGCCGGTAGTGTTCTTAATGTGACTATTTCAAGGGGCTGTAATGATTATTTTGCTGTTGCTTTGGGTGGCACATGAGAGTGGGCGCACAGGGCCGAGTAAAACTGATCATATCCTTGCCAGGAAGGGGCAAGAGGGGACTAGTGTCCCACATTCCCACAGACGGCAAACTGATAATGACCCAAAGAACTCCCACCATGTTGTACTTATTACAGTTTCCATTAATGAGCTGATGAGAAACCCAGACTCTATCTCCACTGGTTTTTCCCAGCAGACAGGAAAATGGTGGCTAATTGAGACACAGCAGGTAAGGCAAAAGCATGTGTCCACCTTTCAAAACAAGAGGGCTCTGCTAGGAAAAACCAGCAAAGAGAAAACTCCCTTGATAGTACAAGAATGTTTATATAGGTTTTGTGACACCCCAAAACCTCAGTGTGGGCACCTGCATTGATAAGACGTGCCCCTTCACTGGTAATTCTTCAACCAATGGCAGATCCTGTCTAGTGCAGAGACCACAATGAAAATATCCAGGATCACTTCCACCACAGGGCTGACCACCGCTAGGTCTGCAGCCCAACCGCTTGGATGAGCGTCACCAGAACATGTCTGTGCACCTGTCCCTCTGCTTTAGAACATAGAGATGGGCCTTAGTGTCACAGTGAGCAAGATTGCGTGCATGACCATGCTGAAGAGCACAAAGCCCATTGGTACCAAAATCAGATTAAAGTGGGCTTTCCCATTTTAAAAAAGCTTCTACTATCTCTCAGTAGTGCCTTGCTGGGGATGCAGCCTTTAGCCACTTGGAACTCTGGGAATCACCTAAACATAACACGTGGCATAAGGGATTTTACCATTTATTGAATTAATACCACATGCCTGGCATGTGACATCCATCACTTAGTTATATTCTCACTATGCCAACAAGCACTCATGCGATCCTTATTCAAGACAGGAAGCTTAAGTCATCAGTGATAATTCACTCACATCCACGTAATAAGTAGGGGAGCCAGGATTTGAAATGTTTTATGTCTGAGAACATAAAAGGAAAAATCATGCTATAAAAAAAGTCAATCGAGACTAGAGAGATGGCTCAGGGGTTAAGAGCACCGACTGCTCTTCCAGAGGACCCGGGTTCGATTCCCAGCACCCACATGGCAGCTAAGAACCGCCTCTAAACCGGGCGTGGTAGCGCACGCCTTTTATCCTAGCACTTGGGAGGCAAGAGGCAAGTGGATCTCTGTGAGTTGAATGAAGGCCAGCCTGGTCTGCAGAGTGAGTTCCAGGCCAGCTGGGGCTATAGGGAGACCCTGTCTCAAAAAAAAAAAAAAAAGAAAAAGTCAATCATTTAGAATAAAAATAGTGCAGACCTATACTGAGAATATGCAAACTCTAAACTATCGCGAATAGCTGAAACATGCACTCCATATCTGATGAGTATTCCAAAACAACAGAAAACGGATGTCTACACTAGCACAAAGGCAGAGCTCATGTAAAGAGGGTGCTGTGTTAGCTGTGTCTCATCCAGATCTTCTCTCTTATGCCCCTGTGTTCTAGACTCCTCACAGCTCATCTCTCTGATGTCAATCCTTCAGAGGCCTCTTCTGGCATTTTGTTACACAGTAGTTATTACTTAATATTGTTGCAGTTTCTTGTTCACATGTTTAATATCTCTTTCCCAGCGCAATGTTTAGGCTATGACATCAGGAGTCTTATCCTAGGGCAGCCTCGCAACTACCACGCCTCCAATAAACATCTGTCATTATAGACTCAGTGAAATTCTGCAGTTGTTAGAGTTCACTGACTGCATACTGGATGGGTGGTGGCCAAGGCTTGCCAGGAGCATGACTGGATGACCTATAACCTATAATCCTAAGTGATCTTATTATGAGAAAATCTACTAGTGTCAGAAAGGAAACAAATGGAAGAGTTAAGTGTTTCAATGACAAAGCTCAAAACCATTTGAGATAAAAGATTTTATGAAGGTGGTAGCAGAATTAATTTAAAAACTAAGTCAAAGAGACTGATAAGCTAACTGTTCAGTTGGCTGAAGTCCTAAGTCATACACAGAAGCACTTCCTGTTTAAGCCCCAAACGATGAGCTGACGGCAGACCACAAGGAATCTTTCATATCAGAAGAGGAAATTGGAAAGAATGTGATCGGTAACTTGGCAGCAATGAAAGTCTTAAGGAGGGTGATAAGGTGGCATTTCTGCAGAAAAAGCACTGTGGACTAAGAACTGTAGCTATGCTGCTAGCAAGACGGCACTAGGGCACTACCGGGTCTTCCACATTCCTCTCGGCAAAGCCATTATTCAGAGGCCTCATAAAGCATCTGATAGGCATTGATAGGCATGAGGCACTGACGTGCCTTAACCTGTGATTCTTCCCACAGCCCAATTTGGTTATCCCATTTTCACCCTCAGAAATAGAAAAAACCTGATCAATGAAAAGGCATGTGCTCAAGTTGACTAAACTACTAGTGTCAAATGTAGAACTGTATCACAGCCTGCAGGTCCCATGGAAAGGGAACTGGCTGCAACTAGCTGGACAAGCGAATTAGCCTATGTGCTTGATGTTTGGAAGGAGCAGCCCACTAGGACAGCACCCACCAGTAGCTTATCCTTCAAGTCAACACAGAGGCGACCTAAAAAGGATGAAAACAATAGCTGGAAACCTGTCTGAGTGCAGCCACATCATTTCATAGGTCAAAAAAGTTAAATAATGACAATTTGGTATACATCATGCTCTATACTATTTGGGGTTTTATAGAATAGAAAGCCTTTATGTTCCTACCTGATTCATATGGTTCCTTCCTGTCTACCATATCTTCTCAAGTTTCACAGTTACACTGCCTTTCGAGCCCTACAGTCACTCAGGTATCCAATTTTATTTCCCTCAATAAACCCTCATAAACCTTAGTCAGGTCAGGCCGGTTCTCCTCTCAGCGACTGATCCTTATCCAGCCAGCATTCTAATGATGCTGCAAGAAACAGAGATGCATGAATAAGCTTAGCTTGTCCAGCTCACAGAGGCGTGAGAAGGCAGCACATTAGCTATGTTCCAGTACACATGTGGTACTACTGCAATGGCAGGGAAAGCACGAACTCTCGTTTTGGGAGCTGGGCAGCTGATCTCAACCACACAACCTGTGTGGGGCAGAGATGAACAAATGACCTCTTAGAAACTCTATCTGCTGGATTATAGGACAATAATAACAGAACATTCCTGCCAGGATTATAAAGATTTATGAAATAAGGGATGTGGAAATCATCAGGTTAACACCTGCTTTGAAAAACAAAATATTTACCCATGAAAATCCTAGAGTAATTTCCAAAGACAACACCACACCCTCTGCCTAGCCTCTCTGATCCACCAGGGAAAGGGAAGCAAGTGACCCTCTCCAATAAGATTGACTGATCAGGGTGATGGTCAGGTCCCAATAAACAGCTACAGCCCTCTGCTACAGCATAGCGACAAAAGCCTAGCCAGCCCAGAGCAGATCTTTGGAGAAGATATTACTAGTACATACAGTCTGTTCCCCAGGCACTGGAACTTCCAGCCTACTATCAACGGAAATCTCTGGAAGGTCGCTCCAGCCCATATTAATTTAGCCCCTGGACTGTATGTTCTTTGACATTTCATCTCTAACTTGCCCTCAAGACTTTGTTTAAGACCTTGGTTTGTCCTTAACTTACTGCCTGTGAAAGCATCCAAGACTCCTCTGAACAGTAATTAGCTATCACTCTTTTCAGATAACAAAACCCACCTTAAGTTCTGTGGGTCTGCTTGCCACATCACGGCATATTCAACTGTTACTGCCATGAAAGTACCCAGACATCACATGGACACTTCTCCTTTTCCTTAATCCAACTACTGTCATAAGTTCCTGCTGTCCAGGAGGCTGGCCCCCTGGCCAGCCATAAGGTTGATGACTTCATGGCCTAACACATGCTGGAGCTCCATCCAGGGCTGAGAGACTGGTAGTCTATACAGCCAGCATGCAGCCACAAACCTGATGGCCTCAAGGCCAAACCTACAGCTTTTGGAGTTGGTAACTCCACTCTCAAACCTGAGGTTGGAGGCTGTTAGCCTTCTTGACCACCCAATCCACCAGGGAGTTTCTGACTCCCACCACCCAACAAGCTGAAAAGTTAGCTGTAAGACTAACAGCCCCATGATCAATCTGTCTAAGGAAAACATGCCTGCAGTAACAACCCGGAGATCTTGTCAGGTGGTACAATTTGAAGAAAGTCCCTTTATTCTTACAGGGTGAGCAGGTTTGGGACAGACAGCCCCCACACTGTGTGACATCACCTCCTGGGGGCCAATCCTAGACCTCCTGTAGCACCACATGTCATCCCAACTCAGAAGGCCACTGAGTGTAAACAGAGAGGTTCTGTGTGACTGAGGCATGCCAGCTGAAATGTTAGCCCAGGCCAAACTCATCAGGTCCGCCACAAACTATAAACTCCAGTCTCTGCCTCCTCACCATCTGAGTTGCTTGGGACCCAGTCCTTTTCCTTTTGGAGCTGCCATAGTTGCTGGGTAAGTTTCTATGTGCATTTTACACATACATTTCCCTTCCTAAACGGATTGTACTTCAACTAAGTTGAAACAGTTGGGGGTACCTTCTTTGCTGTCTCCTGTAAAGCTAGGTTCTTCCAATCATCTGCAATCAGATGGCTGACCAAGGGCCAGAGTGCACAGCCCCACTACACAGAGCAGCTACAGGCCAGAGTGCACAGCCCAGCAACACAGAGCAGCTACTGGCCAGAGTGCACAGCCCAGCTACACAGAGCAGCTACAGGCCAGAGTGCACAGCCCAGCTACACAGAACAGCTACAGGCCAGAGTGCACAGCCCAGTTACCCAGAGCAGCTACAGGCCAGAGTGCACAGCCCAATTACACAGAGCTGCTACAGGTCAGAGTGCACAGCCCAACTACACAGAGCAGCCACAGGCCAGAGTGCATAGCCCAATTATACAGAGCAGCTACAGGCCAGAGTACATAGCCCAATTATACAGAGCAGGTACAGGCCAGAGTGCACCAGCCCCCCTACACAGAGCAGCTACAAGCCAGAGTGCACCAGCCCCCCTACACAGAGCGGCTACAGGCCAAGGCCCCAAATGCTCTCCTCTAGCAAAAGTATTTGTACACCAAGACTCAAGTTTTAGTTCACTGATATAGAAACCCTATCCTGTCTTCAAGAGACAATCAGAATTTTGGTATAAATACAAAAATAATTGTGCTTGGATAGATGCACTACATAAATCCCAATCTTATACTAACTATATGTTTGTATACACGTGTGCACATGTGTATCTATAAATTGATCCTTTATTACACATGCTGCTTTTTAAGCAGATATTTCTCATCCTATTGTACATTTTCTGCCAAACCGTGTTCTTCTGTAATAATACTTTAGTGGTTACGATCACATGTGGTGGTGAACACTTTAATCCCAGCACTCAGAAGCAGAGGAGTCCAGGCCAATGTAGTCCACAGAGCCAGTTCCAGGGCAGCTTGGGCTACAGGCAGATACAAGTTTGTTTTGTTTTGTTTTTAAGGTTTTAATGGTTACATAAAGGATTGCAGGGTTGGGGGACAGAAAGAGGGATTTCCACCAGCATGTATTTTACTACAGCTCATCTCTGCCAAGAACACATAAATAAGCCAGGCGTGGTGGTGCACACCTTTAATCCCAGCACTTGAGAGGCAGAGGCAGGCCAATCTCTGTGAGTTCTACATAGGGAGTTCCAGCTGGGGCTACAGGTAAACCCTGTGTCAAAAAAAAAAGGGGGGGGGGATACAAAATACAAATAGCTCCTGTGACGGTCTTAAATTATGTAGAGTTCTCTTGCTATAGAGGAAAGGAATGAAAATCCGCACCCCATGTTTAGAGTTATCCTCAGGATTTACTTCTTGAAGCCTTTGGGAGTGGACAAATAGCCAACCATTTAAGAAAGGTTTTTCTTGTGGTTTAGGGATGATATTTTAGATTTAGTGCTTGATTTAGATTTAGCTGGAAGGCCTACTTAGGGAATATTTGTTAGTTTTAATGAATGTTTTAGAAGAAATTCTGCTTTCATGTTGCTTCATAAGTACAACCAGAATTTAAGCAACATAAAGAGGATTATTCAAAGAAAAACATTAAAATTCAAAACTAAGTTAACATTTTCAGCTATATTTTAACTTGTGTTATAGTGCCATAAATTAATAGAATAATGGTCCAATTCAATAGATACTGTGAGTTTTCAAAAATTGACATCTCATTTATTTCTACTGAGCTGAGCCTTCTTTAACAAAATATCCCTTTTAAGGGATGTTTCTGTGATGTTCCGAGTAGGCCAAAGTGGAGGAGATGGATGGACTGTGGAAGTAGTCTATGGACCCCTCCTGGCTGGGTTTGAAGCCTGGCTAGCTGATTAGCAAATGCAAGAGCATTTGCAAATATTTAACTTCTTAATTCGGGAGCCTCCAGTCTATAAAACAGGCCTAATCACCGACTTCATAAAACACAAAGTTGAGTTAGAATTCATAAAGTCCTCAATAATAACAGTACATATTATCCATAAGTACATAGTATCCATAAGTACATAGTATCCTTGGTAAATGTTCACTACAAGCCCCTAATTCATAATTTCCAGCAACCACAGTTCACCTTCTTCCCTGTTAACAAAACAATGGCAAAAACTCATTGTGTGTGTCTGGAATTCTCTCCCCTTCTCTCTGGATTCTATTTGAGAAAACAATAACAAATGTTTTCAACTTGCTTTTGGCCTCCTTTAATGAAAGTATTTGATCTCCAGCTTTACAAGCATGCTTCGTGATTTAAATTTGAAAGGATAGGTTCTCAAGAATGTCTTCTCAGTGTTATCCAGAAGAGGATTTTAGGTGAACCCTGCCATTATAAAGTCAGGCGTCTGCAACATGATGAAGACTTGAACCTTGAACACTGGTTTTGTTTTGCAATGCTAAGGACAGACTGAAACCAGGGTTCTGAGTGGGCAGGAAAGAGCTCTATCACTGAGTTCCATTTCCAATCCCACACAATTTAAACTGGCTATTTATTCCTTCCTATAAGTAGCTGAGCCTCATTATTAAGAATGCACCTACTCAGCTGGGTGTGGTGGCGCACGCCTTTAATCCTAGCACTTGGGAGGCAGAGGCAGGCCAGTCTTTGTGAGTTCAAGGCCAGCCTGGTCTACAGAGTAAGCTCCAGACAGCTATGGCTACAGGGAAACCCTGTCTCGAAAAGACCAGAAAAAAAAAAAAAAGAATTCACCCACTCATGAAAACTTACCTAAGAATTCATTGTTCTGGGTGAGTAGGATCAAGATACATTGTTGGGCATGAGACTGTCAGAGTAAATAAAAGATATTCTTAAAAAACCTAGGCTGGGAGAGTGCTTTAATCCCAGAGCTCAGGAGGCAGAGGCAGGTGGATCTCTGCAAGATTGAGGCCAGCCTGGTATACATGGTGAGTTCCAAGCCATACAGGGAGACCTTGTCTCAAAAATACAAACAAACAAACAAATAAATGAAAAAGAAAAAAAAATAGTTCTGCATATATGTGCACATAGTCATATGCAAGGCAGGGAGAACCTGGAGCTGCTGGATGGACACACACCCAATAAGAGTTCTGTCTTCTAACTTTGACTCTCATACTACAAACAAATGTCTTTTTTTTTTTTTTGGTCTTTTTGAGACAGGGTCTCCCTGTAGCCCCAGCTGTCCTGGAACTCGCTCTGTAGACCAGGCTGGCCTTGAACTCACAAAGATCCACCTGCCTCTGCCTCCCAAGTGCTAGGATTAAAACAAACAAATGTCTTTTATTCAGTTTCTTTAGTCCTAGAGTTTGGCATTTTGTGCTTTTTGTTGGTATTTCTTGCCATTTAAAAAGAGCCTTTGTGCTAAAATGCTGTGTAGTATTCTAAAGAACACGTTAAATAGGCTGCTTTTAGGCATGAAGTACAGAGCTATAGACTAGGAGTTCAGCAATTGTGAACTGATAATATGTATTAAGTAAGGATTTGTTTCAAAGATTTTATTTATTATTTTAATTTATGTGTATGAGTGTATTGCCTGTAAGTGCAAATGCCGCGGAGGTCAGAAGAGGGTCTCGGATTCCCCCGGAACTGGAGTTCTCCTGGAATTGGAGTTACAGACGTTTCTTAGCCCCCATGTGGGTGCTGGGGATCGAACCGGCATCCTCTGCAAGAGCAGTCAGTGCTCTTAACCGCTAGGCCATCTCTCCAACCCCGGTTCTGTTTTTTAACAGAAGTACGCATGTAACAAGGTTATGCATTGATCAGTCGTCAAAAGTACATTGACCAGAGCCAATGTACATTGATTGACTTGCTGAAAACTAACCTCATATCTCCCTTGGGAGAAACAGTTCAGCTTCCACAGACTGTTTCCAGCAACTCTGTAGCCCACAATGACTGCCAAGACTGAGAATAGCCTGTACTTTCTCCAAGGTGTGCACAGGGGTTAGAAAGGGATAGTAATAATCCATCTACTGCACATGAAATGAAGAGCCTCCAGGAATTTAACCCATGTTTTTGATATGGATTGTTTCTTGAGAAATGTGATCTGAGTGTGTTTGGTTTAAAATAAATGCTTACAAATAAACAAATATATTAGCCTCAAGTACTTTAAACATCTGTGCTGCTTTTTTCAGTTTTTCATTGTCAACTCTCTAAGAGATAGAGATGGACAGGTTCTCTGGAATGCACAGACATTTCTCGCCTGAGTCCCTTGCTGTACAATGCAGGGAAATACGTGAAATCAACTATATTCTCCAGGTTTCCCAAACTTACTTTTTTTCATCAGGTCTATGGGAAAAGTAAAACTTAGATTCACACCACTCTTAGCTTGCGCATGTACTGAGTGATGCCTTGATTATATCCTGTGCTGAGATGGCCTAGCGGTTAAGAGCACTGACTGCTCTTGCAGAAGACCCGGGTTCGATCCCCAGCACCCACACGGCAGCTGAGAACCATCTGTAACTCCAATTCCAGGAGAACTCCAGGTCCAGGGGAATCCGACGCCCTCTTCTGACCTCCGCGGCATTGCACGACACGGGTGCACAGACCTACATGCAGACAATACATTCGTACCCATAAATAAATAAAATTAAAAAAAAAAAAAAAAGAAAAGGTGTACCTGCAGCCGGGTGTGGTGGCGCACGCCTTTAATCCTAGCACTTGGGAGGCAGAGGCAGGCAGATCTTTGTGAGTTCAAGGCCAGCCTGGTCTACAGAGTGAGTTCCAGGACAGCTGGGACTACAGGGAGACCCTGCCTCGAAAAGACAAAAAAAAAGGGGGGGGGTGTACCTGCACACCCCTGTACTAACCTAGCACCTCTGACCTGCTTTTCCACCTAGACAGAACAGACTACTGTGTGTGACTTAGTGAGGCCAGAGAACCCACAGAGACTTGAGCACCTGCCCTGGGGTACAATACTGGTAGTTAAAGGGAGCCAGTCCACATGACACCTGCAGACCATTTTCTTCGAGTGTCAGCCTCAGGGAGTCAACTGTCTCAAGTTCTGCTGATGTCCCTAACACCACCCACAGCATCCACATCTGATCCATCCTAAGACTCCAGACCATCACAGCAAACTATTAGATCTGATGAGACTAGGGGCTTGATCTGATTTTGTGATCTACAGCAGGCCACCAGTAATATAATTTCCCTGTAATTAACCAGCCCATGTCACTCAGCCATGACTGCGCTCTTACACAAACAACTTCTGAACTGTAAAGGAAATTTCTTGATTAACTAGTTGGTCTTTCTAGTAGATACTTTGGTGAGGGGTGGAAGGTGGGAGTGAGGGAAAGATAAGAGTTGGGTGTGGTGGCACAAGCCTGGAATCTCAGAACCTTAGGAGGTTGGGGTGGGAAGATAAGTTTAAGATCAGCATGGAGTCCAGTGTGAAATTTGGTATCAAAACTGTAAAATAAAGAACTGAAAATAAAGGGAATCTAAAGCCATTCAGCCATTTGAATGCATGTTTTTATAATAATTGATGTTCTATTTTGAGCCTGAATCAAATAAAAGAAATTCAACTGATTTTTGCCTTTGGTTCTACTGAATTATACACCCAACTTGCTGTGGCTCCCCCATTGGCCTTAGATTCCTTGATGTACTGAGCTTCACGTTCCCTGAACAGCAACAGCCTCACCAGATGAACCTGCTCTTCTTCCATTAGCCCATCAGACACATATGCAAAATGCATGGGTACAGGATAAACCTGCTTAGAGGACAGTGCCACCATCTTTATCTTTGCTTCTAGTCTTCCCTAAATTGGAATTTAAACCCACACCAGAAATGCAATGCAGTGAATGAACAATAAAATTATTCTAAGTACAATTAGCTGCTAGGATACTTGTTATATATTAACTAATCATTCCCTTCTCTTTTATTTATTTATTTAATTAATTAATTTATTTATTTATTTATTATGGGTACGAGTGTACTGTCTACACGTAGGTTGGTGCACCCGTGTCGTGCAATGCCGCAGAGGTCAGAAGAGGGCGTCGCAATGCCCTGGAACTGGAGTTAAAGATGGTTCTTAGCCACCATGTGGGTGCTGGGAATTGAACCCAGGTTCTCTGCAAGAACAGTCGGTGCTCTTAACCACTGAGCCATCTCTCCAGCCCCCCTTCTCTTCTTAATGTGATTTATGGACCATGTAATTAATATAAGAATACAAATCCTACACACAATTCCTGCTTATACTATAAATAAAATTTATAATTAAAGAACTATAAGGGGGCAGAGGCAATGGATCCATCAGTAAATTGCTTGCAGCACAAGCACAAAGACCTAAGTTTGAACCCCAGAACCCTACCCCCTGGAAAAAAAAAAAGAAACTGGGTATGGCATACACTTGTAATCCCAGCTCCAGGGGGCAGACACACGGATCCCTGGGGCTTGCTGGCCAGCCAGCCTCGCCTAATTAGCAAGTTCTGGGCCAGTGAGAGACTGTGTAATTAATATAAGATTGAGGTCCAGTGATTAAGGGCAATCACTACTCTTCCAGAGAGCCCAAGTTTGCCAGCACTCAAATTGGGCAGCTCACAACCACACATAACTCTAGCTCCAGGGGATCCAAAGCCTTCTTCTGGCCTCCACAGACAGGTTCTAGGAGTGAGGTCTGCAAGCTAGGCTTGATAGCAATAACAGAATTTTGTAATAAGAGCAAATCCTCATATAATGTTGGGGAACAGGCACAATGGCTCAGCAGTAAAAGTACGTGCCATCAAGCCCGATGAGCAGAGTTTGATCCCAGAGACCCATTCGGTAGAAACACAGAACTGACTCTGACTCGCTTGAAAAGAAAGAGAATTAAGAGAAGCCAGTTTTCTCATTTCTCTTTCTTTTCTGCTTAGAAGCTGGTGGGAAGCTTGGTGATAAGTTACAGCAGCTATCTTGTGAACACAGGAAAAACTTCCTATTCATTAAAGTTGATAAGACTGAAATCTAGATAGAACCTGAATCTTTGATATGATTAAACCCCTGAAAATTCAGTCTTATTATTAGGGAAAACAATTAAATGTTTTTATTATGTTTTGAGTCTTAGTTAAGTTCTGTTACGTGCTGTCAAAAGTATCTCAATGTGGGACTGGAGAGATGGCCTAGCAGTTAAGAGTGCTGCTCTTGCAGAGGACCCACATGGCAGCTGAGAACCATCTTTAACTCCAGTCCCAGGGGAATCCGACACCCTCTTCTGACCTCTGAGGCATTGCATGACCCGGGTGCACAAACCTGCATGCAGACAGTACATTCATACACATACAAAATAAATAAAAAATTTTTTTAAAAAGTATCTCAACCTAAACTGGATATTTGGCACACGCCTTTAATCCTAAAATTTGGGAGGCAGAGGCAGGCAGAGCTCAGTGTTGGAGGCTAGCCTGGTCTACATAGCAAGTTCCAGGCCAGCCAGAACTACATAGTGAAACTGTCTCAGAAAATGAATACAAAAGTATCTCAACTGTTTAGCAAATACAGTCTGTAAAGAAAACGGGAATATTAACCAAAGAGGACATAATCCATGAAAATAATAGCCCGGCTGGGCATGGTGGTGCATTCCTTTAATCCTAGCACTCAGGAGGCAGAGGCAGGTGGATCTTTGTAAGTTCAAGCCCAGCCTGTCTATAGAGTGAGTTCCAGGACAGCTGGGGGCTACAGGGAGACCCTGTCTCAAAAAGACCAAAAAAAAAAAAAAAAAGAATAGTCTGAAACTGAGGGAAGATAGCGACAGAGGACATTATGGAGACATGGGAAGGAAAAACATCCCTCTGCTTGGGGTCTGGTTAAAGTCTCACAGAATTTTGACACAACTAACAAAATTCACTGAGAAGCTTGTCTATATAGAAATATTTTTTTTAAATAGAGATACTCCAAATAAAAATGTCAAAATAGCAATGAACCATGCTTATGGGCTCAGTATATAAAGCCTTAGAGTTTAGCCATGTCTTCCC
The DNA here is from genome assembly GCA_009823505.1 of Rhizomys pruinosus. Lineage (NCBI taxonomy): Eukaryota > Metazoa > Chordata > Mammalia > Rodentia > Spalacidae > Rhizomys > Rhizomys pruinosus. Next base: position 1,171,594 of record VZQC01006069.1, on the reverse strand, counting down.
AGATGTAAACCTGTAATTTTGTGAAAATCTCACAAACCAGATCATGAACTTTGCTTGCAATCAAAACCCATCCTAGTCAGGATGTCCTGGATGCTTCTGACCTACCTTTTGACTTTAAGTCTATCCAGTGTGCCTCAGAAACCATCCTAGGACTTCGTTCACAAAAAAAGGGGGGTGGGGGACTCAATGTGCAGATAAGCTGCCAAGTCATGTGAGCTTGTGTCCAGGCATACTCACACATGCACACTTGCACATGCACAGACACACTCATGCAGAGTTCCTTTAAAAGCCCTTTGAATGAGAGCCAGGCGTGGTGGTGCATGCCTTTAATCCTAGCACTTGGGAGGCAGAGGCAGGCGGATCTTTGTGAGTTCAAGGCCAGCCTGGTCTACAGAGTGAATTCCAGGACAGCTGGGGCTACAGGGAGACCCTGTCTCGAAAGACCAAAAAAAAAAAAAAAAAAAAAAAAAAGAAAAAAAAAAAAGCCCTTTGAAAAATTAATTTCAGATGCCATTAAAATCACAAATGCAGCAATCGAAATGTGAACTCTCAACTGTTTTGTGCAAAATCAAGAATCCTGGCAGCACCTGTGTGTAGGTCTCTGGAGAAATCTTCCGAGGCTGCCCCAGCCAAGAGCAGGGATCTGTGGACACGCCCTCTCCCACTGCTGCTGACAAAATTATTACATTTTGCACTCCACTGATGATTGATTGATCGATGGATTGATTTACTGATTGATTTTTGAGACAGGATCTGGCCTTGAATTCATCACACAGCTGAGGATGACTAAGGTTTGGATCCTCCTTTTTCCACCCAACTACTGGGCTTACAGGCATATACTCCTGCCTTACACGGAGCTAGGAACAGAACTCAGGGCTCTGCTCATGTTAGGGAAGCTGTATCTGCAGCCCATAGTTAAAAGTACTCTAATGCTAGTATTCAAAGTATTTTAAAGTTGCTAGTTTGCTTTTCCTATCTTTTTTTTTTTAAGACTAGTGGGGAAAGAATACATTTATTTACAAGAGTAATATTCACCTTTTCAAGTTTTTATGTGCCAGCTAGAAGCGCTTCCATTTACAGTTTAGTGCACTAAATATCCATTCTACTTTAAGAAAAAACTCTTAAGTCTGAGGCTGAGCTTTCTAGCCCTTCTCCACAGTAATTCTCAAAAAATGGTGAAATCTTGTTGGATCCCTGTAGTTTTCCATGTTATTTCATCCTTGTAATGCAAATTAAAAGAAAAGAAAAAAAAAAAACCCCACAAAAACAAAAACCCTTGGGCTTGCCTGAATTATCCATATGAAATAACACCCAAATCTAAGACCAGACAACAGGCACACTGTGCAGATCTCTCTTTAACAGCCAAACTAAAGGTCAGGATCTACATTTGCAGGATTCAAAAATGAGCCCAACCATTAGTATAGTAAAGGTTTGTTTTTATTACAGTTGTCATCTCACACAGCATTAATACTGAAGTTTATTTTCAAAATGAAATAAGCTTAAATAATGGTATGTGGAAAGTGGAGATTTAAGGTTTTAAAGAGTCAAATACATAACACATAGCCTTTCTTTTCTATTGGGGTCTGTGTGTATATATTCAGAGATTGCTCTAGTCCAGAATACTTTAAACATAGTGACAGTTTTATTTACTTATAAGTATTTTATTTTGGTTGCTGTTTTGTTTGTTGGAATTTTTGTTTGTTTTGAGACAGGGTCTCCTGGTAGCCCCAGCTAGCCTGGAACTCACTATGTAGACCAGTTCAATTTCATTGAGAGATTCGCCTGCCTCTGCCTGCAGAGTCCTGGGGTTTTAAAGTGGGTGCTACCACACCCAGCAAGCCTGCCTTTTTTTTCTAACAATACAAAAGAAAATCATAATGTTGAACAGATTAAATAATTAAGCTACTGTAGGAAAAATTATCTTGTGGGGAAATAGTATTTTAATGCTATTCAAGAAAGGTCTAATATGTCTAAAACATCTTCTACTCGTACATGAATTATTAGCTCACTAATTAGCCTTAATACTACCTCTCTGCAGCATTTACTTAAGTTAAATAATAAATCTATCTTAAAACAATATTATTTTCTTTCTAACATTATAGTAATTCATTTTGTAACTTAATATTGGTATTTCATCTAAATTTAGAAAAGAGGCAAAATCAAGATTATCACTGACTCGATTTATTGCGGTTTTTAAAAACTCAAATGATGATTTTGAACAGTCTTTTATAATGTCCCTTCTCTCTCCTAAGTCTTGTTTCTCAGCATGTCTGATGGACAGAATGAAAGTAGGATGAAAAGATAGGCCCTAGACTAAATATAACTTCCTGGAGCCTGGCTAAACTGGCCAACTACAAGATAACTACAATGTAAAACGACACCAGAAAACCCTTTCTGTACACTCATCTCTCTCCAAGGCAAAGTCTAGAAAAAGCAAGATCCCCAAACAATGCTCAGAACCCACTGGATTTGCTTCCCAAAGCAGTCCTGTGAAAAGCCTGGCCACACTGTTCCACCCAGAGTATTCACACCAGCTCCCAGGATCCATACATACCCTGGGACATACACTGACAACACTTATTCCAGCAAGGAGTCTCTGCTAGCTCCCCTGGCTGGAGCCTAGCCATCCTGCAGTGTAGGGTCGGTCTATCTGCTAATGAGGTACCCCAGGGATGCTGTGTAGCATGATACCAGGTGCAATAAGGTCCCTGAGCCAATTACGCTGTTCATTCTTTCTCTTTCTCTCTTGGGACAGGTTTATGTTTAATCTTTCATCTCTATTAGATTAGATAACTATAGTCTCTAGGGAATCTTTGCCCCATTAAATATATTCCTAAACCCATGCATAAAAACTGTAATGTTAAGGTTAAATTAGTATCTTTTATCATCCTGCTTTAAAGAATATCAATCTTTCCTACTGAAAAAATAACACTATATAATTTATTATTGGAAGAGAACTTTACTGTAAAATCAAACTATGGTTCATTTCTATCTTAAGCTGAGAAAGCACATTCATTTGGAGTAGGAATGTACAATTCAGTCTCCTCCCAAATCGCTTTTCCACTTAACTATACACTGTCACCTTAATGAATTTTAAGATATTCACTTAAAGGCTGAGTGTAGTGGCTAATGCCTTTAATCCCAGCACTCAGGAGGCAGAGGCAGGCAGATCTCTGTAAGTTCAAGGCCAGTCTGGCCTATATAGCGAGTTCCAGGACATCTGGGGCTATAGGGGGACCCTGTCTCAAAAAGACAAAAAAAAAAAAGATATTCACTTAAAAGCGTATTTTGTCACCTCAGATTAGATACGATACATATACCCTTATAAATTGACATTTATCTTTCATTATAAAAACAGTAAGCATGGGGCTGGAGAGATGGCCTAGCGGTTAAGAGTGCAGACTGCTCTTGCAGAGGACCAGGGTTCGATTCCCAGCACCCACATGGTGGCTAAGAATGGTCTTTAACTCCAGTTCCAGGGGAATCCAACACCCTCTTCTGACCTCCGTGGCATTGCACAATACAGGTGCACCAACCCACATGCAGACAGTACACTCATACAGGTAAGAAAAATAAATAAAATAAAAAATAAATAAACAGTAAGCATATAATAGTGAAAATAAGACCACGGACTATACCACTCATATATGCTCCAAATTAATACAAGTTACAGAAAATAGAAACAGAAAGAGAAACAGCTGACATTTTACTACCTTTACCCAACTACTTTTCAGTATTTTTATATTATTTTCTTCTAGTCTTTCCACCAACTCTCTCCCACCCTGTGCAATTCTACCCTTCCATATTCAATTTTAGGAAAATCCTTATTTTTAAATGCCACTTCTTTCTGAGTAGATGGTTTGAGTCTTTTGAAAAGGACTAACAAAGACCAACAATCGGCGGTGTTCACTAAAGTCAGTTGTGCTAAACTGATGCCTTTTCCTCTTAAATAAGACTAGAGGCCGGGCGTGGTGGCGCAGGCCTTTAATCCTAGCACTTGGGAGGCAGAGGCAGGCGGATCTTTGTGAGTTCAAGGCCAGCCTGGTCTACAGAGTGAGTTCCAGGAGTGGGTCTACAAGGGAGAACCTGTCTCGACAAGACAAAAAAAAAAAAAAAAAAAAAAAAAAAAAAGAAAGAAGACTAGATAGCCACGTGTGGTGACGCACACCTTTGATATCAGCACTTGGGAGGCAGAGTGGCAAGTGGATCTCTGTAAGTTCGAGGCCAGCCTGGTCTACTTATTGAGTTCCAAGCCATCTGGGACTACAGGGAGACCTTGTCTCAAAATGATTAAATAAATAAATAAATAAATAAATAAATAAATAAATAAATACATAAATAAATAAATAAACAAATAAATAAATAGCAGATGATGACAATTAAAGTACAAATTTCCAGGGGCTGGAGAAATGGCTCAGCAGTTAGGATCATTTGCTTCTCCTGCAGATGACCTGGGTTCCATTCCCAGCACCTACATGGTGGCTCACAACCTCTGTAACTCTAGTTCCAGGAGATCTGACATTGTTTTCTGATCTCCATGGGGACCAGGAATACAAATGGTGCACATACATAAATGTAGGCAAAACACTCATGCACACAAAATAATCTTTTAAAATAAATGAAATATGAACTCCCAAGATATAGTCTTGCATAACTCACTAAGGAAATAAAAAGATATACATGGTAGACAATAAGATACATTTGGACATGAAAGTCCCAAGCATTGATACATATATTTATTCTGTCAACACACATAAATGCCAACTATTGGTAAATACTGTGGTAACCACTGACTTACACACTGGGACAGAAAACAGTAATCTTGCTTTTATGAACCAAGTGAGAGCAAACCACAAGGAACAATAGGCTTTGATAGGTGGAAAAGAGATGTGCGACCGACAGGCTGGGAGGAGGGCTGCTGCAGAAGGTAACTCTGGGAAGGTCACAGAAAGCCAGATGTTGAAGGGCTGGGCAACATTTCAAAAGTATTTGATTTGTTTTCGTAAACAATGGGGAACCGTGGAAAGTTCTAACCTCAGAAGCGATATGATCAGAGCAGACCTGAGACTTAGTGCTAAAGAATAAAGAAGAGAAAGAGGCCGGAAAGTAGTGGAGGAGACAGGTAATGGTGGAAGCAGGAGAAAGAATTCAGAGAAAGGGAACTGAAGCCGGACCACCACCCGATCGCAACAGACCGGGGTGTGGTCTCCAGGTGGGAAAGGAGTGGGGCTGTGTTTTTCTTGGGTACTGCATTATGTCCTTGGTCCCCTGAAAATGACTCAGTAGAGCAGCAGCTGGCTGAGGGGGAGCAGCTGAGTTGCCTATTCTTTGGGCCTTAGGGAGAAGGCACCAAAGAACGCAGGGCAGAACCATGTCAGAGACTTGATCTTCTCCCCAGACCTGCCGCTCTGCGGTATTCTGGGGGAAAACAAACTCCAGTTGAGTAAGGCCCAGATACCTGGTTAAAGATTAAAACAAAACGGCTGGGCGTGGTAGCGCATGCCTTTAATCCTAGCACTTGGGAGGCAGAGGCAGGCAGATCTTTGTGAGTTCAAGTCCAGCCTGGTCTACACATGGTGAGTTCCAGGACAGCCAGAGCTACAGGGAGACCCTGTCTCAAAGACAAAAACAAAACACGCCATACAGCCATACAGCGTATTTCTATTAGTGGAAAAGCACCTAGAGAAAAACCAGGTACCAACAAAGTGGTGCAGTCTCACAATCTGGAATCACAAATACAAATTCAAGACAGTATTTCTGAAAATATGAATGGAATGCCGGGTGTGCTGGCACACGCCTTTAATCCTAGCACTCAGGAGGCAGAGGCTGGTGGATCTTTGTGAGTTCAAGGCCAGCCTGGCCAGCCTGGCCAACAGAGTTCCAGGACAGGTGGGGCTACAGGAAGACCCTCTCTCAAAAAGACCAAAAAAAAAAAAAATATATATATATATATGAATGGAAGAACACTAATTCCAGCCAGGTGTGGTAACACACACCTTTAATCCTAGCACTAGGAAGGCAAAGGCAGGAAGACCTCTGTGAGATAGAGGCCAGTCTGGTCTACCTAGTGAGTTCCAGGCCTTAAAAAACAAGCAAGCAAGCAAGCAAGCAAACAAATGAACAACAAACAAACAAACAGGAACCCCCCCACACACAAATGACTGTAACTCTAGACAACTCTGCTGGTTCTCTGGTAGGTAGCAGTATCCCTTACATTTCCTAAAATCCCGTACACATTAAGAGTTCTGTAAAGTCATAAACACCCAAACCCTGCTCCTTCCCCAGCCAAGTCTCCAATATAGTCTCCCTCATTTCAATGAACCATTACCAAATTAGTAAACTTTAATAATTTCTTAGTGTCGGGGCTGGAGAGATGGCCTAGCATTTAAGAGCACCAACTGCTCTTGAAGAAGACCCGGGTTCGATCCCTAGCACCCACATGGCGGGTGAGAACCGTCTGTAACTCCAATTCCAGGAGAACTCCAGTTCCAGGGGAATCCAACACCCTCTTCTGACCTCCGCGGTGTTGCACGACACGGGTGAACAAACCTACATACATGCAGACAGTACATTCATACACATAGAAAATAAATAAGGGCTGGAGAGATGGCCTAGCGGTTAAGAGCGCCGACCGCTCTTACAGAGGACCCGGGTTCGATCCCCAGCACCCACATGGCGGCCGAGAACCGTCTGAAACTCCAATTCCAGGAGAATCCAGTTCCAGGGGAATCCGACACCCCCTTCTGACCTCCTCGGCATTGCACGACACAGGTGCACAAACCTGCATGCAGACAGTACATTGATACACATACAGAAATAAATAAAATAAAATAAATTAAAAAAAGAAAAGAAATAAAAAATTAAAAAAATTAAAAATAATTTCTTAGTGTCCTGGCATTAATTGTTCAAACCTAAAGTGCCTAACTGCTTATTTTTCAGGTGTCTGTGTGGACTGCAAACGACAGTTGAGGAAGGGATTAGAAAATGTTCAGAGGTCAGGATAGGCATTTTTGATATGTACTTAGCCTTGGGAAAGAGAGTACAGTACAGCTAGAGCCACAACCCCGGAAGACTGGTAGCTTTCTGGACACTATGCAGCAGAATCCTATGCAGTAGGGAAGCAGAAGTCAGTCTCGAGAAGAACCTCAAATAACGAGAGGCAACTCGAGTGTGGACTGAAAGGGACTTCTTACGGAAGTTCTCAGGCTTTGAACACGGACAGCAAGTCAAAAATAAAGCATTGCTAGGAATGTAAGTTCAGAGGCAGAGCGCTTGTCTTGTATTGTATTGAAAGCAAGAGGCCCTGAGTTTGATGCTCAGGGGAAGGGGGAGGGTGAAGAATTATTTCTCCAAGTATTGAAACCATAATCCCAAACATATAAAACAGTCTGAAAAAAGAATCACTGCATAGCTGATAAAGTCCCTCAGGGACAGTCTACTGATGACCTAAGAATTAGTAGCTTGGAGGTGTATTACAAAACAACTCCGAAAAAAGGACTTCATCCAAGCTCCCATTGCTACATCCTCTTGGAAGCAAGCTCCATGGCTGACTACCTAGGCCTGCCCCAGTAAGCAAATGGAAGAAGATCCCCCCCACCTCCCCACCCCCTCTCTTCCTAGCTAGTAGTAAAAGAAACATGGGTTACTGTCATATTTTACCTTTATTAAGAAAACAAAACAGCCAAAACCCCGTGACCAAAATAAATGATACTTTGAACAATGACCAAACACTTTGTAATCCATGGACTTATAAACTTATGATGCTCAGCCACTATTGTTTCATTGCTGGCAGAGCAATTTTATCTTTGTGTGTTTAGCACATATGGAGACTGCATGTGTTTGATAGATATATTTGAGGTAAACCCAGGTTTTCTATAGAAAATACATTAACAATTGGTGTCTATTGCTAGACTGCCTGTTCTTTACACTGTTATGTGAGATTGAAGACAAAGCCTAACTTCTGGAAGATGTTTCAAATGTGCACAGTAAAGGCTTTTGATGAAACCATGATACCGACAATGTTTTCTCTTGCCTAGATCTTTCCAAGTGGATTATAGATGTCATCCAGGTAAAGTCAAAGCCATATTCCCCCCAACCCTCAGGATCTACCTACTGGGACGTCTCACAAGTTTTCTGGGTTGACATGGAGCCATTTGGAGTTACCTCAGGAATTTATGATTTCATAGAGACTCCCTCTTGTCTCCTGAACCCACAGAGTCAATGGTGAGGGGGACTATAATGGTGTAAGGACAATGTATGTGCTAGGCCCAGCTCTAAAGAGTAAATACACACGATTTTAGTCCTCACTCCCTGCTACAGTAGGTAGGCTGACTTCACTACCATTACCTTTACCAGCTCAAAAAAGTAATAAAATAATCATCTCCAACTTGGAGAGAGAACCAAAGCAGAGAGAAGTTATCCAACCTGTTGAAGGTCACTCAGCTGTATAACACAGAACAAGAACTTGAATCCAGCTACCCGAAATCTACAGCCCAGAAGCTTCACCACAGCACAACCTCACCATAGCAATCACACGTCACCGCACCCGTGAAAACCTGAAAAATAAGTACAACCAATAAGAAAGTCTGAAATGAGCAGAAGTCGAAGAAACCAATGACCTCCATCTATACACTATGCAGGAAGAATCAAAAACCCTTCACTCCCAAGGTAGAAGGCCTATTGATACAAAATACATCTCTACTTCATATAGTAAACTGGTTTCTAATCCGTTCCCAATTATGGAGTTAGCATATTAGAGGCCATAGAGATCATCCTGGATGAGAAATTGTGTAGTCATGCTAGACAAAATGCTAATGTCCTTAATACATCCTAGAGTATGCAAACAGGTACACAGGAAAGGACAGCTGTGATCATTTATAAGATGGAAAACAAACAGAATCTCTCTGGACATCAAATAATTACAAATTTTAAAAGTGGAATATCGTTTTTTTTCCTTATTAACCTATCAAGGAATTTTTAAATAGGGTCATTTCACTAAAAAGATGTGAATACTGTTCATCCTTACCAGAGTATAAATTGATTCAACTTTTCTAGACAACAACCCTGCTGTAAACATACTCTTTAAAAGGATTCTCCTTAAAATTAAAATTTACATTCTCCAATGAAAATTATCATATTAACATAAAGATGACCAGCAGAGAATTATTCCTGAGAAAATACTAGGAATGTATGGTGCTGAATACTGAGAATGGCTGCCATTCAGGTTAAAATTTGAATGACACCACGACTTTAATCCCAGCACTCAGAGGCAGAGGCAGAGGCAGAGGCAGATGTATCTCACAGAGTTCAAGGCCAGCCTGGTCTACATAGGGAGATCCAGCCAGCTGGAACTAAAGGGAGACCTGTCGCAAAAAGACCAAAAAAAAGTTTGAGGGCCCCCCCCCAAAAAAAAGCTGAACGTGGTGGTGCACGCCTTTAATCCCAGCACTTGGGAGGCAGAGGCAGGCTGATCTCTGGGAGTTCAAGGCCATCCTGGTCTGGTCTACAGAGTGAGTTCCAGGGCAGCCGGGACTACAGAGAGATCCTGTCTCAAAAAGACAAAAAAAAAAAAAAAAAAAGTTTGAATGATACAAACAAAAAGCCCATTATGTAAAGACAAGAATAGCTACATAGAAGGTATGAAGAGACAATATGTAAATGTCAAGGTCCCAGGACAATCCCTCTCGCACAAGCCTCATTATGGACCAAATGGCCTAATGTATAGAAAAACCTTGGGAAGAGAGGTCTCATGGAAATGTATGGGCAGAACAGTGGTTACATCTGCATAAGAAATGAAGTGTCTTCTATCTTTATTTTTTTATGCTTTCATTCATTCTTCCTATAATAAATACTTCTTCCTGGGCGTGGTGGGGCACATCTTTAATCCCAGCACTCGGGAAGCAGAAGCAGGTGGATCTCTGTGAGTTCAAGGCCAGCCTGGTCTTGTCTACAGTGTGAGATCCAGGCCAGCTGAGACTAAAAGGAGACCCTGTCTCAAAAAGACAAAAAAAAAAAAAAAAAAAAAAGACAAAAAAAAGTACTTTTCTACGTTAGAACTAGGAACCAGCAAGGGTTTTTTTTTGTTTGTTTTTATGTTTGAGGGTTTTTTTTTTTGTTTTTTTTTTTTTCTTTTTTGAGATAGTCTCCCAGTAGCCCCAACTGACCTGGAACTCACTATGTACACCAGGCTGGCCTTGATCTTAAGAGAGCTGCCTGCTTCTGCCTTCCAATTTTTGGGATTAAAGGCCTGCTCTACCATGCCTGGGCTAGGTAGGTAGCTGACCTCCGAGAGCAGAGCAATTCCCAATCCATACATCTTTTTATTTTTTTATTTTCATTTTAATTATATATATATATATACATATATATTTTAAACAAGATTACATTACAAATCAAATCCAGACCCCTGTCCCCCTCTCTACCCCCCACCCACCAGAGCTCATGCATTCTGCCAAACATGTTTTTCATCTTTTTCTCAGTCTTTCTCAAAATTCTCAATGCAGAAGTTGACTGTTTTGAGCAGAAGCTCACGGTTTCAGTCAGTTCTTTGATGCAGTCTTTTCTGTTGTTGTTCTTCTTTCCAATATGCACCACTCCCAAATACTTGAACAAAAGCTCAAGGAGCCTTGCACAAGAAATACTTGTCAAGGTAGGTAATTCGTGCTAGCATCCACAAATGAGGGATACCATTTGTCGTTTGTTTTTCTGGGACTCTGTTACTTCGCTTAGTATCTTCTCATTCCATCCATTTACCTGTGCTTCAGGTGGTCCTGGGAAGTCCCTGATCTATGCTCTGTGCACTCCACACATCTTTTTCTATCAGTAGGTGACTGTTAACAGTGACCACTGAAGCCTGCCCCTGGCTAGCCAGACCACAGGCATCACCAGCTGGAGACAAACTCACAGGTCCAAAGCCATGCTAAGAAGTCACGTGACACGGAATGTTCCCAATCTATGTGCCACAGCTCCATTTAGCTGACACTGTGCCTATGTTACAGTAGAAATATCACTCAAGGTGTGATCCCTTTCTGTAATTACAAAAAGTGTTGAAGCCTTTAATCCCAGCACTCGGGAGGTAGAGGTAGGTGGATCTCTGTGAGTTCAAAGCCAGCCTGGTCTACAGAGCGAGCTCCAGGACAGCTGGGACTACAGAGAAACCCTGCCTCAAAAATACCAAAAAAAGGAAAAAACTAAAAAAGAAAGAAAAAGTACTGAAAGGCAGGGAACAGAAATATTCAGAAAGCAGTATTTCTTAAGCATTGACATAGTTTAATGTTCATTTTACCCAGTAGGGCTAAAAGGGGCTTTCTGCACTTGTTCTGGCTTTAAGTGTTCAGGATCCATTTAAAGAAAATTACAAGAGATATTTGGAAGATCATTGACTAAAATCACAGGAAGATTTCAGACAGCCGGCTTTTCAAGTGCATTGTTGTACTGACTGGATATTTAGTAATGTTCAAATGATGGGATGATTTGGCCTGTGTGAATCCTTCCCCCATCCAAGCTTTAGGAAGGCCTAGAGCACATTTTCCTACTTATTCCTGTAGGGAAAGCCCATGCTGTACCTGCTTTCTTCTGAGTCAAAATAAAACAGCAAAAGGTTGTTGGGGGGGTAACAGTCAACATACTTAAAATATCTTAAAAGAAGGCTTGCAATCAGTAACCATGGAACCAATAGTTACTAGTATCCTTTTCCCAGAGTGATTAGAATCTGCACCAGATTCCTAGATCTTTAATTCTATATCAAAAAGTCATAAAGTTGAAAGGAAATTGTAGAAGTTGGTGTATAGGGTACTTTTCCTTGTAAAATGCTTTTATTGAGCTTCCTGCCCTCTTAATACAATGACAGCCTAGTTCAGCTCTTCTGTATGAAGGTACTCAGGGCCTTCAACAGAAGTCTCATCAGATCTTTTAGTCTGTTTTCAGTAAGCCTCCAAAAGAAGACCCAGAAATCCCAGCTTCAAAGCATTCAATGCAGCTGAATTGACTTCACCTGGAAGTCCAAGCCCCAGTCAGGGTAGGGCTCACAGCAAAAACCTTTCACACTCCACTTCACATCCCTGTAGAGAAGTTAAGTGACGGGCTAAAAGGAGAAACTCGAGGATTTTAGCAATTACCAGTACGGTGAAAATTTTCTTTCTTCTTTTAAGAAAATTCAGTTGGGGTAAATCAAGAGCAAATGTTCAATTTTTGTAGTCTTTTTAAATCTTATGTATTATTTTTATTTTATGTGTATGAGTGTTTTGCTTGCATGTGTGTAAGTGCACCTGGGCTAGCACTGGGTTCTCCTGGAACTGAAATTGCAGACAGTTGTTAGCTGCCATGTGGGTGCTAGGAATCAAACCCAGGTCCTCCGCAAGAGCAGCCAGTGCTCTTAACTGCTGAGCCATCTCTCCAGCCCCCAATTTTTGCAGTCTTAAATGCTTATTAAAGTCCTAGTACTAAGATATCTGAACTAAGTACTAAGACACAGAACTAAGACATCTGAAATGAAACTTATCTTTAAGAAATATCTTAGAGGCTGGAGAGATTGGCTCATCAGTTAAGAACACTTGTTGCTCTTGCAGAAAGGCCCCACCAGGCAGCTCACAAATACCTGAAACTCCAGTTCCATGGTATTTGACATCTTTTTCTGACCTCTGAGAACACCTGCACCTATGTGGTGCACAGACCAGCAAGCATATACACATACATGTAAATAAAAATAATTTAAAAAATAAGCATATTTTGAGAAGAGTCATGTTTCACTTAAAATGTGATCACAAATATCACATATAAAATATATTATACAAGTTATACTCTTTAGAACCAGCAATGTAAAGGCCACCAGCAATTTTCCAGAAACAACAAATTTTAGATTCCAATTTAACAAGAGGCCTTTTGCAAAAAAAGAAACCTTTATCTCCATATATTAACTGAAACAAATAGGTAGATAATAGAATACCAAAATCATTTACATTAAACTGGTTTTTGTCCTTGGGAGCCCTGAACAAGGAATGAATACATGAATATACATTCCTGGAAAGATACCTGGGTGTTTGTTCTCATACAGCTTTTTATTATCTCTTGTATTTCAACATGGACCAGGATTTCCTTTATAAAAGTAAAAGCCTTATCTCTCTCTGTCTCTGTCTCTTTTGCTATGTAGAACACACTGGTCTCAGTCTTACAGAGATCCCTCTGTCTCTGCTTCCCAGAGTACCAGGACTAAAGGTGAGTGCCATCATGCCTGGCAAGAGCCTTATCTCTCTTAAAAAAATATGTTATCTATACCCCAGTGCACTTAAGGTTCACTGAATTCCTCCTACTCAGGCCTTTTCAATCCTAATGTTAACAAGAGCTGTGATTTTACAAAATAAGTGGCAGGCACATAATGCATTCAGTATAGACACAATAGTTTCCTAAACAACTGAGTCAAATCACATTTCCTATAGCGTTAATAATCACCCATGAAACTGGCCTATTCTGCTCCATGCGCAAAGACTACACTGTTTTCTTGCACTTTTCTCAGACACCCGCAGCAGATTTCAAGAAAAATTTTGGGAGCTATTCAAAGCAGTTCTCCAGATAAGGAAAACAGTCTAGGTATCTTTCATTTGAGTAGACCCATCAACCTTATACTACTATATCTTGAGTAAAACACCAACACAGATTTATCACATCATTGTGCTCTAAAACCCGGACATGACATGCCCCATCCCTTTCTAAAACGCACATATGAAAAAAAAAAAAAAAAAGAACATAAACCTGCAACTTCTCTTAAAGCCTGTTTTTTCCCCTTTCATAAAAATAAACGTGAATAAAAAGTTTCCTCTGCCAGACAATATTTCACCCTAAAAATTTGTCTCATTACCCTAGAATACAAAACACAAAATGTAAAAAAACAATAAAAGCCTTGTAGAGATCACCACAGAAGTGGAAAAAGTCAGAAAAATCTACAAAGCACTGAAAGCTGGATGTGTGGAGGATGCCAAGAGAGGGGGGAGGGTTTCATGAGGTTCTAGGCAAGCCCTTTGATGACGTCACCTCACATACATAATGTTACAGCAGTCAGCACAGGCCTGCTGCTTTCCTATTGGTGAACTCCGTGTCAGCCGACATCAGAAGATAATCATCATTGGCTAAGCAGTTACAACCGGAGCAACTAGCATCCACTGTTAACAGGAACCTGGCAGCCGACTGAAAGCAAGAAAGCCTGCTTTCCTTCTCACTCAATGAATGTTATGTCGCCTTTGCAATCGCTAGGTGATTCTGCTCCCTTGGTAGCAACACTTACAAATTAAGCTGTTAGTAAGCATAGCAGGTAAAGGCCAGGCATCTCATAAAAGAACAAAATGTCTATTTCTAAAAATCACAAGGGCCTTTCAGTACTAAAATGGAACTGAAAAATGTTATTTGGAGCTGAAAAAGGGGTCTTCCCCTCTAGTAGATACAAACTCATCAGATATTACCCAGGCTAATTTTAACTGGACGTAAAGTTTAAACATATAATTCGGGGTGATTTTCCAAGGGAATATACTTACCACTTTACATTTCAACTGTTATTCCAGTCTATTCTGTACAAATCTAATTGCTACAAAAATAAAGGAGTCTATAATTTTTATATATAGGCCAATAGGTTAAACATTAAAGCAGCAATAAACTTCATGAACTTGTCTTAGCCCAAGCCTTCAGAGTTATACACACCACTCCAAAAGCCTGGAGCCCCTTTCCATGATCGGTGCTAAGGGATATCCCATGCATTATGAGACAGGTTGAATGAACTCATTATTCTGCGTCCTTCTAAGTGATGGTCACTAGCACATTCAGCCTACCCCAACCCTACTCTTGGCTCTCCCCACAATCTCCAAATACCTTTATAAGGGTATTTTTTGAGATACATTGTAATTCTCGAAAGTGGCAAACTGTTTATGGCTTGTGTCTGATTCTTAAGGACAATTCCAAATAAATTCTCAAAAGACAGGACAGAAGCTATTAATCATTCTAAGTGAAGAGATCTGGCTAAGATAAGACTTCACTGTTTCCGCACGCCTTTAATCCTAGCACTTGGGAGGCAGAGGTAGGCGGGGATCTTGTGAGTTCAAGGCCAGCCTGGTCTACAGAGTGAGTTCCAGGACAGCTGGGGCTACAGGGAGACCCTGTCTCGAAAAGACAAAAATAAAATAATAAATAAAATAAAATAAAAAGACTTCACTGTTTCCAAGCCCGCCCTCCATTTCTCTCCCAAGGGGTCTGTAAGCTTTTATTATGGCATTCAACGGAATGCCATAGTAGGGACAGGATGAGAAGAAAACCTTCAGTTTCTTAATATACCTAGTTCAAGACACTTTGCCTGTTGGAGTTTTTCTCTGGGGAGGGAGTACAATTCTAAACTTTGGCTTCCAGAATCTTAGAGGAAATGTAGTCGGGTCAAAATTGGGAAGCAAGAGGATCAGGATTACGGTCTGGGACAGGCGCAGGAGATACGTCTTCCACTACAATATGTAAACCAAGAATAGACAGCCAACACAGATCAGATGGCCAGAGGGGCACACACACATCCTACTGCGCCTGAAGCCAAGCACGCTTAACTTGGAGCATGCGTACAAGTAGGTAGTGCTGGCAAGAAAACCAGCGTTTCTATCACTGAGCTTTCAAATCATCTGCCATGCACAAAGTACCCTACTAGGTCCTTTGCAGAATCAAGCATGGAATGAAACTGGGACCATGGTTTAGGGGCCTACGATCTTCCGGGGGCCAAAGGCACATGTGTGAATATCCAGGTGTAGAAAAGTTCCGGGAAGATTTTGCCAGTAAAAAGATGTAGTT
This sequence comes from Rhizomys pruinosus, assembly GCA_009823505.1. Lineage (NCBI taxonomy): Eukaryota > Metazoa > Chordata > Mammalia > Rodentia > Spalacidae > Rhizomys > Rhizomys pruinosus. Next base: position 1,155,787 of record VZQC01006069.1, on the reverse strand, counting down.
AAAGCGTTAAGGAAAAACTGAGCAGGGTGCATTTGTGCCATTTTCAGTCCCACCCGGGCTAGAACCTGTCTGGCTCTGACAAGAGTGGCTCTGTCACTTATTAAGTGACTGGGCGAGATGAGGCGGGAAATGGTCAGCAGGCACAGGAAGTGGTCTTAGAGAAAAGGCAGAATCGACTGTGGCAATGCAGGGAAGGGCTAACAGCAAGTGCCACGCGACCGCAGGCGGCGGGGGGGCGGGGTAGGGTGGTGCTGGTTGGGAAAGGCAGGCCCAACAGGGATGCCAGGAGTGAGACAGCAGAGCTTAGCCAACGCCAGCCCAGGACTACTGGGGATGAAACCGGCTAGAACAGCGCGGCAAGAGACGGAGACAGAGAGCAGCAGGGAGGCTCGGTCCTGGGCCGGCTGCGCAGCTCCGGGGTCCGCTTGCGGGGTCCCAGCCCTCCCGGCCTCCAGCGCCCTCCGTGCGGCGGGAGGAATTAGTGCACCTGGAGGACCCCGCGCGGCGGGGGTGTGGGGGTGTGGGAGGTCCCGCAGCGCCCCGGCCTTTCCTCCACCGCGGAGCTCGAGGAGTGCTCCCCCCTCCACCACCGGCCCGCCACCTCCCGGCGGGGAGCACACCCCGCCGCAGCCCGGCGCCCCCGGCTCCCAGACTCCCGCTCGGGCGGGACGCGCCCCGAGCCCTGCCGCAGCCGCGCGCCCCGGGCTAGGCTCCACCGGGCCGTAAAAGCCTGCGGGCCCCGCGGGAAGGCCAAGGGTGGGTGCTCGGCGGCCGGGAAGAGGCGTGAGTCGCCCCGGCCTCCGCCACCCGCACCCTCCCGACCCGGCGCGCCCGAGTCTGTTTTCCCATTGATGAATGGAAGGAAGGCAGGTCGCTAGCGCCCTCGCGCACGCGGCGGCAGAACCTCCCCGAGCCCCGGGGCCCCGGCCCCACGACCGCCCCGCCGGACCCTCCAGGGCGGGCCGCTGGCCCTGGGCTTGCACTTTCCTGAGAGCCAGACCCGGCTGGGTACTCGTGAAGGAGAGCAGCGTCTCCATAGTCCAGTGTGAGGGGAAGGCGCGAGCTCCCTGGTTAAATATTGCAAGGTGACACTGGGTCGCCACCCACCCCGGGATTTTTCAAAAGACTGACGGAGGGAGCACAGTAAACAAGAAAGATGTTTTTCCCGACTACAAGTTCTGGGGAAGAACCCCAACGACTGCCTGGCTAGAGCTCTCTAGTCTGTGCCTGAACTCCAGCCTCCTCGCCTGGAGAAGCATGTCCAAAAGGCGTTTCCTGAAAACAGAAACTTAATAATGGCGTGGCTCCGCTTGCTCGGGTTCATTCATTTTTACTGCAGTTTTCATTGTCCCTCCTCTCTGCCCCTCCATCTCCGAGGTCTTCAAGAAACCGCAAAGCAATCTGCGGGGGAAGGGGGGCCCTGAACCCCGGCATCCGCTGGGGGCCGCAGTCAGAAGAGGGCAGTGAAATAGAAGAACCACAAGGAGAAAGGAAGGACACGAGGGATGGGAAGAAGGCGAGGATCAGAGGGCGGCGGGCTGGAGAGGGTTAAAGGGAGCGGGGACGCGGTCCTCCCTCCACTACCTGGCACGCTCCAGGTGCTGGAGGCCAAGCGAGAACCCCAAATCTAGACTAAAGCCGGGAAGCAGCACAGGTGGGATATCTGGGCTGTGCCCTGGCCCCTGCCTCCCCTGTGTCGTGGATATACTTCCAGGCACACATACATGCTCTACGTTATATAATCGACATAAAGATGTCCGTGTGGCCGCGGCTCACACAGGGCACCCCCAGATCGCACGCTTCATGCACACAGGAGACCAGAGAACTCCGAGATCGGCTGGCTGCTGCCGGTAATTCACCGCTCCACTCAAGCTCAGACCGGGAATACAGACATTAACGCACTCTGGGGAGAAGCGCCAGGCTCCCGGGAACAGTATCAAGGCGAAAGCATCACCTACCAGTTTTCCTGCATCCATTGGATGGCTTCATTCTCGTTGAACTGCTTTTCGAATTCATATTCTTGTAAAGTCAACACTGACATGTTCATTGGGGCTGATCTTCGGAGTCGCTACGTGTGCTCTATACAAAATAAAATAATCTGTAAAGAGCTTTTTATTTCGAGTTCTCTCCTGTCTGCTTCCCCCACCCACCCCCCTAGGTCTTCCCCCGCCGTCAGTCTCTGGGTCGATCTCTCTCCCAGCCTCTCAGCTACATCCAGGGCTGAGCATTGCCTGCGCCTCAGCTCGCAGCTCCAGGCTCAGGGGCTCTCCTCCGGGCCTCCGCATCCACGGTAGGAGGAAATGAATGCCTTGCGGTCTTAGTGCCCGCACGTTTGTCCATCACGCTTTTTACTCGTCTACAGGGAAATCTCCTCCCCCTCATGCGATCCGGAAAATTAACCCTTTGCGAGAGAGGGCGCAAAAGAGCTAGACCTCATCTCGCCCTGGGGGACAGTTTTGTTTACTCAAAGGTGGCTGGGGGAATGGAGGAAGGGCTCCGAGAGGGAGGAAGTGGCCTGGAGGTCATCCACGCGCCCCATTCGCAACCTCGTGGGCCGCCCCGTCTGGCCTTTGAATGAAATTTCGGCGTGTGGGGCGCAGCCGGGAGGCGCGTGGACTTGAAGGCTTGGCGAGTAAACAATTGGGAAATAGTAAAATCTGCCAGCTCTCTGGCATGAGAACTCTAGGCAAATCTGCGTGAGGATCGCATGTCAGGAGAGCGCGCCTCCCACCCCACCGACCCTCACCCTCCCGTACCCTCCGAGATCACCCCCACCCTGGAGCTCCTTCGTAGACTCACGCTTACCGGGGCCAGGTGGCCCACAGAGCGTTTAGATCACGCGTAGACCCGGGATGCTGAAAACTAGGGCTGGGGGAAAGTCTGGAGTGACTAGGAGGCGGAAGTGGAAAGGGCAAAGAGAGGGGTTAGGTGAACGCCTGGGGAGGGGTTCATTAGCAACTGAGACAAAGGAGGAAAGGAATTTAGCATACAGAACTTTATGCATGGATAAGTTTGCCCTATTTGTTGTGCAAATAGAAGAACTGAATAATGTAGGAGAGGAATGTAGGTAATGAGGACCTCTGAACTCACAGCAACATCATTTTAACCTCTAACTTCCCCATCCATCCGCCTTCCTTGCGGACGTTGTTTTTTACTTGGCAATACTGAGAATGAAATATGACACGTCACAGTACCCAACAACCTTGTACTTGGAAATAATCATAAACAAAAGATAAAAATAATCAGCCGCCTGTTAAGTTTATAGGTGTGTATTAGGACTAGGGGGAAGATTCCTGTTCTGAGGTGGTGTGCCTTTCCCCACCTACCAGACAGTGCAGTGCTGGGAAACGGCACTTCACTGAAACTTAGCTAACTATAGCCTCTGAAAGTTGGACCTGCGAGAAGAATCTCCATAAATGAGGAAGGCTAAAAAAAAAAAGTTAAAGAGCTGGACGGTCCTGTAATCCCAGCAGGTATCCCAGGGTAAAGCATGAATACTACCCAAAGTTCAAGGTCAGCCTGGGCTACATTGCAAGACTGTCTCCAAAAGCAAAGCATGGCGGCTTGCTCCTGTGACCGCAACCTCGGGACAGGAAGAAAGACGAATCCTGGTGCTACTGGGCCAGCCGTTCCAACCCACACTGGGAGCTTTCAGTTCAATAACAGACCCTGTCTCTAAAAAAGGTGGAAGCCATTGAGGAAAGACATCAATCTCTGGTCTCCGTCTCCAAACACCTACATAGGTGAGCACCTGCCCACACCCACCCAAGCACCTACACACACGCACACAGTCTACATAGCAGCATACACCTATAATTCCAATACGTGGGAGGTGAGAGCGGGAGGATCAGGACTTCAAGGTCATCTTTGATTAAGGAGCAAGTTCCAGGCTAGGCTAGTCTGGACTACATGAGAGTCTGTTCCCACAAACCTAAATAAATTAGGGCTGGAGAGATGGCCTAGCGGTTAAGAGCACCGACTGCTCTTGCAGAGGACCCGCGTTCGATCCCCAGCACCCACATGGCGGCTAAGAACCGTCTGTAACTCCAATTCCAGGAGAACTCCAGTTCCAGGGGAATCCGAGACCCTCTTCTGACCTCCGCGGCATTGCGCGACACGGGTGCACAAACCTACATGCAGACAGTACATTCATACACATACAAAAACAAATAAAATTTAAAAATTAAATATTAATTAATTAATAATAAAACGTTAAATCCAGGGCTGGAGAGATGGCCTAGCGATTAAGAGCACCCACTGCTCTTGCAGAGGACCCGCGTTCGATCCCCAGCACCCACATGGCGGCTGAGAACCGTCTTTAACTCCAGTTCCAGGGGAATCCAATGCCCTCTTCTGACCTCCGCGGCATTGCACGACACAGGTACACAAACCTACATGCAGACAGTACATTTATATACATACAAGAATAAATAACAATTTTAAAAAAGAATAAAATTCATAACAGAATTTTTAAAAAAAGTTAAATCCAGCCAGGCGTGGTGGTGCGCTCCTTTAATCCCAGCACTCGGGAGGCAGAGGCAGGCAGATCTCTGTGAGTTCAAGGCCAGCAGAGACTTAAGAAGTGATTTTGAAGGTAAACCACAGGCCAAAATATTTGGCAAAATTAGGCTGAATGGTGGGTGTGGCCTGATGAAAGAAAGATTTTAGCTCCATGCCTGGGCCTGTAAGCAATCAATAAATGTTTGTAAAGTAAATGAATGATTGATTAAGTAAATGAAAGGAACTTGAGTAGTGGAAAAGGAATCAAGCTTGACACAGTTCAGAGCAGGGTGGTACTTGCCTGTAATCCCAGCTTTGGTGTGGCAGAAGTGAGAGGACTTTGTCAAGCGGGAAGCCAGCCTCCTGGTCCACATAGTGAATACCAGGGTAACACACAGGTCTACATAGTGAGTGTCAGGCCAGCCAGGGTTGTCCTGGCAAGACTTTGTCTCCGAAAACCAAAAGAGAAAAAGAAAACAGAAAAATCAGGAAAGGCAATATTGTGTATTCCAGGGATAATCTTATTTTGTACAAGAAGGATTCGGTCTTCAAATTCATTCTTACCAGTCACTGCATTTGGTTTACATGTGGTTACTATATTTCTTAATTGAATCATGTCTTATTGACTTTATTTTCTGAAGATAGATTTGGGGCTATGATAAAAATAAATCAAGCTGGGCATAGTGGCACACGCCTTTAGTCCTAGCATTCGGGAGGCAGAGGCAGGCAGATCTTCGTGAGTTCAAGGCCAGCCTGGTCTACAGAGTGAGTTCCAAGATAGCTGGGGCTACAGGGAGACCCTGTCTTGAAAAGACAAAAAAAAAAAAAAAAAAAAAAAAAAAATCAATTTTTTAAACTATGTATAAAGAAAAATTACTCAACAATGGGAGGTGAAGCTGTTTTCTGACCTGTAAAGAGGACACTTAAGAAACAGTGGTAGATGCTTGAGAGTACCGAGTACTGGAGAGGTATTCAGAGCCGACAAAGCCATGGGGTAAGCGAGCAGTGCTATCTAGAAAGGACCTGGACAGCTACAGGGTGGCTTTGAACCCCGGCTGCTCATTTGGCAGACAGTCCCTTAGCTCTTGGGACTCAGCAAAGGACAAGTGAGATGGTGCTGGAATCGTCTTGCAGCTCACACTGCAGAAGGCTAGAAAAAATAATTTCCAAGAGGACAATACTGAGATTAAAATTAAACAACGTACTAGGAGTGCTCATATCGACCCAGAGAGCCTTGCTGAGAAAGTAACTGAGTTGAGACTTCAGCAGAGAACCACCTACTAATTGCAGTATGACAATGAGCAAGTGCAAGGACCCTGAGGTAAAAAGTAAGTTTGCACAGATAAAGTTCGAGCCAGTATCAACTATGGAGAAGACTCTTCCTCCCAGAAAGAAAACAAACCAAGCAAACAAATAAAAAACTGGCTTGAGTTTGCAGGACTAAGGCTAAGAAGCTGGCATGGTCTCAGGTTATCAACAAAGAAAAAAAAACTACAGAAAATAAGATTGGAGAGTTGAGGGGGTCCAATTTTTGGACCAAAGTAAACTATTTAGAGGCCATTCTACTTGGAATTTGGGGGTACATGTCTTTAAAGGGTTATTTAAATGAGGAATAATCTAATAATGTTTTCATTTTTATTTTGAGACATGGTCTCATTAAAATGTATAATCTGGCCTTGAAATTGTGATCCTCCTGCCTCAGCCTCCAGAGTAGCTGAGATTATTTATTATAGGTGTGCCACTGTACCTTGTTCCGATAGATGTTTGTTTGTTTGTTTTTGTCTTTTTAAGATAGGGTCTCCCTATAGCCCCAGCTGTCCTGGAACTCACTCTGTAGACCAGGCTGGCCTTGAACTCACAGAGATCCGCCTGCCTCTGCCTCCCAAGTGCTAAGATTAAAGGCGTGCCCCACCACGCCTGGCTTCATATATGTTTAAGGGAGCTGAAAATTGTTTGCATACTATTACATTGTTCCATCTACTTTTCATAAAACATCCAAGCCAGACAGGACAGCACAGGAATTCCAGCATGCAGGTGAATCAGGTCTGTGATGTATATACATTTGGTGGCAGGCCTGTGAGCAGACTGTTGGGGTTTCTACCCAACATTTCATATTGTTTATTATAACAACATTTCATATTGTTTATTAGTATTTGAGTTTTCTGACCATGTACTTGTATTTCTTTTTTTTTTTTTTTTTTTTTTTTTTTTTTTTTTTGTCTTTTTGAGACAGGGTCTCCTGTAGCCCCAGCTTTCCTGGAACTCACTCTGTAGACCAGGCTGGCCTTGAACTCACGAAGATCCGCCTGCCTCTGCCTCCCAAGTGCTAGGATTAAAGGTGTGCACCACCATGCCCGGCACTTGTATTTCATTAAAGTCCAACAGAGGGCTGGAGAGATAGCCTAGTGGTTAAGAGCACCGATGCTCTCAGAGGACCCGGGTTAAATCTCCCGCACCCACGTGGGCGGCTAAGAACCATCTGTACCCAATTCCAGGAGAACACAGTTCCAGGGAAATCGAGACCCTCTTCTGACCTCCGAGGCATGCAGACATGGGCGCACAAACCTACATGCAGACAGTACATTCTACTAGAATAAAAAAAAAAGTCAACAGAAATTAATTGAGCAGTAAAATAATGGGTCACTTTTCTACTTAAACTTTTTTGTTTTAGAAACCTTTATATATAACACATTATTGGGAAGAAAAGATTTTAAGTGATTTTTTTTTCTATACTTGTTTTAAATTACGAGGCATACTCTAAAGTTAGGAAAGATAGAAGAGAATATTGGGAGAGAGCCCAGCAACACCACTGAGAATCTTTATGAAAAGATTTCTTGTGTTTGAGTCCAAGACACAACCAGATAGCTGGCTGATGTTAAGTGTGAATAACTGGGGCTCACAAATAATAAGTTGTTTATACTTGGTAGTAAAAACTTTAAAATTTTAAGCCCAGAACTTTTTCTGTTAAGTTTTTTAAACTTTATTATTACTGTGTAAGTATGTATATGCATGGTGTGTGTGTGTGTGTGTGTGTGTGTGTGTGTGTGTGTGTGGCCACACTTGTGCCTTGGTAGGGACGTGGAAGTTAGAGGACAGCTTTATGATGTCAGTTCTTTCTTATACCTTCACTTGGTTTCTGGGAGTTGAGCTCGGGTCACCAGACTTGTTCACTGAGCTCTTTTACTCCCTGAGCCACCTTCCCCGCCCATAGGAGCATTTCGAAAGATTGATTTACTCCAATAGATTATTCCTATTAAACCAAAGATTTAGAATTCAGTCTCAGCCCTATTACAAAATTACCCTTAGGGAAAATAAATAGATCCTTTTATTTCCATTTCTATATACAAAGTAATAGAATTAAGATGGGTGATGTTGATACTAGCTTGGAATTTACCTAACATATAGACACATTAAAATATACATACATTGTTTCTGGGAACCTCTGGTATGACTTGCTTTTTTAGGCTTTTTTCCCATTGGCTGATGCAAATCCATTTGACTGACCATCTTGCCCTCTCTGAACATCTTAAGCCTTGCTCCCTTTCTACTTTTCTTCCCTACTGCTTCTGCCTAGCTGATCCTTCTCTCTCAGCACCACCTCCCATGCCTACTGTTACATTTGATACCTGCTAGAGAATGATCCCCAAACCATCCCAACCTGTAGGTGGAACACAGAAGCACACAACTGCCAAGCACTCCCAAGAACTCTCAGCTCTTTAGTTATAGAGTCAGAAACTGAACCCAGAAGCCATATTATACTAATTTCCTTCCTCCCTCCCCTGTGCAGTGACTTTCCAGTTAAAGCTCCTAAAAGGCCACTCCCCCAACTTTAGGCTATTGAACACAGTCTACCTGTTTTCCTTTCCAAACCCTATTTTCTTAGAGAACCATTGGCCAAATGGGAATTTGTTAAGAGATTTCTTAATTTGGGTAGGGCTGGACAATATGTGTCTGTTACCCTGAACTAGTTTCTATAACTGACTTAACTCTGTAATTGTGATAGGTACAAAGCGAGCTTATGACAGGCTACAAAAAGTTTGCATGAGTCAACAATATTGGTTTCTTCTAGAGGCTGTGAGTGAGAATTTTCCCACTCCAGACTCCTACCTTTGGTGCCACTTGGCTTGTCAGCATGTGACTTCCATCTGCCACCATCTTCTCATCACCCTTGTATCTCTGTGTCCTATCGTTTTCTTAACAGTACTGTGCCAAGTACAAAGAGAATGCTTGTCTTTGCTCCATAAGAGACTCAGGTGCTTCTTTCATTTGTGTCTGGGAGCTCTGACCAGACCATGAGAGCTTTCATAAAGCTGGATACCTGATTTTATAGTGTAGAGCTTTCTAAACCAACCAACCAACCAACCAACCAACCTAACAACAAGCTAACTAACTAACTAACTAACTAACTAACTAACTAACTAAACAAACAAGCAAAACCCCCGAAAACAAAGCCCAAAAACCTTCAAGTGAATACACTTTTCTTTGGATTTTAATTCACATCATTTCTATTTACTCTTTACTCAGTGATCTAAGTCATAATTATATTGACATAGTCTCACTCTATATCCTAGACTGGCCTGGAACTCATGGCTATCTTCCTGCATTAACCTCCCCAAGTTGTGGGATAATGTGCATGAGCCACCATGCTTGGATCTTTTTTTTTTTTTTTAATTTTTTTAAATTAATTTTATTTATTTCTGTATGTGTATGAATGTACTGTCTGCAGGGAAGTTTGTGCACCCGTGTCATGCAATGCCGCGGAGATCAGAAGAGGGTGTCGGATTCCCCTGGAACTGGAGTTCTCCTGGAATTGGAGTTTCAGACAGTTCTAGGCCACCATGTGGGTGCTGGGGATCGAACCCTGGTCCTCTGCAAGAGCAGTCGGCGCTCTTAACCGCTAGGCCATCTCTCCAGCCCTTTTTTGGTCTTTTTTGAGACAGGGTCTCCCTGTAGCTCTGGCTGTCCTGGAACTCACTCTGTAGACCAGGCTGGCCTTGAACTCACAAAGATCCTCCTGCCTCTGCCTCCCAAGTCCTAGGATTAAAGGCATGTGCCACCACACCTAGCTTTGGATCTTAATCTAATATTTCTTTGTGTTTTGTCTTTGATACCATCAAGCTGACCTTAAGAAAAGGTCATTTGGAATACAGTTGCCAGCACTAGCTGCATTCATTTTACCTACATGTGCTGGCAATATTGTTGGCATATTTGGCTTTTCTTGCCACTTAATTTTGCTACCCACCTAACTGAGTTCAACCCAAGAAAAGAATTGACTCCTGTAAATTGTCTCCTGACCTCCACACACATGCCATAGCATTGTGCACAACACACACACACACACACACACACACACACACACACACACACTAAATGTAAAAAGAAATTTGTAATAGTTAAGAAAAAAGTTACCTGAAACAAAAGACAGTCATCATTTAATGATAGAGGAGCCAGTTCATTAATTTGATTAACAAAAATATATATGCATTCAAAATTGAAATACCTGTGGACTAAAGAGATGGCTTAGTAGTTAAGAGCATTGGCTGCTCTTGCAGAGGATCCAGGTTCAATTCCCAGGACCCACATGGTGGCTAACAGTTGTCTGTAACTCTAGTTCCAGGGGGTCTGACACCCTCTTCTGGCCTCCACAGGCTTTGCAGGACATATGTGCACTTACGTATATGCAGGCAAAATGCTTAGACACATAAAATAAAATTTTAAAAATTAAAAATAAATAAAAACTGGAGCACCTAAGCATATAAAGGAGACAATGATGGACATGAAGGAAGAATTAGCAAAACAGGAATCATAGCTGATTTCAGTACTTCAGCAATGGTTAGGTACAAAAATAAGCAAGCAAATGCTGGATTTGAACCTCATTTTAGACCAAGCGGATCTAATGACATACATAGAATTTCTGCTCTAGCAGGTGCCAAACATTCTTAAGGAAAGACCTTGTTTAGGCCATAAAACAATTATCAACAAACTCAATCAAGAAAATTGAAATCATGCCAAGTATTATTTCTGACCACAGAATATGAAATCAGTAACAGGAAGAGTCTTGGAAAATTTACAAATAGCACATAGATATGTATGTATGTATGTGTTAAACAAAAGAATAGGAGGTAAAATTAAGCACAGAGGGAAACTCCGAAGTCAGGAGCTGTGAAAGTGTGGTCTGAGGGAGGCTGCTGAGGCCTGGCCTGACATTCTTATTTACAGTAGATTTTATAAGCAGAGGCAGTACATGCTGAAGTAGCATAAAAAGGAGAGTGTAGTAAATACATAATCCAGCAGTGGTTGTTTACCATCATTACCAAGTATTATGTACTGCACATAATTGCATGTGCTATAATCTCACATGGCTGCCAGTGCAGCAGGCCTGTTTACACCAGCATCACCACAAATACATGAGCAATGCTGTGCACACTGCCAGATTACTACACACCACAGAGGGATAGGGCTTCTTGGTGCAGCTGTGGTTACATGCTCATCATGGTTAAAGGACTGGGCTTCATGGTGTCAGCCTTGGGAAACAGTGGAATCTTTAAGAGACATGGCCTTGTGGAAAGCTTTTGGTCACTGGGAAGTGCCTTTGAAGGTGATTCTGTGGCCCTGGCTCCTCCCCACTCTCCCTTTATTTCCATGAAAAGAGATGAATAGCCTTTGCTCTGTGGTGTCTCATCAGCTCACTCACTACAGACCTGAAGCATGGGACCAGCTGATTACAACAGTGACCTCAGAAACTATCAGCCCAAGTTTCCTTTCCAAGTTTATGTCTCAAAGAGATAACATTAACACAAACTTCACTATAATATTATATTTATTTATTTATCTTGATGCAGAATCTCCCTATTTAGCCCAGGCTAGCCTTAAACTTATAGTACTCCTGCCTTGGCTTCCTGAGTACTGGGATTACAGGCATATGCCACCATGCCCAGCTTCCATTATAATCTTGGACCATCATCCTTGTATATGCAGTCCATCATCAATGGAAGCATCATGATGTTTCCATGTGCACATGACTGTATATAAGAGACCTGGCACACTCTCTGAACCTAATGGATGATTAAAGTACTTAAGGAAATCAACCTTACTCAGCACCTCACGAAACATTCTCCAAAATCAATCACATACTGGGACGCAGAAGAAACCTCCACAAATACAAAAAGATTGAAATAATTTCATGCATTCTATCAGACCACAGCACAATAAAGCTCAATATCAACACCAGTATAAGCCCTACTATCTACAAGAACACATGGAGACTAAACAACACACTCCTGAATAATGAATGGGTCAAGGAAGAGATAAAGAAAGAAATAAAAGCATTCCTGGAACTGAATGACAATGACAATACAACACAACAAAACCTGTGGGATACTTTAAAAGCAGTCCTAAGAGGGAAGTTTATAGCCCTGGGTGCCTACATTAGAAAAACAGAAAGAGCACAAGTGAATGATCTAACACTGCAACTAAAAACACTTCAGAGACAGCAACAAATGAACCCTAAACTCAACAGACAGGAAGAAATATCAAAAATCAGAGCAGAAATCAATGAAATAGAAATAAACAGTACCAAAAAAAAAATCAATTAATCCAAAAAGTTGGTTCTTTGAGAGAATAAACATGATAGCCAGTTAACCAAAAGAAAGAAAGAGCAACTTCAAATCAATAGAATCCATGATGAAAGGGGAAATATCACAAAGGACAATGAAAAGATCCAGACAATCATATGGGAATACTTCAAAAATCTATACTCCACTAAGTTTGAAAACCTAGGAGAAATGGATGAATATCTGAAATCGTGGGAATCACCAAAACTCAGCCAAGAAGAGGTCGACAGCTTAAACAGGTCGACAGCTTAAACAGACCCATAATATATGAAAAAATTGATGTAATAAGAAACCTCCCAACTAAAAAAAGCCCAGGCCCAGATGGTTTCACAGCAGAATTTTATAAAATATTTCAAAAAGACTTACAACCATTATTACTCAAAATTTTCAGAAGGATACAAGCAGAGGGAACTCTCCCAAATTCCTTCTATGAAGCCAGTATCACTCTAATACCAAAACCAGGGAAAGATACAACCAAAAAGGAGAACTATAGACCCATCTCCCTAATGAACACAGATGCCAAAATTCTAAACAGGATACTGGCACATCTCATACAGACCCACATCAAGATCATCCATCATGACCAAGTTGGATTCAGGGATGGCTCAACATACGAAAATCAATAAATATCATAAAACACATAAGTGGACTGAAAGCCAAAAACCATATGATCATCTCAATTGATGCAGAAAAATCCTTTGACAAAATCCAGCATCCCTTCAGCTTAAAGTCCTAGAGGGAATTGGATTAGAGGGATCATTTCTCAATGTAATCAAAGCCATATACAGAAAACCACAACCAACATCATCCTAAATGGAGAAAAGACAGAAGCATTCCCCTAAAGGTAGGAACCCGACAAGGCTGCCCCCTGTCACCACTCCTCTTCAATATAGTGCTTGAAACACTTACTAGGGCAATAAGGCAAGAAAAGGAAATTAAAGGAGTACTAATTGGAAAAGAGGAAGTCAAGCTATCCCTTTTTCCTGATGATATGATTGTTTACTTAAGAGATGCTAAAAATTCCACCAGACAACTCCTAGAAAGAATTAAGAGTTTCAGTAAAGTGGCAGGATACAAAATTAACCTAGAAAAATCAGTAGCCTTTCTTTACACTAACAACAAGCAACTGAATAAGGAATACAAGGAGAACTTCCCACTCACAATAGCCTCAAAAACAATAAAATACCTAGGAACAAACCTAACCAAAGACACCAAAGATCTCTACAGACAAATTTTAAAACCCTGAGAGGGGAAATTGAAGATACATCTGAAGTTGGAAAGACCTCCCAGCTTCATGGATTGGAAAATAAATTTAATTATAAAAATGTCCATCTACCCAAATTAATTTATTCAGAGTCAATGAATCCCAATTTAAAACTCCCCAAGAGGTTTTCTTCACAGGCTTGGAAAAAAAAAAAAATCCTTAATTTCATATGAAAAAAAAAAAGACCATGAATAGCCAAAGCAACTCTGAGCGATAAGAACAATATGGGGGGGGGGATGTCTATACCAGACTTCAAACTATGTTATAGGGCCATGGTCATAAAGACTGCCTGGTACTAGCACAAAAAAACAGACCAGTTGACCAATGGAAACACAAAAAACCGAAGATCCAAAACTTACGCACATACAATTTTTTTTAGCCCCCCAAAAAACCTCTATTTGCCAAGGGGGCCAAGCAGACCAATGGAGGAAAGACAGTATCTTCAGGAAGAGGTCTTGGCAAAACTGGACCACTTGTAGAAGAATGAATTAAATCCCTACCTCTCGCCCTGTACAAAAGTCAACTCCAGATGATCAAAGACCTCAATGTTGTGAAACCCAAACTCTGAAAGTGATAGAAGAAAAGTTGGCAGCAACCTACAAGACATTAGGCATAGGAAAAGGACTTCCTAAATCAGGAAGACTGTGCAGGACATAAGATCAACAATTGACAAGTGGATTCTCATTAAACTCAAAAAGGCTTCTTGTACATCAAAAGAAACAATCAAGAAAGTGAGAGAAAACCCCCAGAGTGGGAGGAGACCTTCCACTGCAGATACATTTGACCCAAAGCATTGCTTTCCAGAATATTATAAACTACTCAAACAAACAAGAAGAAAGAAAACAAAATGATTCACTCAAAAGATAAAGAGCTGACCAGAGACTTCACAAGTGAAGAATTAGGAAACATCATTAAAAAAGTAGTCTCACCAAAACCCCTTTAAGATATATCTTACTCCAATAGGACTGGCTAGAATCCAGGACAACAAATGATACTAAGTGCTGGAGAGGTTGTGGGGGAAAGGGGAACATTCATCCACTAGTGGTGGAGATGTAAACTGCATACCAAGCCAGTATGGAACGCAAATGTGGGAGAAGCTTGGAAGTACTTGGAATGAACATTGCCACTGACCCAGCCTACCACTCCCTAGGCATGTACCCTCACGACTCACCCCACCACAGAGATACATTGCAACGACCATGTTTATTTGCAGCTCTCTTCACAATCCAAGGAGCTGTAACCAACCTAAATGCCCCTCAACTGATGATGGATAGAGAAAATGTGTGCTACATTTACACAGTGGAGTTTATGCAGCAGTAAAGAAAGATGACATCATGAGCTTTGCAGGAAACGCTGGAGATAGAGAACATCATGCTGAGGACAGCAACACCGTCCCAGAAAAACAAATGATGACGGGTATCCCTCATATGTGGTGCGAGTGCCCCGAAGTTATCTAGTTTGTAGTTGTAAAGTATTTCTTGTACACGGCCCCTTGAGCTTTTGTCCAACCCGAAGCAAGCTGGGAGTGATGCATATTGGAAAAACAACAAACAACAAAAACAACCAAACACAACAACAACAACAACAACAAAAAGGACGGCATCGAAGAATAACTGAAACAAGTAGGCTGAAACTTCTGCTCAAAACAGTCAACTTTCTCAGAGAAAATGAGAAAGACTGAGAAAGAGATGGAATGAAAAGCATGTTTGGCAGAAATGCATGAGCTCTGGTGGGGTGGGGGGCGGAATGGGGTGGCACAGGTCTAGTTTTGATAAAAAAAATTATAAATAAATAATAAATAAATAAATAAATAACTAAATAAATAAACATGTAAAAATAACCTGACCAACAAACTCAAAGGGAGATTTCTAAAAAAAAAGTATTTCCCATTGCTTAACCATTAAGGGAAATGCAGATAAAACCCACTTTAAGATCGTCATCTCACTCTGATAAGGACGGCTAGGATCAAGAAAGAACAAATTGAATACCAAGTGCTGGAGAAGTTGTGGTGAAAGGGGAACACTCATCCACTGCTGGTGGGATGAAAACTCCTCCAGACACTATGGAAAGCAGTTTGGAGAACCCTTGGAAGACTCAAATGAGCTTGCCACCTGACCCAATCATACCACTCTTGTGTATATATCCACAAGACCATCTTACCATCTTACCCCAGAGATTACATGCACAGCCATGTTTATGCAGCTCTCTCTTCACAGTATTGAAGAGCTGGAACCAACCCAAAGTCCCCTCAACTGACGTGTGAATATGATGAAAATTTGGTACATCTACAAATGGAGTTCTATTCGTGCAGTGGTAAAGAAAGATGACCTTGGGGCTGGAGAGATCGCCTAGCAGTCAAGAGCACTGACGCCTTGCAGAGGAACCAGGTTCGATCCCCAGCACCCACATGGTGGCTGAAAACCATCTGTAACTCCAAATTCCAGAAAGTACTCCAGTTTTCAGGGGAGCCAGAAGGAGACCCTTCTTCTGACTCCACGGCATTTGCACGACACCGGTGCACAAAACCTACATGAACTGTACGTTCCTAACATATAAAAAATAAAAATAAAATAAAAAAAAGAAAGATGACATTAGAACTTTGCAGGTAAATGGTTGGAGCTAGAAAATATGTTAAGTGAAGTAACACAGTCCCAGGAAAAACAAACGAGAATGTGTTGTCCCTCATCTGTGGATGCTAGTGCCAATTACCCTAGTTGTTATGCAACAACTGAACAACTTTATGTGATCTGAAAACAACCCTGTTCTTTTATGTTGTGAATCCTTAACAGGTTCTAGAACTAAGCTACCATTTATTTTCAAGAAGTTAGAAGCTTTGGTATATGGATGAAGGCTATGTATGTCTCCTTTAGAGTAATATAAGATCCAAAGGAGAAAAAAAAAAGAAAGTACAACCTAAAGACGTAGGAGAGAAAGGATCAGAATTAGGAAACACATAACTGCTCTTTCCAGAGGGATCCAAGGTGGCTACAATAGGCTTGATGCATTTGTAATCCTGATCCTCGGATCTGAACCCTTCTTCTGGATTCAAAGTCACATGCACCTTCCACAATATTAACAAACTCACCACATATACACAAAAAATTAAAAAAACAATCTATAAAAAAAAAATTTGTAAAGAAAAAAAAAAACAAGAAAAGAAGAGAACAATAACTTGTGTTTTATTTAGCTTATTTTATGTGTTGTTATTGCTTATGATGTTGTATACACACATGTGTGTGTTTAATGCTTGGCAGAGCCAGAAGAGGGCATTGGCCCTGGACTTGGAGTGACAGATGGTGTTAGCTACATGTGGGTCTGGAAAAGGAATTGAGTCCTCTGTGACTCGCAGCCAGTGCACTTAGCCACGTCGGACAATTCTCCAGCTAATAAATACACTTTAACAGGGCAGTCACATAACGACCAAATGTTTTGGTAGTTCTAGTTTCAGCGGGTACATTTGACCCTATTTGCTTTCAGGCTATAGTAAACAGAGCATACATGGTGAGAAGAGCGTGAAGGAGCAAGATGCTCACCTCCTCACTCCAGGAAGCAGAGAGATTGAGATAGGAAGGAGCAGTGGATAGAATACAGCCTTTAGAGGCATATCCCCCACTCACCTGCTTCTTCCAGCTGGGCCCTACCCCCCAAAATTTCCACCACTTCCTAATAGCACAACTGGTCAGGAAGCAAACCTTCGGTACATGAATCTTTGGGGGCACTTTTCAATTCCAAACTGTAACGGTTCTTGGTATATTGTGATCTTCGAAAGGTGCTGGGTTATTTTTTTTTTGGTGGGGGGGTGAGGTTTCCAGTTAGAAATTTCTTTCCTCCCTATTCCACAAACTGAATTCCTTCAAATCTCAGTTCAATTGTTCACTTGTTCTATTACAGAATTGGTTGGCTTTAATCCTTTGGGCCCAGTGGTCTCCTCACATCAGCTTCTTTAGTAGTTGTAACCACGGGCTTTTTTCCTCCTTTACTTAAAAATAAAAGTATATTATATTACTGGTGCTGGCCTAAGCACTTTCACAAAAACAAGCTTGTTTAATTCTTACAACTGTATGAGGTAGATGCTGTTATTGGGGGACAGAGAGAAAAATATTTTACCCAGATCACCCTGTCTGTGAGTGTAGAGACAGGTAGTTTATGAGCCAGGAGACTAGGAATGCCGTCCTCTCCTTACTCCTTAAAACAAATGCATAAACAGAAAACACAGGTACACAAAGGCCAGGTCTGGTGGCATGGGCCTCTATTGCCCACTTTGGAGTCTGCGGCCAGGGGATCAAAAATTCAAAGCCAGAGGGTGAAGATGTAGCTCAGTTGTAGAGTGTCTGTCTAGCATGCATGAAGCCCTGGGTTCAATCTCCAGCACTATAATAAAACTGAATATCGGGGCTGGAGAGATGGCCTAGCAGTTAAGAGCGCCAACCGCTCTTACAGAGGACCTGGGTTTGATCCCCAGCACCCACATGGCGGCCGAGAACCGTCTGAAACTCCAATTCCAGGAGAACTCCAGTTCCAGGGGAATCCGAGACCCTCTTCTGACCTGCGCGGCATTGCACGACACGGGTGCACAGGCTTGCATGCAGACAGTACATTCAAACACATACAGAAATAAATAAAAATTTAAAAAATGTATAAAAAATAAAACCGAACATCATGGGACTTGCCTGTAATCTCAGAACTCAGAAGATAACTGCAGAAGGATCTGAAGTTCATCTGAAGGTCATCTTCCTCTACATAGCAAATTCTAGGCCAGCCTGAACTCCACGAGACCCCTTTTGAAAAGCAAGAAGAAAAAACAAAGAAGCAGACAAACAAATGACCATTCTGGGCAACTTAGTGAGACCTTGTCTCAGAATAAGAAGTCAGAATATGGCTGGGAATATAATTCAGTGATGGAGCTCTGGCCTAGCATGTATGAGGCCCTAAGGTCAATCCCCAGTAAAGAGGGAGAGAGAGAGCGAGAGAGAGAGAGAGAGAGAGAGAGAGAGAGAGAGAGAGAGAACTTCTTTAACAGTGCTATGTTAATTTACAATAAAATTGGGGGTTTTATTAAAATGTTATATTTGTTAAATTCATGGATTTAATGACCCCAAATAATCTCCAAGGTCATGAAGATTGTGGCAGCTGATGTCTAGAACTAATCTCCTGCTTTATTTACTGTCCTCTTGAAAATTTTAGGATCAACTTCTTTGTGTTAGCAGCATCAGTGATCTCTAAGGGGGAGGCTTTGCATGTCTCTAAATGAGCACAGACCAAGAGGAAACTTTGTGAATGCCACTGAGCCAGGCCTCAGCATGTCTTCATCTCCAGATAGAGGTAGCTGGTTTGGATTTTGACCTGTTCCTTTCAGTTCTGAACCGAGAGGGAGAAAACACGAATCTTTCCTTGTCCCATGCTGGCCTCTTTTCAGAGATGTCAACAGAGCCAGGAGAGGCAGAACTGGATCTTGGTTAAAAGTATCATGTCTTGAGGTAGTAGTACCACTTAGTGCCACTTGGGTCGAACCCTCCCTTTAGGAACTCTCTAAGTATGAGATGTCTGCTCTTTTTCCTGTTCCTTACACATAAAATTGGGAATATATACAGAACTTAAACCACGGGGCTGCTGTGAATATTAAATTAAAAAAAAACTATTGTTGTTGGACCTGGTGTGGTGGCACATGCCTTTAATCCTAGCACTCAGGAGGCAGAGGCAGGTGAATCTCTGTGAGTTCAAGGCCAGCCTGGTCTACAGAGTGAGTTCCAGGACAGCTGGGACTAAAGGGAGACCCTGTCTCAAAAAGACCCCCCCCAAAAAACAACAACAAAACTATTATTGTGTGTATGAAGTGTGTATGGGGGTGTTACACATGTGTCCCAGCATGCATGTGAGGAGCAGAGGACAATCTTGAATGCCCAGTCTCTTCTTTTATCTTCATGTGGTTCAGGATAGAACTCAGTTCTTCAAGCTTCCAAGGCTAGTGCCAAGATTTTTTTATCCACTGAGACATCTCACCAGCCCCTGCTGTGGATATTGAATAAGACAATGCGTGTGAAGTGCTAAGTGGACCTCTGACAGATAGAAAATGATTGTTATTGAAGCTGTATAAAGAATCATTATCAGAAAGAGGAGCCATGAAGCCATCAGGATGGCTCACTGGGTAAAGGTGCTTGCTGCCAAGCCTAATGATCTGAGTTTGATCCCCAGGAAACACATGGTAGAAGGAGAGAACTGACTTCTGCCAGTTGTCCTCTGACCTCCACACATGCACCATATCACAAGTGTGTTCACAGACAGACACACACACAAATAAATAAATGTCCTTTCTTATGGAACTTTTGAAAATTTTATAAGATATATTTTGATCATATTTAGGCCCCTCCTGTAGGAAGATCCAGTTTGAATTGGGGGCTAGTTCTCAGCTAGCACCTTTCAGGGCACCACATGGATGGGAGTCAGGGGATTTCTCTGACCCCGCCCCATGGAGGAGCAAACAACGTGGCCTAGGTGCATGATGCTGGGTGGAGCAGCAGTGTGCAGTGATGCGGAATTGGGGGGGGGCTATGATTGGCTCTGGGAACTGATGTCATTTCCCTTATAAAAGCAGGCCATAGCAAGCAATAAATCGAACTCTCCTCCATTACCATCATTACAGAATTCCCGGCAGTCGTTTTCTAATTTTTTGCACTTATACAGGCCAAAGCAGGCCTGCATTTCGTTCGGATGGCCAGTGGGTTAGAAAGAGGTCCCAGTGCAGACCACCAACCTGTATAGCTGGTGTTGTGAGTGGACATAGGTTGAAGATAGGCCATCAGCCTGAAATTCCTGTCCAGGGGTCCGCAATCTCTGGGCAGGTGGGAAATCACGGCCCAGAGTGGGAAAATGTGTCTCATTGTCCCAGGCTAAGGGCCTGAGGTGGAAGTACCTCTCAGGCTGGGCTACAGAAGTAGCCGGTTAGATTCTGCGCCTGAGAGGCCAGCTCCCTACAGTGGCTGCAGGCAGGTACTCTGTTCCCCTTCCCTTAGCAGGGCCCTGTGGTACCTGTTCAGTACAAAGGAAAGCTTCCTACACCCTCCACTACCTGCACGGCTCTTAATAGCTTCACCTGCCAGACTTTATGTACTCTGTCATGTAGTGAGGCCTCTTCAGTTAAGTTTGTGTCTTCAAATGTCCTTCGGTGTGAGTCCATCCACTGGAGCCTGGTTAGCCTATCTAGTATCACACCCTTAAAGAAACCCAATTCTCCTTACTCCACCTGTTATCATTTGCCAATAGTTCCTCAGTTTCTTAACTCACTTCCCCACTGCTATTCTGGGATTTTGTCTGGCTTGAGCTCGTGTGGGTCTTGTGCAAGAGGGTTACCATTGCTATGAGTTCCTATGAGTAACAGAAAACTCTGTTTTCTTGAGGTCATTTCCAGCCTTTCTACACCCTCTTCCACAATGGTCCCTGAGCCTTGGGAGGCAGAGGTTTGATATAGATGTCCTATTCAAGGATAAGCCCTCTGTGGTCAATTATCCTCTACACATTGACCAGTTGTGGGTCTCTGGGTTAATCACCATCTCCTGCATATAAATGTAATTTTTTTTTTAAAGAGAAAGAGAGCTGGAGAGATGGCACAGTGGTTAAAAGCATGTACTGCTCTTCCAGAGGACCAAAGTTCAATTCCCAGCAACCATGTCAGGCAGCTCATAACTGCCAATAACTCCAGCTCCTGAAGAATCATACACCTCTGGCTTCCAAGGGCATCTGTACTCATGTTCCCACACCCACACACAGATACACATGTACACACATAACATCTTAAAAAATACATTAAATAAATTAGTAAAAAATAAAAGAAAGAAAGAGGAGCTACCAAGATAAAGTCTGAAGGCCAAGATCATATTTTTAATATAATTCCTGTACAATGTGGGTATGCTGAGCCAGAGGCTTCACTTTCACTTCAAATCTTAACCCAGGCTACTTCCTCTGGGACCCTCACCAAAACCTCAAGTTCTGTTGTGTGGCGTTCCTATGCTGACATTATGATACCTGAACAAATAACCTAACTCTTAAGCATAGTTCTTTTTTTTTGTTGTTTTTGTTTTGTTTTTGTTTTTGTTTTTTGGTCTTTTCGAGACAGGGTCTCCCTGTAGTCCCAGCTGTCCTGGAACTCACTCTGTAGACCAGGCTGGCCTTGAACTCACAAAGGTCCACCTGCCTCTGCTTCCCAAGTGCTAGGATTAAAGGCGTGTGCCACCACGCCCGGCTTAAGTATAGTTCTTAAGCATGGACCCAAACTCGGAGGTCATTCATTCCTATAGACCTCTTTTGGAGCTTTCTGTCTCCTGGAACTGACCTGATGGAGCTGTCTGCTGGAGCTCTGTCCCTGGAACTGTGTCCTGAGTTTGCCCACACATAATCTTATTCAAAATGGATTTTCCAGATTCAGTTGGGGAAGTACAAGCTTGGCTCCACCCTAAGCTTAACAGACATCCAGCTTGTTCATCCCTAGTTCTAGAATATCTCATTTATCCAAGGTCACGTGTCCTTTCTAATTCCCACTGTGTACAATGGAGATGGAGCACTGGCTTTCAGCACTTTGACATGTTAATTCTTAAGCATACCCACATTCATTCATTCATTCATTCATTCATTCATATGTTTTTGGAGGGGGGTGCCAAATTGAGGTTGCCCAGGAATGAAATCATGCACTCAGGTCATAAGACACAAGCACACGGATTTGCTGGGCTTAATAAAAAGTCATTAGTTCAGACTCTGTCCATTTATGAAAGTCATTCCCACAGTGTTTCACACCATTTCTCTGGTGGATGCCCTCAGGCCACTACTTTGTAATATACCTCTAAGAGCCTTGTACCACTTTGTTTTAACAGCTGGCTTAGCTGTCTGCTCCAGTTTCAATTTGTCTTTCAAAATTCATGTGGTGGAAGTGTCATCTCCAATGTTACAAGCATTGAGAAGTAGGCCATTTAGGAGGTGATTAGGTCACAAGGGTTCTGTTTCACACCATTTCTCTGGTGGATGCCCTGAGGACACTACTTTGTAATATATCTCTAAGAGCCTTGCACCACTTTGTTTTAACAGCTGGCTTAGCTGTCTGCTCCAGTCTTTCAAAATTCGTGTGGTGGAAGTGTCATCTCCAATGTTATGAGCATTGAGAAGTAGGCCATTTAGGAGGTGATTAGGTCACAAGGGTTCTCTCTCTCCCCAAAGGACAACATTGCTATAGTGGGAGTGATTTTCTCATGAAAGAATGGGCTTGGTTTCCTCACCTCCCCTTTCCTCTCCTTCCCTGCCCTCCTCCCTCCTCTCCTCCCTCTCTTCCCCTTCCTGTCTCCCTCTTCCTCTCTTTCATTCTCTCTCCTCCAGTCTCTCATCTCTCATTCTTCTTTCCTTCCCTCATTCTCTCTCTCTCTCTCTCTCTCTCTCTCTCTCTCTCTCTCTCTCTCTCATCTTCCTGCCAGGCAATGCTTCATCCAGCATCATCTGGGATGTGTATCCCAGCACTCTGAAGGATGGGAGGAGGGTTGCCATAAGCACCACGAATTTGAGGCCTGGTTAAGCTTAGGTTATGATTGAGAACCTTTCAAAATCAAAACAAAATAAAATAACAACAAAAAAGTCTGAAACCTTTGCCAGATGTGACCCTCTGAATTGAAACTTTTTGGCCTTCGGAAATATAAGAAATAAATTTCTGTTTTTTATGTTAACAAGTCTGTGGCATTCTGTTATGGCAGCCTACAACTGCCAAAAACCTTATCCGTGTCTCTTACTAAGCTGTGGGTGACTTGTCACCATCATTCCCGGCATGACAATTTGGTGAGCCAAATGTAGAACTCTCTTTTTGCCTCTCCTCGTTTCTTTTGTACTACAGTCCTTATGGAAGACAGCTGACCAACCTCTAGTCAGTTAAAGTTTCTGGCTGAGTCTCTGGCTCTCCATTGTGACTGCAGTCCTCCTGGCCATGCCTGTGAACCCTCCTGGCCACACCTGTGAACCACTGCTGCCTTCCAACGTACAAACTAACAAAGTCTTTTCGGCCCTTTTGGGAAAGTCCAAGTTCTTGTTTGACAGACACTGGTCAAGGGCTACTCTTTGGTGGGACCTGAAAGCAATAGAAAAAGCACAGCCTGCTGTACTCTGTGAGGATAAGGAGCAGCTCTGCCTTCTTTTTGGGAGCACAATTTCTCAATAATGGTGTCACCAGCAGAGGCAGCTTGGGAAGGATAATGCCACACAGATTTTGACAATTCCATCTTCGCTTTCCCCTTTCACTTCTCTACTCCCCCTGCGCCCCCCGTCCCCCCAAACACAAACACCTGGCATTTGTCATCACTCTTCAGAGCTGGAGGGAGTCGAAGGTGTGTTTGATGGTGTGTGTATGTACACACTGCTCCACTTCCTAGACAGATTTCTTGATCTGAAAGACCTATGGGTAACCAGGTGTTTGCTTTCTCTGGGACAGCGAGCCTCCCTTTTCCTCATAACTGATTAGTGATCATTTTTGGTTTGAGAGCTTTTCTTTTGAGGATGGTCTGGCCTGACTAACTGAACAGGTTTGGTTCCACAGTGGAACCAGATTTCACTCCATGAGCCCGAGTATGCTGAAGGCAGTGCAGCGGGTCTTCTCACCCCTGAGAACAGGAAAGGCTCTGAAGAGCTGCCTTTTGGGTGAACAGTAATCTTTGGTAGGATTCTATTAGGATGTATTTTCAAAAGCTGGTCTAAATTTGATCCCCACAGTCTCAAAAAAAAAACAAAACACCCTTATTTTTATTTGTAACATATTTTGCTTTTATTCCCTCTCTCTACTCAAAAATGTTGGCTTCCTCACTGTACCATAAACTATAATTGCATCTACTATTACATCTCTTTTGTTGTAATTTAGAAAAGACGCTCTCAAATCCCTGATATCCAAGCCTTCATGGCCCTGTGCAGGACCATCAGCTGTATGTGCCTTGCTAGATTCTCTTACACTGGCCACTGTCCTGGAAACTCAACCCCGTGACATCCTTGAGGACCCTCTGTACGATCAAGTCTTTTCTTTTTCTTTCTTTCTTTCTTTCTTTCTTTCTTTCTTTCTTTCTTTCTTTCTTTCTTTCTTTCTTTCTTTCTTTCTTTCTTTCTTTCTTTCTTTTTCTTTCTTTCGACAGGGTCTCCCTGTAGCTCCAGCTG
>VZQC01006069.1:1100361-1120894 GCA_009823505.1 Rhizomys pruinosus | reverse complement strand
AAAAAAAAAAAAGGAAAATGTAAATGAAAACTACTGTCAGAGTCTATCTCAGTCCAGAAAAATGGCAACACCAAGAAAACAAAAGACAAGAAATACAGGCAAGGATGTGGAGAAAGAGAGGATCTGCTGGTGGGAGTGGAAACTGACATAGCCACAAGAAAAGAAGTGTGGAATTTTCTCAAAAACCTGAAACTGAAACTAAGATATGGCCTAGCTGCACCACTTTTGGGTATATACCAAGAAGACTCTATATCCCATCACAGATGTACTTGCTCATCCATGCTTACCGCAGCTCTCTAATAGCAAAGAAATGGAATTTGATCCATCTGTAAAGAAAATTAAAAAGATGAATGGAGCTAGAAAGCATTACATTAAGTTAGGAAACCCCAGGTCAGAAGGAGCATCCTCTCCCATATGTAGATCCTAGCTAACTCCCATATGTAGATCCTATATGTAGATCCTAGCTGCTGACTTTTCTATGTGTTTATTTAGGTAAGAAGGAGTATGTGTGTAAGACCAGTAACTAGAAGGGGAGGCATGAGAAAGGAGAAAGATATCTTTTTTGGGGGGGAGGAGGGCAGTAGAAACATATGACATAAAAATGAATGTGGGAATACTGGGGGTGGGGAGTTTAATCAGGGGGGAATAGGAAGATAGGGGGTAGGGTGTGTGTAAGGGATGACTCTCAAACTAATGATATATGAAAAGTCAGAAGAAAACCTGATAATGGGAAATTGATCAAAAAAATAAAATTAATGTTGGAGCTCAGCAGGTAAAAATGCTTATAGTGCAAACCCATCGGCCTGCACTTGGATGCTCAGAACCCATGTAAAGGCCAAACCCAATTTGTCCTCTAATCTCTATATGTATGCCATGGAACATGCATGTCCTCATACATGAATATGAATGCACTCATATGCAAAATAAATACTTATTAAAAATAAATATAAAATGAAAAAAATGTTTAAATGAAAGTACGCTATATGGTTGGGTAAAGTGGTTGCAGAACCAAAGGTTATTAAATGTAAATCCTAGGGGTTGGAGAGTTGGCTCAGTGGTTAAGAACATAAACTACTCTTGCAAAGGACCTGGGTTTGGTTCCCCGGTCCACATGATGCTTAACAACCATTCATGACTCCAGTTCCAGGGGATCCAGCACTCTCTTCCAACCTCTGAGGACATTCCACAACACAGGTGCACTTACACACCTGCAGGCGAAACACTCATACATATAAAAAAAAGACACCCCCCCAAAAAAATTGAAAACACAAAACAAACAATTCTAAAACTCTCAGTAAAGAGTGGACTACTTTCCTATGGCTGGTCAGGGAGGCCTCTGGGCCCAGCAAATAGTGCAGGCCCTTTCCATGACTGTTACATGGTAAGACTTTGCTGGTGAACATACTCCATGCTTTGGTTGTAAGATATAGAGGTCAAGTGGGCATTGAGTCGGAAGCTCCCTTCCTGCTGGTGGCTTCTGTGGGAGAATTGTCATAAAAAAATCGTACTCAGAGGTAGACGCTGCATGTAGGCTGCTGACTGGCCCTCTGATGAAATAGGGGTGAGTCAGTAATGGGGGTAGCAAACACTCTCTGATCAGAACTGAGGCCTACTCCACAGGACAGAATCCATGTCTAGTATTGTAAAAGTGCCCCAAATCCCTTAGCCCTTGTGGGGAAGGTGCTTTTATCGTTTTGCCAAATGCACATGACTGTCTGTCAAATTGCCATTTAAATAATGATGTTTACCCCCTGCTACTGACAGCTCTGGTCAGAGATGCTGCTTTTTAAGGTGGGCATGGGTGGGGCTGGAGAGATGGCTCAGTGGTTAAGAGCGCTGACTGCTCTTGCAGAGGACCCGAGTTCGATCCCCAGCACCCACATGGCGGCTGAGAACCGTCTTTAACTCCAGTTCCAGGGGGTCTGACACCCTCTTCTGACCTCCGCGGCATTGCACGACACGGGTGTACAAACCTACATGCAGACAGTACATCCACACACATACAAAAATAAATAAAAAAAAAAATAAGGTGGGCATGGGTAATTGCAGAGACTCATAATTAAAGTGCTAAAAATAAGGGTCTGTTCATGTCTAGCCATAAATTGGAGTATTAGTTACCTTTCTTTTTTTTAAATTTTTTTTTTTTTTTTGGGGGGGTCTTTTTGAGACAGGTTCTCCCTGTAGCTCTGGCTGTCCTGGAACTCACTCTGTAGACCAGGCTGGCCTCTAACTCACAGAGATCCGCGTGCCTCTGCCTCCCAAGTGCGCCACCACGCCCTTGGGAGGCATTTATTTATTTCTGTACGTATATCAACGTACTGTCTGCATGCAAGTTTGTGCACCCGTGTCGTGCAATGCCGCGGAGGTCAGAAGAGGGTGTCGGATTTCCCTGGAACCGGAGTTCTCCTGGAATTGGAGTTTCAGACGGTTCTTGGCTGTAAGAAGACATCGTGACCAAGGCAACTTAAAGAAGGAAGAAGGTATTTGGTTTACAGTTCTGTTCAGAGAGTTAGAGCCCAATAATGGAAGGGGAGCTTTGGCGGCAGGGGTTGGCAGAGCAGAAAGCAGAGCTGTCACATCTTTAAGCAGGCACAAAAAGCAGACTAGGACTGGAAATCTGGCAAGGCTTAAGAGCTCTCAAAGCCCAGTCCTGGGTCATGCGCTTCCTCCAGGAAGGCCGCACCTCCTAAAACCTCCCAAAATAGCGCCAACAAGTGGTGACAAAATGTCCAAAGACTTAGAGCCTACCGGGGACATTCTCATTCAAGCCACTTCAACAGGTTTTCTATTTCATACCTCAAAGGCTCAAGGAACATCATAGAAGATAGGATGGAAAGAATGTTAGAGCGGGAAGGAGTGGAGTAGGTAGGATGCACTGTCTTTGGAAGGGGTAGAGTGGGGTAGGTCCGACTCTCTTGCAGTTACAATTCCTGGCATAAGACCTGCATAAGATTGGACCTGTCAACATCCTGTCGTGGGGTGGGGTAGAGGAGGGCTCACGAGGCTTCTCCCCAGGAACTATAGGCAGATAATGTTAGCTACAGGGTGGGGCTCCCAAAGGTTCATTTTTTTCCCTGATGACTGACTGTAGGCAATTAATGGTCATTAGATGGGGAAGACATTTTTCTCTGTAGTAGAGCCACTGATAAGGAGCCCATGCCCCTGAAAATAATCTCTCACTCAGACCCTGTAAGGAACTCTAATGAAACTCACTGGGTCATCAAAAATAAGTAAATAAAGACCCGAAATTTGAAGAGGGATTAGGTAGGAAGAGGAAGGGGATCAGTGAGAGTGTGTGGGGGAATAGGAGATGAATATGATAAAATATATTATACATGTATGAAAATGCCATAATGAAACCTGTTATTATGTGTAATTAGCCTGTGATAGGAATATTTAAAATGTAAAAACCTGTCCTACTGGACTTTGTTTAGATCTGATCTTAGTTCTTTTTACATTTGCATCTTCAATGGATCTGTGAGGACTATTACCATAGGTTCATCTCCAGGATTAAGACTGCTCCACCCACAGAAGCTCAAACAGCCTACTCCTATGAGTCTCTTAAACATCTCCATCTCCTTTTCTGGCAAGACTCAAGTGAAAACCATCTTCAAACACCTCTAGACTCCACTGACTAGATAAGATCCTTTTTTTTTTTTCTTCAAAGCCAATTCTTATTGAAGCTTTGTGCATTTCATACAAAATTTACAATAAAATCTAGACCTATGCCCCCCTCCCTTCCCCCTACCCCAACAGAGCTCATGAATTCTGCCAAACATGTTTTTCATCTTTTTCTCAGTCTCTCTCAAAATTCTCGATGCAGTTTACTGTTATGAGCTGATGTTCACTGTTATAGTCAGTTCTTTGACCCAGTCTTGTTGTTGTTGTTGTTATTCCTTCCAATATGCATCACTCCAAAAATACACATATGCATGCCACATATATCATAGGTTTTAGCATCTTCAGGTTATGATTTTTTTCCCTTTATTAGGCTGAAAGATGTCATGTTTGAAGGCTCCTCCTTGGCAAGGCCATACTACCTCAGTTCTGCCCTTGTGTGCCACACTGGGGTTTTCCCTTCCCATGGTCACCAAATGAGGTCCAGTAAGCACCACATCCTGTCTTGATCTTCCTGTACTAGTCTCCATGATACAGCCTGGGTAGTCCAACAATGGCAGTCTATAATCTGAAGAGGCTGAAACCCCAGTAGTAGCTCGGTCTACAAATTGGATGTCTAGCAGTCCCCATCTAGCACTGAAGGTTTGGAGGATTCTTGGAGAGACATGAGTCTTCAGTCCATATTGGAAAGTTGAAAAGCTGTGTCTCATGTCTTTGAAGGATGGAAAAAGCAGTGGCAGCCGCAAGGTAGCTGCACTTGACAGTGAGATAGGCAAAACAACTGTACTCTTTTTTTTTCTTTTTGTCTTTTTACTAAGATCTCAAATTTTATACCTGAAGTACAATTTCTCAGGCCTTACTATTTTTTCATTTATTGTTCATTTACTTTCCTTTTGGATGTTTAAGGCCACACAGTTAGCCCAGATTAACCAAGATTTTTGTTTTCTCAAGGTCAGTTGAGGATCTGGTACCCAAGTATCACTCAGGTTTTTTTGGGGGGAGCCTTTGTCTCCTTTTGGCTTTTCATTTACTAGTTCCATCCACTTGAGGACAAAGTCAGGTTTTGCTAGATCAGGCTTCCCTTTTTGAAGCATGAGCAGACTTTCCTCTTTATAGATTGGATATTGGCTGAAGTCCCATTAGTGGATCTTCAAGACCTCCCTGCACAGGAAGACTGGTGACTCACATTTGCAGGACATTTCAAGAGATGCCCCCATGCATAGTCCTGGGACTTAGTTGACCTCTGAGGGCAAGAAACAAAGTTATTCCTTAAGACCCTCAGCCAAATTGGTATGGGCATTAAGTATGGTTGTTAAGCATCCAGAAAGGCTAAGTTACACCAGCCTGATATTTTAACTACTGTCTAATGTTTTAGAAAAGGCTTGGAAAAAAGCTCAAGGAGCCTTGTATAAGAAATACTAAGAAGCACTCCCATTAAATAAATACTGTGGTTAGACATAATGTCATGACAAACTAGTTTTTTCCTCATTCTTTTGATCTTATATTACTCTAAAATATGCATACATACCCTCCACTCGTATACCCAAAATTCCTAAGTCTGAAAATAAATGGTAGCTTAGTTCTAGAACCTGTTCATTTTTTTTGTATTTGTGGAGGTTTTTTTTCTGTGTTCTAGTATGTGGTTGATTTTGGAGAATGTTCTGTGGGGTGCTGAGTAGAAAGTGTATTCTCTGGTATTTGGGTGGAATATTTGGTAGATGTCTGTGAGGTCCATTTGGTGTATAATATTGCTCAGTTCAGATGTCTCTCTGTTTATTCTTAGTCCAGTTGACATGTCCAAAGGGCTCATTGGGGTAATGAAGTTCCCTACTATGAATGTGCTGGGGTTAACCTGTGCCTGGAGAATTGTCTTTATAAAGTTTGGTGCACCAGAGTTTGGTGCATATATATTCATGATTGTGAAATCTTCCTGGTTAATTGTTCCTTTGATAAAAATGTAATGGCCCTCTTTGTCTCTTCTGATTTCTTTTACTTTGAAGTCTGTTTTGTCTGATATTAAAATAGCAACTCCTGCTTTCTTTTTGGTACCATTTGCTTGAAATATTTTTTCCCATCTTTCACCTTAAGTTGGTGCCTATCCTTGAGATTGAGATGGATTCCTTGTAGATAGCACATAGATAGTTTCTGATCCCTAATCCATTCTCCCAGTTTAAGTCTTGTGACTGGGGAGTTTAGTCCATTAATATTTAAAGTTATAATTGAAAGATGTGTGTTGCTTCCTTTCACCTTATTATCTGTTTGCATTTTTGGTCTAGGTTTCTACTTCTGCAGTTATGCTTTTATTAATTTCTCTTTCTAGGTGCCTGGGGATAGTTGCTCCTTTCTTCTGTCCTTTGAATTGCTTCAAGTATTCTCTGAAGATTTGGTTTACTGGACATGTATTCTATCATCTTGTTTATATCATGGAAGATTTTTCTCTCTCCTTCAACTATAATCAACATTTTTGCTGGGTATAGTAACCTGGGTTGGCATCTATAGTCCTTTAACACTGGGAATGCTTTACTCCACATTCTTCTTGCTTTCATAGTTTGCACTAAGAAGTCAGTTGTAAGTCTGATGGGTTTCCCCTTGTATGTAACTTATGGTTTTTTTCTTGTGGCTTTCAGAATTTTGTCTTTGTTTTGGGCATGTAGCATTTTAACTATGATATGGTATGGAGAGTTTCTTTTCTGATCTAGTCTGTTTGGAGT
The DNA here is from genome assembly GCA_009823505.1 of Rhizomys pruinosus. NCBI lineage: Eukaryota > Metazoa > Chordata > Mammalia > Rodentia > Spalacidae > Rhizomys > Rhizomys pruinosus. Next base: position 1,114,565 of record VZQC01006069.1, on the reverse strand, counting down.
TCTATGTGCTTCTTGTATTTGTATGGGTTTGCCTCTTTTTAGTTTGGGGAAATTTTCATCTATTATTCTGTTGAAGATCTAATCAATGCCATTTTATTGGGATTCTTCTCCTTCCTCTATTCCTATGATGCAGAGGTTTGATCTTTTTATAATGTCCCACATTTCCTGGTTGTTCCACTTTTGCATATTTAAAAATTTTTCATAATCCTTCCTTGAGCTTTTTAGTTGTTCTGTGTTATCTTCCAGGTCTGATATTCTTTGTTCTGCTTCCTCCATTCTACTTCTGAGGATTTTCCCTTCCTTTCCTCTTGATTGGATGAGTGTTCAATTTCTTTTTTTATTTCATCCTGTGATTTCTTTAGTATTTCCACTTCCTTTTGGAGCTTCTCAATCTATTCCTGTAGCTCCTTGCTTCACTGGTTGGTTTCCTTTTTAGGTAAGATTGTTTCTCTTGCCTTTCTGAGTACTGTGATATAATTTTTATAATCTCTCTTATCTTACTCCTTGATGTTCTTTCAAACCCAACTCAGTTGAAAGAATCCATCCTAAACATACTCCTTCAAGGAGTCTTCTGAGGGTAGTGTATTCCTGGACTGAGAACATAATTTACCTCAAGTTATGACCCCCATCTTTACCTCCTACTCCAGCATTACTGGGCTTCTATACTTGAGCATAAGGGTTCTCATCTTCCTGAATCACTATTATCATACTTCTTACTTGTCATCCTAAAATCACCCTAGAGTATTCCCTTAGCCATTATAACTTTTGTTACCCCACTTCTTTTCCCAGCCCCTAGACCTACATCCCCAAAAGACTCCAAAAGACTCATAGTCTTCTCAGTCTTCAGTGCCCCAAACTAGCTGGACTAGCAGCTCTTACCCAGCCAGTACATTCAAATGGACCCAAGTAACACTTGCCCTCCAAACACATTTCCAATGGAATCCCTATCTTGCTGGAGTTACCACCCTTCTAATATTCTCATGGCTGAATATGAATATAAATTTTGCTTTCTTACAGCTCCTTGATCAGTAGTTGAGGGCAAAATCTTGTTAGATGCTGGCTTCTTAAGTGGTGCTCCCATTTGTACTAAGGCCACTGGCTACAGAGAAAAGTACATTCCTATGAGTAACCTTTCATCATGTAACTTCATTTCCCTGTTAGGTAAAGTTCTCTCTCTCTCTCTCTCTCTCTCTCTCTCTCTCTCTCTCCTTTTCTCCTCTCCACCACACACACACCACACTATTCCTTCTCACTCTCATTCTAATTGCCAACACGCGACATCACGACTCAGAATTATGCTCGTTCCTCACAATTACAAACACCACACACACACATATCTCGTCTCCAATTTACTTAAAAACCAAGAACCTCACCTGACACACAGGAGCAAACAGTGCTTACTCATACTCCTCCAATTAAAAACACAACACCGACCACTCAATTCGCAGGCTATCATAAGCATGTATACTACTTCCTAGCCACACCAATATATAGCGACGAGGCAGGAAAATGCAGAAGAGACGTGACTACGACGTCAGACATCACACACACACACACCATATCTTCTCCTCCGCAATTTCACAATAACAACCTTACAGTAAATCTATACAGGCATGTGGTCTTGATACATTTCACAATACGCTAAAGAAAACCTCTTAGTCAATCAAAAAAGACCACCTACTTGTCTGAACCTGTCTCTTTGGAGAGATTTTATGTCTTCTTAAAAGCTCTCCACATTCCTTTTCTCTCCAATGACCAACACTGGGGAATCTTAACAGGCTCCCCAAAATTCTTTTTGCACTAGGAAAAATAAAGCAGTTTTCATCCCAATAGCAAATCCCTTAGCTTCAACCCCTCCATGAAATGGTCTTAGTTTCTCCTATTTCTTTGATGCCTCAACTGGATCCTTTTTAGAAAAGACCCACTCTTTAACTTTTTACTTAGAATACACTAGATACACTACTCTGTGGTCTTCTATATGTAGGGACATAAATCTTCACATCTCTCAGCAAGCAAGATGGCCTGGCCACTGCACATACTTGATGGCCATTAGTAATTATATNTACAAAACAACACACACACACACACACATTCTCTCCTCCCAATTACAAAACAACACACACACACACACACACACACACACACATTCTCTCCTCCCAATTACAAAACAATGCATAAGTCTTACAGGCATGTGGTCTTGATACATTTCACAATACGCTAAAGAAAAACTCTTAGCTCAATCAAAAAAGACCACCTACTTGTCTGAACCTGTCTCTTTGGAGAGATTATATGTCTTCTTAAAAGCTCTCCACATTCCTTTTCTCTCCAATGACCAACACTGGGGAATCTTAACAGGCTCCCCAAAATTCTTCTTGCACTAGGAAAAATAAAGCAGTTTTCATCCCAATAGCAAATCCCTTAGCTTCAACCCCTCCATGAAATGGTCTTAGTTTCTCACTATTTCTTTGATGCCTCAACTGGATCCTTTTTAGAAAAGACCCATTCTTTAACTTTTTACCTAGATATCACTAGATACACTACTCTGTGGTCTTCTTATGTGGAACTAACATCTATCACTATCTTCTGGCTAACTGGACTGGTATCTGCACCATTGCCTTCATTGCTCCCAATATTCAAGTTGCTCATTGACACCAACCCCTCCCTGTCCTCCTTTTCAGGATGAGTAGACCTAAGAAAGCTGTATTACAGAGGGCAGGTGTGTTGGATAGCTTTATTGTCGACTTGACACACCTAGGTTGAAGGAGCCTCAATTGGGGAATTTCCTCCATTGGACTAGCCTGTAGCCAAGTTTGTGGGGGTGTTTTCTTGAATGTTGAGTGATGTCAGAGGGACCAGCCCACTGTGGGCAGTGCCATCCCAGGCAGATTGTTCTGTGTTGTATAAGAAAGCAGGTTGAGCATGGGTCAGGGAGCAAGCCAGTAAGCAGCATTCCCCCATGGCCTGTGCCTCAGCTCCTGCCTCCAGGTTCCTGCCCTGAGTTCTTATATTGGGCTCTCTCAGTGATGAACTGTGACCCAGGAGATGTGAGGCAAAGAAATCTTTTCCTCCCCAAGTTGGTTTTGGTTAGAGTGCTTATCATGGCAATTGAAAGGAAATTAGAACAGGGGGGAGGGGTAACAAGAATTAGTGGAGTCAGATTGGCTCTTTATGCAACTAGAAAAAACCCAGTGATCTATGAAGCCCTTTAGAACTGGGTTGAGTCTCTTGTCTCAGGAGTACTCCAATCCCACTGCATCCTCAACATGCTTACAGCAGTCCAAAGGGGTGGTTGCTTGGCTCTGGGAGAATGCTGCCTCTGTGCCAAAAAATCAGGGCTAGTATGAGGTACAACTAAAGACTAAGAGAGCAGACAGATGTCTGGTTTATTTATTTTAAAAAAACATTTTAGTTGTTATTTTTATTTTAATTTATGTGTGTGAGTATTATGTCTGCAGGTATGTAAGTGCAGCAGTGTTGTGTGATGCCTGCAGAGGTCAGAAGATGGCATTGGATCCTCTGGAACTGACAATTATTAGGCATCATGTGGTCCTTTGGCAGAGCAGTCAGCTCTTAAACACTGAGCCATCTCTCTAGTCCCCAGATGTCTGGTTTAAAAGAGAAACCTCTAAGGGACAGCTTCTACAGAAAAAGAAATGGAGTTGGCATTCCTGGTTACTATGTTGTCTGGGTCTGCTCACCTACAGGACTTTTTGTTTTCAGACCTTTCTTACTGATACTTATTTTTATTTTATTTTATTTTATTTTTATTTATTTTTAACAAATCTAGACCCGTGTTCCCGCCCATTCCCCCACCCCGTCAGAGCTCATGCATTCTGCCAAACATGCTTTCCATCTCTTAGTCTTTCTCAATATTTTCCATGGGGACGTTGACTGTTTTGAGCAGAAGTTCACTGTTTCAGTCAGTTCTTTGATGCAGTATTTTCTGTTGTTGTTGTTGTTTCCAAAATGCATTATGTCCAACTGCTTTGTACAGAAGCTCAGGGGGCCCTACACAAGAAATACTTACAACTGGGTAATTGGCACTAGCATCCACAGATGAGGGATACCATTCGTCGTTTGTTTTTCTGGGACTGTGTTACTTCACTCAGCATGATGTCCTCTAGCTCCAGCCATTTTCCTGCAAAGCTCGTGATGTCGTCTTTCTTTACTGCTGCATAGAACTCCATTGTGTAGATGTACCACATTTTCTCTATCCATTCGTCAGTTGAGGGGCATTTAGGTTGGTTCCAGCTCTTTGCTATTGTGAAGAGAGCTGAAATAAACATGGCCGTGCATGTATCTCTGTGGTGGCGTAAGTCTTGAGGGTACATGCCCAGGAGTGGTATGGCTGGGTCGGGTGGCAAGTTCATTCCAAGTCTTCCAAGGGTTCTCCACACTGCTTTCCATAGTGGCTGTACGAGTTTACATTCCCACCAGCAGTGGATGAGTGTTCCCCTTTCCCCACAACCTCTCCAGCACTTGGTATCATTTGTTTTCTTGATCCTAGCCAGTCTTACTGGAGTAAGATGATATCTTAAAGTGGTTTTGATTTGCATTTCCTTAATGATTAGTGATGTTGAGCAGTTCTTGAGGTGTTTCTCAGACATCTCTAATTCCTCGCTTGTGAAGTCTCTGTTCAGTTCTTTGCTCCATCTATTGAGCGGGTCGTTTGTTTTCTTTTTTCTTTGTTTTTTGAGTAGTTTATATATTCTGGAAATCAATGCTTTGTCAGATGTATCTGCAGTGAAGGTTTCCTCCCACTCTGTGGGATTTCTCTTCACTTCCTTGATTGTTTCTTTTGATGTACAGAAGCTTTTGAGTTTGATGAGGTCCCATTTGTCAATTGTCGACCTTAATTCTTGTGCAGCTGCTGTCTGATTTAGGAAGTCTTTTCCTACGCCTATGTCTTGTAGTCTGCTGCCAACTTTTTCTTCTATCACCTTCAGAGTTTGGGGTTTCACGTTGAGGTCTTTAATCCATCTGGAGTTGACTTTTGTACAGGGTGAGAGGTAGGGGTTTAATTTCATTCTTCTACAAGTGGTGATCCAGTTTTGCCAACACCACTTGCTGAAGATGCTGTCTTTTCTCCATTGTGGTTTCTTGGCCCCCTTGTCAAATATGAGATGGCTGAAATTGTATGTGCTCAGATTTGGATCTTCGGTTTTGTTCCATTGGTCAACAGGTCTGTTTTTGTGCCAGTACCAGGCTGTTTTTATGACTATAGCCCTGTAGTATAGTTTAAAATCTGGTATAGAGATCCCTCCTGTGTAGCTCTTTTCACTCAGGATTGATTTGGCTATTCGGGGTCTTTTGTTTCTCCAAATGAATTTAAGAACTTTTGTTTCCAAGCCTGTGAAGAAACTCTTGGGGATTTTGATTGGGATTGCATTAAATCTATACAAGAGTTTTGGTAAAATGGACATTTTTACAATGTTAATTTTCCCAATCCATGAGCATGGGAGGTTTTTCCATCTTCTGAGGTCTTCTTCAATTTCTTTCTTTAAGGGTTTAAAATTTTTGTTGTAGAGGTCTTTGGTGTCTTTGGTTAGGTTTGTTCCTAGGTATCTTATTGTTTTTGAGGCTATTGTGAGTGGGAAGGTCTCTTTGAATTCTTTCTCCAGTTGCTTGTTCTTGGTGTAAAGAAAGGCCATTGATTTTCTAAGGTTAATTTTGTATCCTGCCACTTTGCTGAAGCTGTTAATCGTTTCTAGGAGTTTTCTGGTGGAGTTTTTTGCATCCCTTAAGTAAACAATCATATCATCAGCAAATAGGGATAGTTTGACTTCCTCTTTTCCAATTAGTACTCCTTTAATATCCTTTTCTTGCCTTATTGCTCTAGCAAGTGTTTCAAGCACTATATTGAAGAGGAGTGGTGATAGGGGGCAGCCTTGCCGAGTTCCTACCTTTAAAGGGAATGTTTCTGTCATTTCCCCATTTAGGATGATATTGGCTGTGGGTTTCCTGTATATGGCTTTGATTACATTGAGGAATGATCCCTCCAATCCAATTCCTTCTAGGACTTTAAGCATGAAGGGATGCTGGATTTTGTCAAAGGCTTTTTCAGCATCAATTGAGATGATGGTGTGGTTTTTGTCTTTGATTCCGTTTATGTGTTTGATGATGTTTATTGATTTTCGTATGTTGAACCATCCCTGCATCTCTGGTATGAATCCAACTTGGTCATGATGGATGATCTTCTTGATGTGGGTCTGTATGCGATTTGCCAGTATTCTGTTTAGAATTTTGGCATCTGTGTTCATGAGGGAGATGGGTCTATAATTCTCCTTTTTAGTTGGATCTTTGCCTGGTTTTGGTAATAGAGTGATGTTGGCTTCATAGAAGGAATTTGGGAGAATTCCCTCTGATTGTATACTTCTAAACAGTTTCAGAAATAATGGTTGTAGGTCTTTTTGAAATGTTTTATAGAATTCTGCTGTGAAACCGTCTGGGCCTGGGCTTTTTTTAGTTGGGAGGCTTCTTACTACATCCTCTATTTCTTCATATGTTATGGGTCTGTTTAAGCTGCTGGTCTCCTCTTGGCCAAGCTTTGGTGATTCCCAGGATTTCAGATATTCATCCATTTCTTCTAGATTTTCAAACTTGGTAGAATATAGGTTCTTGTAATATTCCCATATAATTTTCTTGATCTTTTCCTTGTCCGTTGTGATATTTCCCTTTTCATCACAGATTGTATTGATTTGGAGTTGTTCCTTCTTTCTTTTTGTTAACTGGGCTAGAGGTCTGTCTATCTTGTTTATTCTTTCAAAGAACCAACTTTTGGCTTCATTGATTTTTTGTATTGTTTTCTTTGTTTCTATTTCATTGATTTCTGCTCTGATTTTTGTTATTTCTTCCTGTCTGTTGCGTTTAGGGTTCATCTGTTGTTGCCTCTCAAGTGCTTTTAGCTGTAGTGTTAGATCATTCACTTGTGCTCTTTCTGTTTTTCTAATGTAGGCACCCAGGGCTATAAATTTCCCTCTTAGGACTGCTTTTAAGGTATCCCATAGGTTTTGTTGTGTTGTATTGTCATTGTCATTCAGTTCCAGGAATGTTTTTATTTCTTTCTTTATCTCTTCCTTGACCCATTCATTATTCAAGAGTGTGTTGTTTAGTCTCCATGTGTTCTTGTAGGCAGGAGGGCTTGTCCTGGTGTTGATGTTGAGCTTCATTGCACTGTGGTCTGACAGGATGCATGAAATTATTTCAATCTTTTTGTATTTGTAGAGGTTTCTTCTGTGTCCCAGGATGTGGTCGATTTTGGAGAATGTTCCGTGGGGTGCTGAGTAGAAAGTGTATTCTCTGGTATTAGGATGGAATGTTCGGTAGAGGTCTATGAGGTCCATTTGGTGTATCATATCGTTCAGTTCAGATGTCTCTCTGTTTATTTTTTGTCCTGTTGACCTATCCAAAGGACTCAGTGGGGTATTGAAATCTCCCACTATGAGTGTGCTGGGGTTAGTCTGTGACTTGTGGTCCTGGAGAATTGTCTTTATAAAGTTTGGTGCACCAGAATTTGGGGCATATATGTTCATAATTGTGAAATCTTCTTGGTGGATTGTTCCTTTGATGAAAATGTAATGGCCTTCTTTGTCTCTTCTGATTTCTTTTACTTTGAAGTCTATTTTATCCGATATTAAAATAGCAACACCTGCTTTCTTTTTGGTACCATTTGCTTGGAATATTTTTTTCCATCCCTTCACTTTAAGGTGGTGCCTGTCCTTGAAGGTAAGATGTGTTTCTTGTAGACAGCATATCGATGGATTCTGTTTCCTAATCCAGTCTCCCAGTCTATGTCTTTTGATTGGGGAATTTAGTCCATTAATATTTAAGGTTATGACTGATAGGTTTGTGTTGCTTCCTTTTGTCTTATTATCCATCTGCGGTTTTGATTTAGGTTTCTACTTCTGCAGTTATGCTTTTATTGATTTCTTCTTCTAGGTGCCTGGGATTGGTTGCTCCTTTCTTCTGTTCTTTGAATTACTTCGAGTATTCTCTGAAGGGTTGGTTTTCCGGACATGTATTCTTACTGATACTTAACCTTCTAGTATGATTACTGTCTTGCAGATAATAGGTCATTGATCTCCACATGGTATTGTTCTAAAGGATCTCAACCATTCCATCAACATTGGTGACTGTCTTTCCCCACTGAGAACTGCTTGACCTCCATGTGATGTCAGTCTGGTCTTCAGCCTCCTATGATAACTATTCCTTCCATCTCTAAAATGCTGTTAGGGCCTTTTGTGCCATATGGTCCGATGACGGATCAGCAATGCCAACCAGGACCTGTGATGGCCCTTCTCATCTCTGAAATAGCTCTAGGAGAAAAAAATGGTTTGTATCTTGTCATTGAGTTGACCTTGCTGATCTGCCAATGGGAAAATATGGAGACAAAATGGCTAAACACAAAAATAGACTAATGATCTGTCCCTGACTACTTGGAGTCTGACCCCCAGGTAGTATGTGTATTGTGATGACTCATACAGGCACCTGGAAGCCAATTCCTCACGACTCATGAAGCCTTACCCTAACATAGCCCATCCCAAGAAAGAAAACTGGCACTATAAAATTTATTACTTAGCACGATAATGGGATGCTTGTTTATCTAGCCACATATGGGTTCCACACAAATGGCGCAGAAGACAAGACCAAGTACCATCCCATAACTGTGCTGTTGGAAAGGCACTCGCATTGTCGCTCCTAGAGTACCTTTCTCTATGAGACTTTTCCTCCTGTGTGTCTGTCTCTCTCTGAGCTATATTTCTTTTTATAAGCTTTATTTTTTCCAGACTTATTGTTGTGTGTGTGTGTGTGTGTGTGTGTGTGTGTGTGTATACACATACATGAAGATGCTTGTGGAGGCCAGAAGAGGGGAATCATATTCCATGGAGCTGGAAGTACAGTCCATGTGAGCCACCTGGCATGAGCGCTGGGAACTGAACTCTGGGTCCTCTGCAAGAGCACCAACTGCTCCTAACCACTGGGCAATCTGTCCATGTAAATCTTCTTTAGTAAATCTTTTCTACATCTTTTGCGCTTTTGGCTTGTCATCATTACTCCTGTCATGACTATGCACATGCACATGTGTGCATGTGTACACACACACACACACACACACGTGAAGTTTTTCAAGACAGGATTTCAAAAGCTGGGCATAGTAGAGCATGCCTATTATCCCAGCACTTAAGAGACTGAAGTAGGAGAGTCAGAAGCCCGAGTTACATGGTGAGACCCTATTTTAAAGAAAAAGAGCAAGAAAGAAGAAAAAGAAAGAAAGAACATTTAAAATAAATTTATTTATTATTTTTTTATGTGTATGAGTGTACTGTCTGCATGTAGGTTGGTGCATCCGTGTCGTGCAATGCCACGGAGGTCAGAAGAGGGTGTTGGATTCGCCTGGAACTGGAGTTAAAGACAGTTCTTAGCTGCCATGTGGGTGCTGGGAATTGAACCTGGGTCCTCTGCAAGAGCAGTCGGTGCTTTTAACCACTGAGCCATCTCTCCAGACCAAGAAAGGACATTTTTAAAAAGAGGATGATCTTTGCCGGGCATGTGGTGCACACCTTTAATCCTAGCACTTGGGAGGCAGAGGCAGGCGGATCTTTGTGAGTTCAAGGCCAGCCTGGTCTACAGAGTGAGTTCCAGGACAGCTAGGGCTACAGGGAGACCCTGTCATGAAAAGACAAAAAAAAAAAAAAAATGAGGATGATCTTCAGGGTCTCAGGTTACTCAGACTGGCCTTGAAGCATTCCTTGCTTGAACATCCAGGTAGTTGGGCTATAGATGTCCCTGGAAGCCTGGCTTATGTGTCAATTTTAAAGATGCTTCTCTTGCTTTGAAACATTTCTCTTTCTTTGTGTCTCACAGAACATTCTTTGTCCTTCACTTTCTCGCTAATCTTTACATCTCTCTTTCTTTCTTAATGCTTTCTAACACTCGAAGTCCTCAGAGGCCTTTATCTTTAAGATAGTCTGGAAGCCCAACATCGTTCAAATTGCCTGTAATCCTAGCATGAGGTAGGCTGAGGCAGGAGGATCACAAGATTAACGGCAACTGGGCTACAGAAGCAAGATCCTGGTGCTTGTGTGTTCCAGAGAGAGAAAGAGAGACAGAGACAGAGAGAGAGGCACAGGGAGAGACAGAGAGAGAAATGAAGAGAAGAAAGGAGAGAGGGAAAGAAGGAGGGAGGGAGGGACCAAGAACCTTGAAGATGAAAAGAACATTAACTCAGCTTAGAGTTATCAGGGACCTGGACAGGAGATACAGAAATCAATAGCAAGTTAAAAACATTTGTGTGTCTGAACAGAAACTAAGTGATTTTCAAGGGCAGGTCATCAAGGCCAGGTCACATTTTATGTGTTTTTAATGAATTCTGAAATTTATCCCATTACATAGATACTAAATGATGGTAAAATATGTATTTCTTGTCCAACTCTGTGACCTAAATATTTTGTGTGCTTTGTAAGACTGCTTTCTATCTTATAGAAACAACAATATTAGTATAAAAATTTTGATGCCTTTTGAAAATAGAGTATTTTTAACAGAAAAATTCGCTGTTTTATTAGTAATATGCTCAACATATACCATGTTACATTAACATAAAACAAATGTTCTTAAAGGCATAATTTCAATTTCTCTACTTAGAAAGTTCTGAAATGTTGAAAACCACATCGGGCATCAACACTTACCTGTAGAGTATATGCATTCATTACCAGCACTATCCAGGCATCAACACATACCTGTAGAGTATATGTATTCATTACCACCACTATCCATGCATCAATACTTACCTGTAGAGTATATGCATTTATTACCAGCACTGTCCACACATCAACTCTTAGCTGTAGAGTATATGTATTCATTACCACTACTATCCATGCATCAACACTTACCTGTAGAGGATATGTATGCATAACCAGTACTAGCCAGGCATCAACACTTATTATGTGTTAATTACCAGCGCTATCCCTGCATGAATACTTACATGAAGAGTATATGCATTCATTACCAGCACTATCCAGGCATCAACACTTACCTGTAGAGTATATGCATTCATTACCAGCACTATGTAAGCATCAACACTTATCTGTAGAGTATATGCATTCATTACTAGCACTATCCAGGCATCAACACTTACCTGTAGAGGATATGTATTCATTACCAACACTATCCAGGCATCAACACTTACCTGTAGAGTAATGTATTCATTACCAGCACTATGTAAGCATCAACACTTACCAGTAGAGTATATACATTCATTACCAGCACTATGTAAGCATCAACACTTACATGTAGAGTATATGCATTCATTGCCAGCACTATCCAGGCAACACTTACCTATAGAGGATATGCATTCAACACCAGCACTATCCAGGCATGAACACTTACCTGTAGATTATTTGGATTCATTATCAACAGTATCCAGGCATCAGCACTTACATGTAGAGTATATGCATTCAATTAACAGCACTATCCAGGCATCAACACTTACCTGTAGAGTGTATGCATTCATTACCAGCACTATCCATGCATGAACACTTACATGTAGAGTATATGCATTCATTACCAGCACTATCCAGGCATCAACACTTACCAGTAGAGGATATGCATTCATTGCCAGCACTATCCAGGCATCAGACCTTACCTGTAGAATATATGTATTCATTATCAACAGTATCCAGGCATCAGCACTTACCTGTAGAGTATATGCATTCATTACCAGCACTATGTAAGCATCAACACTTACCTGCAGAGTATATGCATTCCTTGCCAGCACTATCCAGGCATCAACACTTACCTGTAGAGTATATGCATTCATTACCAGCATTATCCAGGCATCAACACTTACCTGTAGAGTATATGCATTCATTACCAGCACTATGTAAGCATCAACACTTATCTGTAGAGTATATGCATTCATTACTAGCACTATCCAGGCATCAACACTTACCTGTAGAGGATATGTATTCATTACCAACACTATCCAGGCATCAACACTTACCTGTAGAGTAATGTATTCATTACCAGCACTATGTAAGCATCAACACTTACCAGTAGAGTATATACATTCATTACCAGCACTATGTAAGCATCAACACTTACATGTAGAGTATATGCATTCATTGCCAGCACTATCCAGGCAACACTTACCTATAGAGGATATGCATTCAACACCAGCACTATCCAGGCATGAACACTTACCTGTAGATTATTTGGATTCATTATCAACAGTATCCAGGCATCAGCACTTACATGTAGAGTATATGCATTCAATTAACAGCACTATCCAGGCATCAACACTTACCTGTAGAGTGTATGCATTCATTACCAGCACTATCCATGCATGAACACTTACATGTAGAGTATATGCATTCATTACCAGCACTATCCAGGCATCAACACTTACCAGTAGAGGATATGCATTCATTGCCAGCACTATCCAGGCATCAGACCTTACCTGTAGAATATATGTATTCATTATCAACAGTATCCAGGCATCAGCACTTACCTGTAGAGTATATGCATTCATTACCAGCACTATGTAAGCATCAACACTTACCTGCAGAGTATATGCATTCCTTGCCAGCACTATCCAGGCATCAACACTTACCTGTAGAGTATATGCATTCATTACCAGCATTATCCAGGCATCAACACTTACCTGTAGAGTATATGCATTCATTACCAGCATTATCCAGGCATCAACACTTACCTGTAGAGTATATGTATTTATTACCATCGCTATCCATGCATCAACACTTACATGTAGAGTATATGTATTCATTGCCAGCACTATCCAGGCAACAACACTTACCTGTAGAGGATATGCATGCATTACCAGCACTCTCCAGGCATCAACACTTACCTGTAGAGTATATGCATTCATTACCAGAACTATGTAAGCATCAACACTTACATATAGAGTATATGCATTCAATTACCAGCACTATCCAGGCGTCAACACTTACCTGTAAAGTATATACATTCATTGCCAGCACTATTCAGGCATCACCACTTACCTGTAGAGTATATGTGTTCATTACCAACACTCTCCATGCATCAACACTTACCTGTAATTTATTCATTACTAATATTATCCTGGCATCAACACTTACCTGTAAAGTATATGTATTCATTACCAGCACTATCCAGGCATCAACACACCTGTAGAGCATATTCATTACCAGGACTATCCACCCATCAACACTTACCTGTAGAGTATATGTATTCATTACCAGGACTATCCACCCATCAACACTTACCTGTAGAGTATATGTATGCATTACCAGCACTATCCACATATCAACACTTACCTGTAGAGTATATTTATGCATTACCAGCACTATCCACATATCAACACTTACCTGTAGAGTATATGTACTCATTACCAGCACTATCCATGCATCAACATTTACCTATAGAGTATATGTATTTATTACCAGCACTGTCCATGAATCAACACATATTATGCATTAATTACCAGCACTATCCATGTATCAACACTTACCTGTAGAGTATATGCATTCATTACCACTATCCAGGCATCAACACTTACCTGTAGAGCATATGTATTCATTACCAGCACTATCCACCCATCAACACTTACCTGTAGAGTATATGTATTCATTACCAACACTATCCACACATCAACACTTACCTGTAGAGTATATGTATCCATTACCAGGACTATCCACACATCAACACTTACCTGTAGAGTATATGTACTCATTACCAGCACTATCCATGCATCAACATTTACCTGTAGAGTATATGTATTTATTACCAGCACTGTCCATGCATCAACACATATTATGCATTAATTACCAACACTATCCATGTATCAACACTTACCTGTAGAGTTATATGCATTCATTACCAGCACTATCCAGGCATCAACACTTACTTGTTTTTTTTTTTTTTACATAAATTTATTTATTTTTTTTAACAAATCTACACCCGTGTTCCCACCCATTCCCCCACCCCGCAAGAGCTCATGCATTCTGCCAAACATGCTTTTCATCTCTTTCTCAGTCTTTCTCAATATTCTCCATGAGGAAGTTGACTGTTTTGAGCAGAAGTTCACTGTTTCAGTCAGTTCTCTGATGCAGTACTTTCTGTTGCTGTTGTTGTTATTTCCAAAATGCATTACGAACAACTGCGTTGGACAAAAACTCAGGGGGCCCTACACAAGAAATACTTACAGCTAG
>VZQC01006069.1:1019896-1087779 GCA_009823505.1 Rhizomys pruinosus | reverse complement strand
GCTCCAGCTTGATTTTCTGCTGCTTTAGCTCTTTGGCTGCTGGAGAGAAGATTCTCTTCCAGAGCACACTTGGAAACCTTTAAACTGTTGTTTCGAATCTGGAGCTGGTCATTTTTATCACCGAGCTCCATATTTTCGTCTAACAGTTTATCCAGACATGCTAGGAGCAACAAGGCAACATCATTATTTTCCTGATTTTTCTGCAATTTCTCAAACGTTTTAGATATAGAGTCACTAAATTCCTTGTTTCTCACAAGAGGTGAGTTAGGTGAGTCAAATGGATCTATCTTCATAATTACATCAAACAGTCTACACCAAGGATTATCATTCCTCTTCATGCCACCAGGAGAGCCTTCAGTAACTCTAGGCTTCATTGGGTTGGAGAGCTGGCTCCAGAGACTACCAAGCCCACTAAAGAAATTCATCCTTTCAATTCTGTTTCTCTAGAACCACTTCTGGTACCAATTTCTGTTCTAGTTTGTTTTCCATTGCTGTGACAAAACACTCTGACCAACACCAACTTGGGGAGGAAAGGGTTTATTCAGCTTACATCTCTTGGGCCACAGCTTCTGTGTGCTGACCCTGAAGAAATTTTTCCCAGATTTCACCACAGTGATGCTGGTCTCTTGTCACTTACAGCTGATTTTTCAGCCCCAGCTAACCAGCATCAATTGTCCCAGTACTGGTCTCTTGTTACTTACAGCTGATTCTTCAGCCCCAGCTTACCAGAACCCACAGATTACACAGTCCTGATGATCTCTGTTCTCCTTTGAAACTAGAAACTTCACAAGCCAGGCCTCTATCTTCTACAAATCCTTCAGCAAAACTGCTCCAAGCTCTACAGAAACAATCTTTAGGTATTCAATCATCTTCCCAGCCCAAAGTTCCAAACGCCTCCACAATCCTTCCCCAAAACACCAAGGTCAGGTCTGTCACAGCAATACTCCACTTCTGGTACCAGAATCTGTATTAGTCAGGGTTCTCTAAAGAAACAGAAGTAATGGACGAATATATAGCTATATACAATTTATTGATTTGCTCACATGACAGAGTTCAAGGAGACCAACAGTAGACGCGCTACACTGGAGAGGCTGAGAATCCAGGGAACTGCTCAGTCCGCAAGACTGGATGTCTCAGTAGTCCCGATCTGGTGCTGAAGGCCAGATGGATTCCAGGAGATCTGCTGGTCTTAGTACACGGTGGGATCTGAAGGGTTGATCACAGCAGCAAGACAAACTCACCAAATGAGAGAGGCAAGCCACAGAGAAAAAAGGACCAGCTCCTTCTACTGTGGCCTTTTATATTGCCTGCCAGCAGAAGGTAACGCCGCCATTTGGGGTGGGCCGTCCAGGTTGAGGTGGTCCAATCTGAATATCCTTTTTCTCTTATTTGTTCCTTAGTCCAGTCAAGTTGACACACAGGATTAACTATCACAAGCTCCTTCCCTCTGAAGTCCCTGTGGCCAGTGAATAAGATGGAGGTTCAGATAGTCCAGATTCAGACCCATGAGGGTCTTGTGGAAGGCTTCCTCCAGCAGTTTCCTCTCAAAGTAGGTGCCCCACAGCTTGGTCACAATGAATTGGTCCTCCAGCTTCACAGCCTTCTCTTTGATCTTTTCCTGGATGGCTTCTCCCACCTTGTTCTCACTATAATATGAATACACACAGTCAATGTGGTGATATCCAGGGTCAATGGCTACCTTCACTACTTCCTTTACTTTGGCTGGAGGAGACTTCCACATGCCTAGGCCCATGACAGACATCTTATCTTTGGTACTAAGCTCCACAAAGGTGGCTGGCCATGGCTGCTATAGAATCTTTCTGAGAAAGCAGATAGATATTTAGTTAAGGAGGCAGGCGGAGGTTTTTTTTTTTAAGAGGATCTATTTTTTTAATTAGTTGTTTTATATTTTAGTTGTACAAAATAACTGGTTTCATTATGACATTTTCATTATGCACATGATGTTCATCGAATATACTCAACCTCCCGTTCCTCTTCATTGTTCCCTCAACTCTTCCTACTAAGACCTTCCCTCTTCCCAAATTATCTGATTAGTGATTGCATTTGGCAGGGTCCTCTAGGGGAACACAACCAATAGAATGTGTATGTGTTATAAAAGGAATAGTAGGGGCTGGAGAGATGGCCTAGTGGTTAAGAGTACCAACTGCTCTTGCAGAGGACCCAGGTTCAATCCCCAGCACCCACATGGTGGCTGAGAACTGTCTTTAACTCCAGTTCCAGGGGAGTCTGACACCCTCTTCTGACCTCCACTGCATTGCATGACACGGTTGCACAAACCTACATGCAGGCAGTACATTCATACACATAAAAAATAAATAAAATTAAAAAATATATTAAAAAAATAAAAGGAATACTAAGTTGGTCTTTATGCTAGGAGTGGGTAGTCCAACAAAGATGAACTGAACACTGGAGAGGCTGAGAACCTGGAAGCTGTTCAGTCCACAGAGGCAGGTGCCTCGGCAGTCCCAATCCAGCACTGCGAGATTGCTGTACAGTTGCTGCTTCTCATTCCGTATTAGGAAAAAGGCTTGGAGACTGGTGTCCATGGAGGATAACAGAGAAATAAGGGTAGATGCTCTCACTGGCAAGACTCAAAGGCAGGCAGACCATGCTTCAGTCCTTTTTGCATCTGGGCTACTGAATAACAGGTGCTGTCTGCTCTGGGGGAGAGTTTTCTCACATCAGTTAGTCTTCCTAGAAAGGCCTCACAGACCCATCTTGAGTCAAGGTCTCTTAGTTGATTCCAGATACAATGATGCTGACAACCATGATGAACAATTCAGTGGTTCTTTGAGGGTATTAATAGCCTTCCTAACATTTAGAAAAAATTTAGCAATTATTTCTTTGAATTTTTATGCCTTTTCCTTTCTATTGTTTTGTTTTGTTTTGTCTTTTTGAGACAGGGTCCCCCTTTAGTCCCAACTGGCCTGGAACTCACTATGTAGACCAGGCTGGCCTTGAACTCACAGAGATCTGCCTGCCTCTGCCTTCAGAGTGCTGGGATTAAAGGTGTGGGCCACCAAACCCTGCACCTCCTTTCTATTCTACTTCTGAAACTCTATAATGTAACTGACCAGTAATGATGTCTCCTAAGTCTCAAAGGCATTTGTTTGTTTGCTTATTTATTTTTGGTCTGACTGGGTAATTTAAAAAAAATTTTTATTTATTTTTGCATGTGTATGAATGTACTGTCTGCCTGTAGGTCTGTGCACCCATGTCATGCAATGCCGCGAAGGTTGGAAGAGGGTGTCAGATTCCTCTGGAACTGGAGTTAAAGACAGTTTTCAGCCATCATGTGGGTGCTGGGGATCGAACCTGGGTCATCTGCAAGAGCAGTCAGTGCTCTTAACTGCTAGGCCATCTCTCCAGCCCCCAGACTGGGTAATTTCACAGTAGTTGTCTAAGCTCAGGAAGACTCTCTTCTGCTTGACCTATTCTGCTGTTGAGGCTTTCAACCATATTTATTTTATATTTTATTTGTTAAAATTTTTAACTCTGGGATTTCTGGGTTTTCTTTAATGTTTTCTATTCCTTTGTTAAATTTCACATCTATATTTCCCATCTAAAGTGTCTAACTTCATTGATCATAAGTTATTAAATTTCCTTAAAATCATTATTTCAATTTCTTTTTAAATAATTTTTTCCTTTGGGGTCTGCTGCTGGAGAGTATTTATGCTCTTGTGGAAGTCCACCTTGTTTATGTTCTTGTGGATGGCCACCTTGTTTATGCTCTTGTGGCAGGCCACCTTGTTTATGCTCCTGTGGAAGGCCACCTTGTTTATGCTCCTGTGGAAGGCCACCTTGTTTACGCTCTTGTGGAAGGCCACCTTGTTTATGCTCCTGTGGAAGGCCACCTTGTTTACGCTCCTGTGGAAGGCCACCTTGTTTATGCTCCTGTGGAAGGCCACCTTGTTTACGCTCCTGTGGAAGGCCACCTTGTTTATGCTCCTGTGGAAGGCCACCTTGTTTACGCTCCTGTGGAAGGCCACCTTGTTTATGCTCCTGTGGAAGGCCACCTTGTTTACGCTCCTGTGGAAGGCCACCTTGTTTATGCTCCTGTGGAAGGCCACCTTGTTTACGCTCCTGTGGAAGGCCACCTTGTTTATGCTCCTGTGGAAGGCCACCTTGTTTACGCTCCTGTGGAAGGCCACCTTGTTTATGCTCCTGTGGAAGGCCACCTTGTTTACGCTCCTGTGGAAGGCCACCTTGTTTATGCTCCTGTGGAAGGCCACCTTGTTTACGCTCCTGTGGAAGGCCACCTTGTTTATGCTCCTGTGGAAGGCCACCTTGTTTACGCTCCTGTGGAAGGCCACCTTGTTTATGCTCCTGTGGAAGGCCACCTTGTTTACGCTCCTGTGGAAGGCCACCTTGTTTATGCTCCTGTGGAAGGCCACCTTGTTTACGCTCTTGTGGAAGGCCACCTTGTTTACGCTCTTGTGGAAGGCCACCTTGTTTATGTTCTTGTGGAAAGCCACCTTGTTCACGCTCTTGTAGGCCACCTTGTTTATGTTCTTATGGAAAGCCACCTTGTTCACGCTCTTGTAGGCCACCTTGTTTATGTTCTCGTGGAAGGCCACCTTGTTCACGCTCTTGTGGCAGGCCACTTTGTTTATGCTCTTGTGGAAGGCCACCTTGTTTACGCTCCTGTGGAAGGCCACCTTGTTTACGCTCTTGTGGAAGGCCACCTTGTTTACATTCTTGTGGAAGGCCACATTTTTTATGCTCTTGTGGAAGACCACCTTGTTTTTTTCAAGCTTCTTATGTCCCTGCACTGATATTCATACATTTGGCAGATGGGTTGCATCTACTAACCATACAGGGTAATTTTCGCAGTAAAGGTTATCCTGGTGATATTCTTATGTGTTGGTTGGAGGCTGTGGTATTAGGTACTATTAGCTTCTTCAGCTGTGTTCAGTGGCAGTGAGATTTCCAGACGACCCTGTGACACAGGCTGCAAGGCTGTGGGACTGAATCACCAGGCATGATAAGCTCTCTTGGTTGGACAGGTTTGTTGGCAGCTCTGGGTGCAATGTGCTCAACTGTGGGTGTGGACGTGGCATCCAGCCTGTTCCTGCTGGTTGTGTAAGGGTGTGGCCAGCCCACTGAGTCCAGGTGGGTATCCAACAGCTTACTAGGTGTTAGGGAAGTGTATCCATCAGTGTCTGAGTGCCACAGAGGAGTCAGGCCCACCAGTGGATCAAGATGGGATAACTTTTCTTGCCCAAGGGTCTCCAAGTTCTCACGTTCTTGGGGTGGCCTCCATTGCTGAAGGATTCAGTGGACTAGACTTCTGAGAAGAGTCATTCTAACTGCTTGGGAGAATGGGTAGAGCCACCTAGGGATCTAGTCCCTGAGATACTCAGAGGTGTTTGCCCGGATAGTTCTCCAGATCATGAGTAGACAGGTGGGACCCTGCCATTCAGGGTGCAATGCTCAAGTGCTACCCAGGGCCCTGGTAAGGTGAGAGTATCCACCTGGCTGGTTCAGAGGCCCAGCCAGGCTCCCAGAAGCAACCAGCTGCTTCCTGGACCTGAGACAGGTCACAAAATGGCATTGTGAAGTAGCAGCCTGGGTAGTAGGACGCTGTGCTGGATAGCTTTAGTGTCAACTTGACACATCTGGGTTGAGGGAGCCTCAACTGGGGAATTGGCTCCATTGGACTGGCCTGTGGCCACATCTGTGGAGTATTGTCTTGATGGTCGAGCAGTGTGGGAGGGCCCAGCCCACAATGAGTGGTGCCACCCTGGGCAGGTTGTTGTGTACCATATAAGAAGGCAGGCTGGGCATGAGCCAGGGGAGCAAGCCAGTGAATAGAATTGCTCCATGGCCTGTGCTTCAGCTCCTGCCTCCAGGTTCCTGCCCTGAGTTCCTGCCTTGGGCTCCCTGAGTGATGAACTGTGACCCAGGAGATGTAAGCTGAATAAACCCTTTCCTCCCCAAGTTGGTGTCAGTTAGAGTGTTTTGTCACAGCAATGGAAGACAAACTACAACAGAAATTGGTACCAGAGACTGGGGTATTGCTGTGATAGACCTGACCTTGGTGTTTTGGGGAAGGATTATGGAAGTGCTTGGAACTTTGG
This sequence comes from Rhizomys pruinosus, assembly GCA_009823505.1. NCBI lineage: Eukaryota > Metazoa > Chordata > Mammalia > Rodentia > Spalacidae > Rhizomys > Rhizomys pruinosus. The sequence goes on along the minus strand of VZQC01006069.1, from coordinate 1,081,678 downwards.
GCTAGAAAAATCATTGAATGCCTAAAGATTGTGGCTGTGGAACTTGGAACAGTGTTGCTGAAAGAGTTGTAGAAGATGGAGCTGCCATATCTAATCTAACATTTTGTTTCCTTTTAGGTGTGCTGCATCAAGTGCAAAGATTACTGCATTGATTTTACCTCCAGAATGTTCAGTCTTTGCTCACAGAATAGCTTCGAATGACTCTGCAAACTTCTTGTTTTTAGTAACTTTGGTTAAATTTGTTCTTTTGCAATTTCATTCATCTATACAATGCATTCTAATTACTTTAAATCCCTGCCTTTTCTTATTCTCCTCTCTCTTCTGTATTAGAAGCACACATCATGCCTGGCCTTTAAAAATATTTATTTTTGATTTTTTGTGAATGAATATTTTGCCTGATGTGTTCCAGGTGTGTGTGCCTGGTACCTGCTGAGGCCAGAAGAGGATGTTGGATGCCCTGGAACAGGAGTTAGGTGGTTGTGAGCTGTGATGTGGGAGATGAGAATTGAACCCCAGTCTTCTGCAAGAGTGCTAAATGTTCTTAACCACTGATCTATCTCTCCAGCCCCTGATTTTGTTTTGTTTTTGAGACTGGGTCTCACTACGTAGACCAGGCTGGCCTCAGACTTCAAAGATCCTCCTGCCTCTGCTTTCCAGATGTGCACCCCCATGCCCAGCCCCCATCCAGCCACCACGTCCAGCCCCCCCTGCCCAGCCACCACACCCAGCCACTGCACCCAGCCACCATGCCCAGACACCATGCCCAGCTACCATGCCCAGGTACCACACCCAGACACCACGCCCAGACACCATGCCCAGCAACCACAGCCAGACACCACACCCAGACACCATGCCCAGCTATCACACCCGGGTACCACACCCAGACACCATGCCCAGCCACCACACCCAGACACCACGCCCAGACACCATGCCCAGCTACCACGCCCAGGTACCACACCCAGACACCATGCCCAGACACCATGCCCAGACACCATGCCCAGACACCATGCCCAGACACCAAACCCAGACACCACGCCCAGACACCACACCCAGACACCACGCCCAGACACCACGCCCAGACACCATGACCAGACACCACGCCCAGACACCACACCCAGACACCACACCCAGACACCACGCCCAGACACCATGACCAGCTGCCATGACCAGCCACCATGCCCAGCCATGCCCAGCCATGCCCAGCCATGCCCAGCCACCATGCCCAGCCACCATGCCCAGCCATGTCCAGCCACCATGCCTAGCCACCATGCCCAGCTTTTAAAAAATGTGGCTCTGGGATTGAATTTAGGTCCTCAGGCTTGTGCAGCATGTCTACATGGTCCCAAACATTTTAATAGAAAACTATAGAATATGCATTATCAAACTGAAGTTAATTTTCTCTGATTTTATTTCCCTATCAACAGGATTAAATATTTGTCTAGTTTTCCTCCAAAACTAAGACTTTCTTTTTCCTAAGTCCTGCAAGATGAAACTACAGAACCTGAGCTTCACTGCAAATACAAATCATTGCAACAGATTATGCATGCACGGTCTTTATGCCTGCCAGTATCCAATGGTTCAGACATTCACAGCAAAGCAAGCGAATCAGGCAGGTCTCACCTGCCATCATCATGGTATCATCTAAAGACTCTTCAACCACGTGTCCAGAAACCTTGACTAGTTGTCCTTGACTAGCTGGATGGAAATAGTAAGGTCAGAATTTTCTTCAGGTATTAATTTTCTTCTTTTGCTCTCATAGAATCACACTGCTATCGTTTGAATATGAACTATTTCCCACAGGTTCATTTTTTGAATGTTTGGCACCCTGCTGTTTGGGATAATCTGGAACTCTAGTAGTTGGGAGGCATCAGGTCACTGGAGGCTTGCCTTTGAGAGTTACAGCTGTCCCTATCACCTCCTTACTCCCTCCTTTCCTTCCTTCTTTCCTTCTTTCCTTCTTTCCTCCTTTCTCCATCCTCACTTTCTCCTTGTCCCCATCCCCTCCCTCCCTCCCTCCCTCCCTCCCTCCCTCCCTTCCTTCCTTTTTTGGTCTTTTTGAGACAGGGTTTCTCTGTAGCCCCAGGTATCGTAGAACTCACTATGTAGACCAAGGTTGGCCTTGAACTCACAGAGATGGGCCTGCCTCTGTCTCCCAAGTGCTGGGATTAAAGGCATGAGCCACCACGCCAGGCTATTCTCTGTTTTTTGTTTTAATTTAATTTTATTTTTATTTATGTGTATGAATATACTGTCTGCATGAAGGTTTGTGCACTCATGTAGTGCAATGCCACAGAGGTCAGAAGAGGGTGTCGGATTCCCCTGGAACTGGAATTCTCCTGGAATTGGAGTTACAGAAGGTTCTCAGCCACCATGTGGGTGCTGGCGATCGAACCCGGGTCCTCTGCAAGAGTGGTCGGTGCTCTTAACCACTAGGCCTTCTCTCCAGCTCCCTACTCTCTGATTTTTATCCATCATGATATCCATCATGACTGGAGCTCCAGTTACAACGGTGTTTTGCCTAAGTGAATGGGGCCAAGCAATTGCAATTGGAAGCTTCTGAAACTGAGGCAGAGTAAGCACTACCTTCCTTCAGTAGTTTATGGTCACGACTTGACACAGTGATACCTTGAAATACCTTGAATTCTTCTCAAGGAATGTGGAATCGAAAGCAAAAAGGTTTTGATCCCTAACAACCTCAACAATAGGAGCTGATGCTCTTACTGGTAAGAAAGGTTAGAGGACCTTTTTTACTCAAATTTATAATACATTAAAAACCAAGCATAAAGGTTTCTTTTTTAATGATCTAAATCTGTTTCTGGTAAATGCTAATATGAGGTAGAAAGAAAGATTTACCCCGGCCAGTCAGAAGTAGCAATGAATAACTGGTTATGTGATATGGAGTAGTCTAAAAGAGGCTAGTTTATAACTTCAACCAATCAAGTAACACGTTCATTTTCTTCACAGTTTCCTCATCCATAAGGGCCCCTGATGCTTTGTTACTACAACACTAAAGCTTTTAGCTTAGTTTTTCCCAATTCATAAGTTGCTTCTTACTCAAATGAACTCTAAAATGTTATTGTGCTTCAGTTTAATTTTGTTTCTTTTTGGTACAGGATTTTACTACGTAGCTGAGGGTGGTCTCATACTCACTCCGTAGCTCAAACTGGTTTTGAACTCTAGATTGTCCTGCCTCAGCCCCCCTGATGCTAAGATCACAGGCTTGTGCCGCTAACCCTGGTAGGAACTAAAACTTCGAATGGACCTTTCAAAGGAATGGCAGGGACTAAACCTTTCACATTAAATTATCTCGCTTAGTTTACATCCTAAGCATTTCTATATACAGCCTGAGTTTTAAAAATCTATTCACAAATGTGCGAGAGACTTATCGTGACATTAGCATCTTTGCCCTTAGCACTGCCTAGAACACCCGACTTCTGTTTGTTTGCTCTCCTTTGAGTTCTTCCTGATCTTTCCTTTCTCTATTCTTTTTTTAAAAATATTTTTATTAGTTATTTGAGAATTCATATATGCATACAATGTATGCATATTCCTCCCCTCCCAACTTGGTGTTTTCTTTTTTAAAAAAATTTTGTAATGCTTTTATTAACATTTTGTGTATTTCAGACATCATTTCTCAGTTCAGTTTAGACATATTCCCCTTTACCTTCCCCCCACACTACCCCAGAACATGCATTCTGCCATAACTGTCCTGTCCTACATTTTTCTCTCCATCTTTTTTTATGTTTAGGAATTCACATTTTCCTCCTTTAATTTTATATTACTCTAAAATATGAATACACACTTTCCACTCATATACAGTAATTACAGATTCTGAAAGTAAGTGGTGGATCCATTCTAGAGCTGGCTAAGAGATTTACATTGTAACAACATAGTTGCTTTCAGATAAACAGAAATATAACAATAATGCTGTTCAGCTTGACTTTCATCAGGGGATTTGATGTTAGCATCCACAAATGAGGCACACCATTAGCCTCTTGTTTTTCTGGGACTGTATTACATCACTTACCATAATGGCTTGGAGTTCCATCCATTTACCTGCAAAGTTCATGATGTCATCTTTCTTTATTGCTGAGTAGATGTACCACATTTTTTTTTTCATCCACTCGTCAGTTGAGGGGCATTTAGGTTAGTTTCAGCTTTTTGCTAATGTGAAGAGAGCTGCAATAAACATGGATGTAATAATGTCAATCCTTTTGTATTTGTTGAGATTTCTTTTGTTCCCCGTATGTAGTCAATTTGGAGAATGTTCCATGATATGTTGAGTAGAAAGTATATTCTCTGGTGTTTGGGTGTAATATTCTGTAGATGACTGTGAGGTCATTAGGTGTATTGTATTCTTCTGTTCTGATGTCTCTCTGTTTAATTTTTGTCCAGTTGATCTATCCAAGGTGTCCAATGGGGTGTTGCAGTCTACCACTATTAGTGTGTTAGGATTAATCTGTGTATTGAGGTCCTTCAAAGTAGTGTTTATAAAGTTAGGTGCACCAGTTTGGTGCATAGACATTTAGGATTGTGAAGTCTTCCTGATTCATTGTTCCTTTGACAAGGATGTAATGGCACTCTTCCTCTCTTCTGATTAGTTTCACTTTGAGGTCTATTTTGTCTTATATTAGAGTAGCCACTCCGGGTTGTTTCTTGGTACCATTTGCTTGGAATATTTTTTTTCCCTCCTTTCACTCTAAGGTGGTGTCTGTCCTTGAGGGTGAGAGGTTCTTTTCTTTTTTTTTTCTTTTTTTTGTCTTTTCGAGACAGGGTCTCCCTGTAGTCCCAGCTGTCCTGGAACTCACTCTGTAGACCAGGCTGGCCTGAACTCCACAAAGATCCGCCTGCCTCTGCCTCCCAAGTGCTAGGATTAAAGGCGTGGTGCCCACATGCCCGGAAGATGGTTTCTTGTAGACAGCATATAGAAGGATTCAGTTTCCTAATCCATTCTCCCAGTCTATGCCTTTTTTTTTCTTTCTTTTTTAAATTTTTTTTGTTTTTTTTTTTTCATTTTTTTCATATTTTTTTTAATAATTATTTATTTATTTCTGTATGTGTATTAATGTACTGTCTGCATGCAGGTTTGTGCACCCATGTCGTTGCAATGCTGCAGAGGTCAGAAAGAAGGTGGTCAGAAGTATTTCCCCTGGAACTGGAGTTCTCCTGGAATTGGAGTTTCAGACGGTTTCAGCTGCCAATTGGGTGCTGGGGATCGAACCCAGGTCCTCTGAAGAGCGGTCAGCGCTCTTAACCGCTAGGCCATCTCTCCAGCCCCAGCAGTCTATGCCTTTTTGATTTGGGGAGTTTAGACAAGACCACCAATGTAGTATTGAAGGGTTATATTTATTTATTTTATTATTAACATTTTTTTATTGATGCTTGTGCCATTTAACATCATTTTCCAATTCAGTTCAGGCATATTTCCTTCCTTCCCCAGCCCCCACCCCCATTTTTCCCAGCATCATTGCATCTTGCCATAACTGTCCTGCATCTTTCTCTTCAGTTTTTTCGTTTTTTAGCTATAAGTGATAATCCATTGAGTACAAGCATCCTTCATGAAAACCTATCTTGCAGGCTGTTGTGCCCAAACCCCCACAGCCCCACCATCCAGCGGGAGGGGGTGAGGGGTTGTATGTTCAATCAAGTTGATCAAAGTTGTCCAGGACTACATTGCTGTAGATTCACCATTAACCCCAATCCATAGCCCTTACATTCTACCATTGCCCCCTCTTCCCGCAGATTGTTCCTAGGCTTAGAAAAGGGGGGCACAGGTGGATGAGAACAAAAAGTCCACCTTCTCTGAGCTGAGCTGTTTCTTGGTCTTTGGTAATTCTGGCTGTTTCTTTCATTGAGATGACAGTTTGTCCAAGGGGTCAACCTTTTTGATCCACTAACTGAAGCACAAGCAATTAGAATATATAGCATATTTAAACAGCACTCGATAGTTATGGTAGGTTACTTTGAGTACCTAAACACATATGTTTGGATGAATATGCTATCCATGAATTACATTTTTTTCCTGTTAAAAATGACAGGGGGTCTTACTGTGGCTTATAATAATCTCCTAACTTGCAGAGGATGTAAGCTTGTGGCATCAGCCATGGGTTATTGCCTCCAAGAGGAGAGCCAATAGCCAATTAGATTTGGGAATATACAGGCATATGGCTGCCCTCTGCTGCACAAGTATTTCCAGGGCAGGTGAGTGTAGCTGGTGCTGACGGTGGAGTCTGCTTGACTCAAAGGGAGACCCGTATTTGCCTTATTGGTTTAATGGGCCTTGTAACACTCTCTGGTTTTCCAGAGGCCATCTGTACACTTGCATTGTGTGGTCTCAATACATCTTCCCATGTTAAACGTCAGGTCTTTGACAGCAGGGCCTTATTGCCTCTCTTCATTTGCATGCTATCCCAGTTTAGAGCAAGGAGCCTTTACCTTTTGTGGGGCCTGGATCCCCTGGCCAACAACATCGTCCCTGGCCAACATCTCCCTTGTAGAATAATCCATTGCTATGTCAGAGCTCCTGTATTTAATATATTTTATGCTTAAGTGCATAGCTTAAGGACTTTAGTATTATATTTGGTTCTGAACAGAGAATAAATCCCTTTTCACAGTTCTTATGTCTATTAGTTAATTAAAGAAGACAGTTTTAAGCCGGGTTTTATAAGAGATTTCCTCTATAATAGTCGTCTCCGATTTACAGTTGGAAAATGACCTTATTCATCATCATATTTCTCCTTTTTCTATGGAGGGAGGCAAGAAAGTCTCTTATATCAAAACCTTTGCGGCACCTAGAAGTAAGTTTCATTAGGACTCCGTATAAATAAGTTGTTACATGTAGGATCCACAGAGGGTTTTGATGTTTATGGCAATCTGAGGCTTTCTTTCCTTTCAATGTTCAGACAGGTCAACCTTTCAGTTGGCACTTTTCTGGTACATCCTTACTCAATGCAAAGCCATATATTTTTATTCTCAGCCGTTAAGTTGGTAACATTTTATCCTTGTTGGAACATACAACTTTTTTCCCGTAGTTTTAAGATTTTTATTGCAAAGTTTTTGACAAATTGGTTTTATATATATCTGTATTCCCCCCCCCCCTTTCTTTTTAAACCCATGAGTCTCCAGAAGACATCTGTATTATACATAACTATAGGTTGGAATCAAGGCACAGGTTTCATCAAATTAACCCATGCTTGTCTTTGGGTGGCTATATATTATTAACTTGGGAAGCTAAACTTAATTTTTACGTTAAATCATCATAAAGAGAATGCTATAAGTTGATACTGTACAAAACACGATAAAAAATTATAGAAGAACATTTGTATGGAAAACCCCAAAGTTGTTGCTCTACAGATTTTATGTAAACAAATGTGGACAACAGCAATTTGTATTTCCAATTAACTCACATGCATTACCGTTTTTTATCAGAGTCTGTAAACCAATTTGTTGTTTAATATACACATATTAACTTTTACTAAGTCCTTAAAAATACACCAAGGTATCCTTTAGACATTGTCTAGGCAAAACTGGGTACCTTTGTTGAACTCATGTTCAATTAAATATGCATTAATCGAATATACACCCGTGTCACCTTAACAACAACCGCACCTCCCATCCCCTCTTCCCAATTCACCATTTTTTAATGAAACAGACAATGAGAAGCCATGGTCTCAGAATACAATTGCGGCGAAACACCGTAGGGTCCGTTTCTTGATGTGCAGTCTTCTGTTGTTTCTATCTTACTACTGGATCCCTCTCCGGATGAGGAAGGTATTGTATATCTGGGCTACTTTTGGAATGGTAGCATCCACATATGAGGGACACCATTAAATGTTGTTTGTTTTTTCTGGACTGTGTTACTCATCGATATAACATACATGCTCTTAGTCGTCCATCCATACCTAGTGGCGCGGTGCCCAACATATATGTGGCTCATGCGATGAGGTGAACTTCCATTGGTGGGTGGTGAGACAATTTCACCAACAATATAATCTCTTATCCACTCATCAGTGTTATCGAGGTGCACTCTGGAGCTTTAATTCCATCTTATTCTGCTACTCTTTTCCAACATTATCTTCAATGAATAAACATATCTTATTCATTTATGTTTCCACTCATATATGTGAAGTTTATAAAATAGTAAGCTTCCATATTTTCAAATTTTCCACCCTTGCATCTAAGTGTTCTTCCATAGGTTTCTCTAGAAGTTTTCAAGTTCATGCTTATGTTTGTCTTTATTCAGTTTTGGGAAATTTTCTGGGTGAGAATTAGGGATCTTGTTTCAGTCTTCTGCATGTGGCCACCCACATTTCCTAGCATTCTTTTTTGAAGAGGCTGCCTCTACTTAGATGGGTTAGGAACCCTTATCAAGATAATGGCTCTAACTGGTGAGTTATTCGACATTCTTTTTTTTATCACTCAGTCTGGTTGTTTTGCCGTGTATACTGTTTTTACTGTGGCTCTGTAATATAAATTGAAATCAAGTATGGCTGGAGAGATTGTTCAGCAGTAAAGAGCACTAGAATATCTTGCAGAAGACCTGTGTTATAGTCCCCAGCACCCAACTGATGGCTAACAACCATCCAAAAACTACATGTTCAGGAGCTCTGACACCCTCTCCAGCCTCTACAGGTATTGCACAACACAGATAAACATTCAGGCAATACACAAAATAAAAATAAAAAGTTAAAAATTAAAAAAAAGAATAAGATATTGTGGATAACCACTCTATCTGGAAGTGTGAACAGACATTTGTTTACATCTCTGCAGGAGAAGTCATCCATTTTTGATTTGGTAAATAATGATTACTTAGCTTGTTTTCGTGTTGTGTATGATTAAGTTCCCAAACTAAATAGAACTTTTCTTCTTAACGTTGTTGTGAATGGAATTATTTTTCTGAATCCATTCTTATCACATTTATTATGAGTATTTTGAAAAGCTACTAGCCTTATGTATTTATTTTACATCTTGCTACTTTGATGAGTGTGTTGCTTAGTTCTAAGAGTTTTCAAGTGGAGCTTTCAGCATCTTTTAAGTATAAGACATTATCATTTGCCAATAGGGATAATTTGATTTCTTCTTTCCATGTACTCTGCTTCTTTTTCTACCTTGTTACTCTGGCTAAGGCATCAAGCACTAAATATGATAAGAGTAGAAAGAATGACCAGGAGTTGGGGTGCATACCTTATCCAGCATTCCAGGAGGGCAGGCAGGATCTGGAGAGGCCATCCTTGGTCTACATAGCAAATTCAAAGCAGCGAGAACTACAACAGGGAAACCTGTCCTCAAAAAAGACCAAAAAAATAGTTAAAAGAAATAAGTGGCCTTATACATATAGAAGGAAAAGGCCAACAAGAATGCCAGACCTACTCATGTACAGGAAAATAGAAACTTGCTATTTCACTAACTTAAAAAAAAGCCATAAGCAGCCGGGCGTCGGTGGTGCATGCTTTAATCCTAGACTTTGGGAGGCAGAGGCAGGCGGATCTTTGTGAGTTCAAGGCCAGCCTGGTCTTACCAAAGCAAGTTCCAGGACATCTGGGCTATAGGAGACCCTGTCTCGACAAGACAAAAAAAAAAAAAAAAAAAAAAAAAAAAAAAAAGACATAGCAAAATCCTTTTAAATAGGATATCAAAATGTTTCATACCCTAAAATTATTAAAGTCTGAGTGAATACTGAAGTTCTATAAAAGTAGTACATGTAAAAGAACCCTGGACCACATTTAGACTATTCATTCAGAATAGAGAAAGGGGGTTTGGGAAGAGATGGCTCATGGTTTAAGATTGCTGGACTGCCTCTTGCAGAGGACCCACTTCGATTCCCAGCACCACATGGTGGTCTTTAAGCTGGGCATGGTTGTGCATGCTTTTAATCCTGGCATTTGGGGGGGAGGGGCAGGCAGGTTTTTGTGAGTTTGAGGACAGCTGGGCTACAGTGGGACCCTGTTCCAAAAAGAAAAGAAAAAATAAATAAAATTAATATAATTGTGATGAATGTACTGTCTGCAATGTTAGGTGCACCCCATGGTTTCATGCAATGCCGCAAGAGGTCAGAAGAGACGTCAGATTCCCTTGACCTGGAGTCAAAGACGCGTTCTTAAGCCGCCATGTGGGTGCTGGGAATCAAACCCGGGTCCTCTGCAAGAGCAGTCGGTGCTCTTAACTGCTGAGCCATCTCTCCAGCCCCCCAAAAAATAAATTCTTAAAAAGACACCAACTCTCTTGACTTCCTGTAACTCATTGTGAAATGTGAACTTTGGCTTTCTGCTCCAGCCCCAGACACCAGGCCTCCCGGCACAGTGTTCTCTAATTCCCTGGAACCGTCAATTGTAAGCTCAAATAAACTCTTCCTTTTATAAGTTCCCTTGGTCATGGTGGTTTTATCACATCAACAGAAAAGTTGACTAATACAGATGCCAACCCAGACTACTATATCCAGCAAAAATATCAGTTATAGTTGAAGGAAAAAAATCTTTACCCACGAACACTGAACAAGATGAAAGAAATACATGTTTAGAAACCAACACTTTGGAAAATCCTTGAAGCAATCCCAAAGAACAGTGAAAGGAGGCACCTATCCCCTAAGCAATTAAAGAGAGAAATCAACAAAAGATAATAGAAAATACAACCTAGACCAAGAATCAAACAAAAAAATAAGGTAAAGAAGCAAACACCAATATCCTAAATTAATACCTTCTTCAGGGTTTAAAATTTTATTGTAGAGATCCCTTGGTGTCTTTGGTTAGTTTTTTTCCTAGATATTTTATGTTTTTGGAGGCTATTAGGAGTGGAAGATCCTCCTGAGTCCTTCCTTTCAGTTGCATGTTTTTTGGTGTAAAGGAAAACTACTGATTTTTTCTAGATTTATTTGTATCCTGCCACCTTACCAAAGCTCATTAATCATTTCTAGGAGTTTTCTGGGAGTTCTTAGCATCCTATAGGTAGACAATCATATCATCAGCAAAAATGGATAGCTTTACTTCCTCTTTCTAATAGAACTCCTTAATTCTTTTCTTGCCTTTATTGCCCTAGCAAGGGTTTCCCAGCACTATATGTTGAAAAGAGTGGTGACAGGGGGCAGCCTTGCCCGAGTCCTACCTATAAGGGGAATGCTTCCCTGTCATTTCCCCATTTGGATGATATTGCGTGGGTTTCCTGTAATATGGCTTTGATTACATTGAGGAATGATCCCTCCAGACCAATTTCCCTCCAGGACTTAACATTGAAAACCTGACTTCCCAAAGCTTCTGCGCCATCAATTGACGATGATGGTGTGTTTGTCCTTCCAGTCCATGATTAATGTTCGATGAAATGTTTAATGAATATCGTAAGGAAACCCCAAATCCCTGCATCTCTGGTAGAATTTCAAAAAGCTATGTGATGTGTCATGCGTTTGGATGGATTGTGTCCTTTTGTAGATCCGTAGTGAACCCAGGAATTGTTTATGACTGGGTCACATGGAAGGAGCTACATTTGCTTGCAGTCCTAACTGACTAAAGGAAGAGTTTTCTCTCCATCTATTGACGGAATTTTTGTCCCCCCCAGTTTGATGTGGCTCATAGGGATGTATGCGGTCTATAGATCTTCTGTTAGCTATACGTTTTCTCCACACTGTTTTTTGCTACCACCAAGCATCTAGAGATGAGGAAATGGATCAAAGCCAGCTGTATCCCCTCTCTCCCCCCACAAAATGGCTTCCTCACTAGGACTACTGGTTAGAAAGGTAAATATACAATTTGTTAGTTCCTTTACTGGATCCTTAAGACCAAGTCATTAATTTGGTGTGTCCATTTCATATAACCAAAACTAGTGATACAGCATTTAGTATGGAACCTCAAATCATCCATACAAAAAATCGTGCGTTGCCTATAGAGAAGTTTCTTCATTGCCAGGCTTTTGCCCTGTAAAAATATAAATACCTCCCCAGAATTTTATTTTTGGAAAAACAAAAGACCCCAAAATAAGCCCAAAGCAACCCTGAGTGAAAAAGAGCATGACGCGAGGGGTGGGTGACGATCGACTCTCACCAAACTTTATCTATCTAACAGAAGACTGTGATTTTAGTTCTCACATAAGCACCTTGATGCTCTACTTGACAACTACCTCACATACTAGGTGACCCAGTTGACCAATGGAATAAAAACTGAAGATCCAAACCTGAGCACATTACATTATTCAGCCCACCTCATATTTGACCAAGAGGGCCAAGAAGACACCAATGGAGGAAAGATCAGCAATCTTCAGCAAGTGGTGTTTTCAAAACTGGACACCATTTGTAGAAGAAGAAATTAAACCCCTACCTAACTCACCATAGCTACAAAATCAACTTCCGATTGAAGAAGTCTCCCATAAATTAACAGATCTATTGCTCCATACTTTCTTTTCAAAACGGTGAAACCTCCAGAACTTGACTGGTATGCAGTTTGGCTTTTTTACTTTCATCTATATGCTTAAATATGTAGGGAATGACGATAAGTGGTATAGGTTCCTGCGACAATTGAATACGCCCTTATTTTGAGTCACGACAGAAAAAGACTGTGTTCTGTTCATAATGCCACACCTGCAACAAGAAATAAGAGCGACAATTCACAAATGGGACCTTCATTTAAACCAAAAGGTTTCTGTATCAAAAAGAAAACAATAAAGGAAGTGAAGGAAAAACCCCACAGAAGTGGAGGAAACCTTCACTGAAGACACATCTGACAAAGCATTAATTTCCAGAATATACAAGTTACTCAAAAAAAACAAAAGAAGAAAGAAAACAAAAATGAATCAGCTCAAAGATTTGAGCAAAGACTGAATAGAGACTTTCACAGAGGAGGAAATTAAGATCGCTGAAAACATCCAAGAATGCACACAACCTATAAAACAAGAAATACCCAAAAACAACACAATCTAAAGTGAAGGTTTCCTCCACTCTTTGGGATTTTTCTTCACTTTACCTTTATTGTTTCATTTGATGTACAGAAACTTTTCTGAGTTTAATGAAACCGGTCGGCGGGGTCCCAAATTCCTTGTCAATTGTTGGTCTTGTTTCTTGTGCAGCTGTGGTCTGATTTAAGAAGTCTTTTCCGTGCCTATGTCTATGTCTGTAGTCTGCTGCCAACTTTCTCTTCTATCTTTCTCTTCTATCACCTCCAGAGTTTGGGGTTTCACTGTTTGAAGAATTCTTTGAGGTCTATCTCGAGTTGACTTTTGTACATGGGGAAGTTAGGGTTTAATTTATTTCTTCTACAAGTGGTGATCCAGTTTTGCCAACACCATTGCTGAAGATGCTGTCTTTTCCTCCAATGTGTCTTTCTTTGGCCCTCTTTGTCAAATATGAGGGCTGAAATGAGTATTGTGCTCAGGTTTGAATCTTCAGTTTTATTCCAATGGTCAACTTGGCTGTTGTTTTCAAGATTGAGCCAAGTACAGGCTGTTTTTTATGACTATAGCCTCTTTGATAGTATAGTTTTGATAGGTTCATGGGTTATAGCGACGTCCCCCCCCTGTATTGCTCTTTTTTTCACTCAGGGTTGCTTTGGCTACTGGGGGTCTTTGTTTTTTCCCAAATTGAAAATTGCAGGCATTTTATTTTTTTTTCCCAGCCTGTGAAGAAACTCTTCGGGGTTTTAATTGGGATTTCATTTAATCTGTACCCTAGTTGAGTGATAGAATGGACATTTATTTCACTATATTTATTTTTCCAATCCTATATCGAGCATGGGAGGTTTGTCCATTTTCTGATGTCTTACCAAAACCAGGGAAAGATTACAACCAAAAAAGGAACTATAGACCCATATCTCCCTAATGAACACAAGATGCCAAAATTCCTAAACAGATGATTCTGGCAAATCGCATACAAACTCACGTCAAGGAAAAATCATCCACCATATGACCCAAGTTGAATTCATACCAGAGAATCAGGAATCAATCAACATATGTAAATCAATAAAAAAAATAAAAAAAAAAAAAAAAAAAAAAAAAAAAAAAAAAAAAAAAAAAAAAAAAAAACAATCATCTCAATTGATGCGGAGAAGCCTTTGGACAAAATCCAGCATCTTTTCATGTTAAAGTCCTGGAGGGAATTGGTCTGGTGGGATCATTCCTTAAAGTAATCAAAGCCATATACCAGGAAAACCCACAGCCAATATCTCCTAAATGGGGAAATTACAGAAGCATCCCCTTAAAGGTAGGAACTTTCCGACAAGGCTGCCCCCTGTCACCACTCCTATTTAATATGAAGTGCTGCGAAACCTGCGTAGGGCAATTAAGGCAAGAGAAAAGCGAAATTAAAGGAGTTCTAATAGAAAAGAGGAAGTCAAGTACTATCCATTTTTGCTGATGATATGATTGTCTACCTAAGTGATGCTAAGAACTCCACCAGAAAACTCCTAGAAATGCATAAGAGCTTTTGGTAAAGTGGCCAAGGGCTTACAAAATAAAATCTTTAGAAAAATCAGTATGCCTTTCTTTACAAACCCAAAAACATGGCAATTGAAGAAGGACTACAAGGAGTCTTCCCACTCATAATAGCCTCAAAAACAATAAAAATACATAAAAAAAAAAAAAAAAAAAAAAAAAAAAAAAAAAAAAAATACATAAAAAAAAAATTTTTTTTTTGTAAACCCCTGAAGAAGGTTATTATTTAGAGCAATATGGTGTTGCTTCCTTTACCTTATTTTTTGTTTGCATTCTTGCCCTAGGTGATGTATTTATTCTATTATGCTTTTGTTGATTTCTCTCTTTAATTGCTTAGTTGATAGTTGCTCACTTTTTTCCATGTCTTTGGTTGCTTCCCAAGGATTTTCCAAAGTTCGTTCGGGTTTGTTCCTTAGACATGTATTCTTCATCTTGTTCATGTCGTGAAATATTTTTCTCTCTCATTCAACTATAACTGATATTTTTGTTGGATATAGTAGTCTGGGTTGGCATTCCTGTATTAGTCACTCTTTTCTGTTGCTGTTGATAAAAACACCATGCGACCAAGGGAACTAAAAAGGAAGAGTTTGAGTTTATTTGAGCTTACAATTGACGGTTCCAGGGAATTAGAGAACACTGTGCCGGGAGGCCTTGGTAGCTGGGGCTTGGAGCAGAAAGCCAAAGTTCACATTCACAATGAGTTCATACAGGAAGTCAAGAGAGTTGTGTCTTTTAAGAATTTTATTTTTTGGGGGGCTGGAGAGATGGCTCAGCAGTTTAAAGAGCACCGACTGCTCTTGCCAGAGGACCGCGGGGTTTGATTCCCAGCACCCACATGGCCGCTCAAGAACCGTCTTTGACTCCAGGTCCAAGGGGAATCTGAACGTCCTCTTTCTGACCTCTGCGGCAATTGCATGGGACAATGGGTGCACCAAACCTACATGCAGACAGAATTCATACACATAAAAAATAATAAATAAAATAAATAAAATTTATTTAATTAATTTTTTAATTTTTGGGTCTTTTTGAGACAGAGTCTCCCTATAGCCCCAGCTGGCCTGGAACTCACTCTGTAGACCAGGCTGGGCTTGAACTCACAGAGACCCACCTGCCTCTTCCTTCCAAGTGCTAGGATTAAAGGCATGCACCACCATGCCCAGCTTAAAGACCACCATGTGGGTGCTGGGAATCGAATGTGGGTCCTCTGCAAGAGCAGTCAGCAATCTTAACCACTGAGCCATCTCTCCAACCCCCTTTCTCTATTTTCCCTAATGAATACAGTCTAATTGTGGTCCAGGTTCTTTACATTAGCTACTACTTTATTATAGAACTTTCAGTATTCACTCAGACTTTAAATTTTAGCTGAAACATTTTTTTGATATCCTTATTTTAAAAGGATATTTTGCTATTGTCTTTTTTTTTTTTTTTTTTTTTTCTTTTTTTGTCTTGTCGAGACAGGGTCTCCCTATAGCCCCAGATGTCCTGGAACTTGCTTTGTAGACCAGGCTGGCCTTGAACTCACAAAGATCCGCCTGCCTCTGCCTCCCAAGTGCTAAGATTAAAGGCATGCACCACCACGCCCGGCTGCTTATGGCTTTTTTTTAAGTTAGTGAAATAGCAAGTTTCTATTTTCCTGTACATGAGTAGGTCTGGCATTCTTGTTGGCCTTTTCCTTCTAGATTAGATAAGGCCACTTATTCTTTTTACTATTTTTTTGGTCTTTTTGAGACAGGTTCTCCCTGTTGTAGTCTCAGCTGGCCTTGAACTTGCTATGTAGACCAGGATGGCCTTAACCTCCAAATATTCGCCTGCCTCTGCCTCCTGAGTGCTGGGATTAAAGGTATGCACCACCACTCCTGGCTTCATTCTTTCTACTCTTATCATATTTAGTGCTTGATGCCTTAGCCAGAGTAACAAGGTAGAAAAAGAAGCAGAATGGATACAGTAGGAATGGGAAAAAGTCAAATTATCCCTATTGGCAAATGATAATGTCTTATACTTAAAAGATGCTGAAAGCTCCACTTGAAAACTCTTAGAACTAAGCAACACACTCATCAAAGTAGCAAGATGTAAAATAAATACATAAGGCTAGTAGCTTTTCAAAATACTCATAATAAATGTGATAAGAATGGATTCAGAAAAATAATTCCATTCACAACAACGTTAAGAAGAAAAGTTCTACAAATAATTCCTAAGCAAGGAAGTTGGAAGAGCTGTATAAATAAAACTATACAACATTGAAGAAATTGCAGAAGATCCTAGAAGATGGAAAAATATCCCATGTTTATGGATGAGCAGAATTACCAGTATGAAAATGGATGACTTCTCCTGCAGAGATGTAAACAAATGTCTGTTCACTCCAGATAGAGTGGTGGTATCACAATACTTCATTTCTTTTTTTTAATTTTATTTTTAATTTATTATTTTTTGTGTGTATGAATGTATTGTCTGCATGTAGGTTGGTGCTCCTGTGTCATGCAATGCTGCGGAGGTCAGAAGAGGGTGTCAGATTTCCCTGGAACCAGAGTTAAAGATGGTTCTTAGCCACCATGTGGGTGCTGGGAATCGAACCCGGGTCCTCTGTAAGAGCGGTTTGTGCTCTTAACTGCTGAGCCATCTCTCCAGCACCAATACTTGATTTCAAATTATACTTACAGAGCCATAATAATAAAACAGTATACTACTGGCAAAAACACCAGACTTGTAGATTAACAAAATAAGAATGTCCAGAAATAAACTCACACAGTTAGAGCCATCTAATGCTTGATAAGGGTTCCTAAACCCATCTACTGTAGAAAAGGCAGCCTCTTCAAAAAAGAATGCTAGGAAATGTGGGTGGCCACATGCAGAAGACTGAAACAAGATCCCTAATTCTCACCCAGTGCAAAAATCAATTCAAAACTGATCAAAGACCATAACATAAGGCATGAAACTTTGAAACTTCTAGAGGAAAACCTATGGAAGACACTTTAAGATGCAGGGTGGAAAGGGGGATTTAAAGTGTTTGAAAAGCTATATGGAAGCTTACTATTTTATAAACTTCACATATATGAGTTTAATTGGAGTTATTCTTCTTAGGGGGTAACTGTTGAGAAGCCCTAGGATGCCAAATAAAAGACCAGTGCCAGTTGTGGGACACCTTCCCTCAAGTAGGTCAGGGGTATCCTGGAGCCCCTCGGGATAATGCAGTCTATTTCCATTGTTCTTGTTTGCCTACCAGAAAATGACAGTAATTTCTTATTGCTGAAGAAACCATCATATGCTTTGGTCACAGGACATGGAGAAATAATGTTGGTACTGACCAGAAAGCTTTATTTATTTATTTATTTATTTATTTATTTATTTATTTATTGTGTATGAGTGTACTGTCTGCATGCAGGTTTGTGCACCAGTGTCGTGCAACTACCGCAGAGGTCAGAAGAGGGCATTGGATTCCCCTGGAACTGAAGTTCTACTGGAGTTGGAGTTATGGACGGTTCTCAGCTGCCATGTGGGTGCTGGGGATCGAACCTGGGTCCTCTGCAAGAGCAGTCAGCACTCTTAACCACTAGGCCATCTCTCCAGCCCAGAAAGCTTCCTTCTTAATGGCTAGCTACCACAGTACCAGAAGGTGCTATGCAGGCTGCTAGGTGAAAGCATCATCAACAATCTTGCCTAGCTGTGAACCCTGTGAAGTGAAATAATGACCATCATGGAAAGACATGCCCATGGTGTAATAGTGAGATGAATGTTATGGGAGTAATCAATTGCTTTCTGATTGGATTTAAGGCTGACTCCATAGAAGGAAATTCATGTTTGATACTCTAGACTTAGCCAAGAACCCATGGTAGGGGAGCTCCAAGCCTTAAGGGAAAACCTACTACTATTATTCTGCTACATGGAATAGTATTAAACCACCCTCTAAACTTGTATCTCTAGGGGCTGGAGAGATGGCTCAGCAGTTTAGAGCACTGATTGCTCTTGCAGAAGACCTGGGTTCAATTTCCAGAACACACATGGTGGCTAACAGCCATCTGTAACTCTAGTTCCAGGGGAATCCAGTGCCTTCTTC
This sequence comes from Rhizomys pruinosus, assembly GCA_009823505.1. NCBI lineage: Eukaryota > Metazoa > Chordata > Mammalia > Rodentia > Spalacidae > Rhizomys > Rhizomys pruinosus. Next base: position 1,063,224 of record VZQC01006069.1, on the reverse strand, counting down.
TGATCTCAGTGGATATTACACAACATGAGTGCACTTATACACATGCACCAATACACTCATACACTCATAAAATACACTCATAAAAGTAATAAATAAAACATTAAAAAATAAATTTGTATCTCTGTATCCATAGAAGTCATAGTTGGTTTGGTTGTCAACTTCACACACTTGGGAAGAGGGAACTTCAATTGTGGGAATTTCCTCTATCTGTTTGGCCTGTGGGCATGTCTGTGCGGCATTTTTTTTTTTTTGACTGTTAAGTGATGTGGGAGGGCCCATCCCAGCCCACTGTGCATGATGCTGCCCCTGGACAGGTGGTCCTGAGTTGTAGAAGAATGCAGGCTGAGCACAGGCCAAAAGAGCAAGCCAGTAAGCGGCATTCTTCTGTGGTCTGTGCTTCAGTTCCTGCCTATAGTTTCCTGTCCTAGGTACCTGTCTGACTTTCTTCAAAGATAGACTGTGCTTTAGAAGAGAAAGATGCAATAAACCCTTTCCTCTCTAAGTTGGCTTTAGTCACTGTTTTATCACAGTAATAGGAAGCAAACTAAGAGTAGATTAGTGAAGCTCTCTCACCTCATCACAGAAGTTTCTTTGTGCAGAAGGTGATGATTAACTCAGAAACTCCCAGATGGTCAAAGTGCAGAGTGTCAGTGGAGTGCTCAGCCATCGATAAGACATCAACATTCCCCAACAAGGCTCAGGGCCATCATGGAAGAGGAAGTTGAAAGATTATAGAGCCAGAGGTTGGGGTGGACTAGAGTGAAGTAGGGTCTTCTGGACATGACAAGATGGCCACTAGGTACAGATTCTCCAGGAGTTCAAAGCCAGCTTGGGCTACATAGTCAGATCCTCTCTCAAATACAAAATAAAACTCTCCCAAACCATCAGACAAAGGAGACAAATAGAAAATACACAAAAGAGGTTTTTATAGGCATGCCAACGCCAAAATGCAACTAGCATACTGGTCCCTTGGTTTGATATAGAAGGCTGCCAGCTAGAAAATATATTTTATTCCATTGTCTATACTCCCTAAAATCTTACTTTTAATATGTGAAACTCAATCAAAGAAACAGTAATTAAAGACAATGTAGGAAAGACTTGGGGAAAGAGAGCTTCCCAATAACATTTGAAGTCCCCTAAAGAACTGGTCAGAAGAGGAGAGTCATCCCTCAGTGGTCCCACCATGGTGGGTGATATCTTTTTAGGCTTGGACTTCATAGAACTTCGCCAGTGGGTATTCAGCATGTAGCACAAGTGTCAAGCAACACTTTTCCATTCTTGCTTTGGGGATGGCTGCAAAATGCTGAAATTCCTCCTTGGTGCATGAAAGAAAAACTCAAGTTATAATAGATTCCTCTGCCATACTGTCCCATCAATTTATTTCAATAGGACTTCTACAGGCAACAACTATTACCTGTCCCACATGTCAGAAGTTTCAGGTTACTACCAAATGCACACATTATTTTGATAATCACATCTGTTCCCTTGTCACCAACATCTTTATTATTTTATCAATAAACTTACTCCTTTGTGATTATGCACTTTGTGGACTCCATTTTGTAGCACAAGCTTTTGATATTCCTCAGAACCTGAGGAATATCAAAGTCATGCATTCTGGCAATCTGACGTGTTGCTAATCCAACTCCTCTACTTGCTCAATGAACCAGAACACTTTCTCTAACCTTCACAACTAGCACTGTGGAACAGAGCTCAGCAAGCGCTTTAGTATGAGACATCAAGTACAGCCCCCTGCCTCAAGTTCAGGGTCTCTGCAGGCCGAAGACAGTGTTCTACCATGACAGTGAGCAGCACACCTGCCAAGATTGTGCTGGAATAAATTGGCTGGGACAGATCCTATTACCCAGCCCCATCAGTATCTATCAGTGTTGTACAGTAAGCAAACTTTCCCACTGTGGGTATCAGAGTGAATATATATCTCTACTTGGGTTGACACCACAGACATGGACTTTGAGTAGAACCTGATGGCCTTTTGGAATTGGCACTGTAACATCCAGTTGGAGTTTCAGGACTTCTGGTCCACCAATCAAACACTTGAATAGCCCTCATCGATTTCTGTCAAGTTGCCATGGTGATGTAGAAGATCTCCCCTCCTCCCACCCAGAGTGGGAGTTGAAACCTGCTAGGGCCCCTGAAGTTCCATGGAAGAACGAGTGGGTTATTTAAAAAAAAAGGACTTGAAGTTAGGAATAAGTGGGGAGGTGGGTGGGCAGATCCAAAAGTTGTTAGAGGAGGGGTGAGGGGCGAATGTAATGAAAACATATGAAATTCTTAATATGTTTAAGTGGATATTGGCATAAGTAATTACTTTCTCAGTACAACTCAGTTACTTCAGGAAATAAGAGCAAAACTTGACAAATAGGATTGCATAGGATTAAAGAGCTTTAGCCCAGCAAAGGAAATAGTTAAAAGACTGAAGAGATGGGCAACAGAATGAAAAAAAATGTCTTTTCTGCCTATCCATTTAGTAGTGGATCAACATGTAGAATATACAAATTAAAAATATAGACACCAAGCAGAGGCAGGCAGATCTCTGTGAGTTCAAGGCCAGCCTGGTCTACATAATGAGTTCCAGGCCAGCTGGGTTACAGGAAGACCTTGTCTCACAAAAGACAGCAACAACAACAACAACAACAACAACAACAACAACAAAAACAGACTACAAAAGAACACACAATCCAATTAATAGACAAATGAATGGAACAGACCATTTGCAGTCAAAGTATAAGCTGGTACAGGGATGCAGTCCCAGCACTCAGAAGGAAAAGGCAGGAGGATCAAGTTAAACTTGGCTACATTGTGAGCTTAGGCATCTTGAACTATATGAAATCCTGTCTCAAAACCAAACACAAACAAACCCACAAAAGACAAAACAACCAATAAATGCATGAAAAAGATGACTGACATCTGTAGCCACCAGAGAAATGCAAATAAAAACTACATTGAGAGTCATTTCACTCCAGTTAGAATGGCTGTCTTGCCAGGCGTGGTGACACACGCCTTTAATCCTAGCACTTGGGAGGCAGAGGCAGGCAGATCTCTGTGAGTTCAAGGCCAGCCTGGTCTACAGAGTGAGTTCCAGGCCAGCTGGGGCTACAGGGAGACCCTGTCTCAAAAAGACACACACAAAAAAAATGCCTATCTTAAGAAAACCAGCGCTGGCCAGGGTGTGGAGGAGATGGAAGAAGGTGCCCTTCCATGCTCATGGTAGGCATATAAAGTGGTGCAGCCACTGTGGAGATCAGTATGGAGACTTCCCAAGAAACTAAAACTGGAACTATCCAGTTCTGCTGTAACTGGGGATCTGACTGAAAACATCTAATTAGGCATGAACAGGGACACCTGAGCACTGGCTTGATGGTGACATCTCTTCCCTGACTCTGGGTGGTTGTCCCTCTGTGCTTGTTCACCTTTGTGTCTCTTCTTATATTAGGACATAAGCCAGATGGGTTATTGACTGAACATATCACTTCATTTTTACCATAATTATCTCTTTAAAGGTCCTACTTCCAAATCCAGTTATATTATGAGACAATGGAGGTTAAGACTCCAGCATAGAATTTCAAGAGTACCCTGACCAGGACCCAGAACAGGACCCTCACAGGATAACCTATGCTAAACAAGGTCTCCCCATACCACTCAGTTCTCATTTTAAAATTTCCCATTAATGGAGTTCTTCTTTCTCTGAGCCTGTTCCTGACACTGTAAGTTTCCTTTGGATCCAGTCTCACTCTGTCTCACAGGTGGTGGAGGATCCCCCCATGGAGCCTTCCTTCCTTGATGGTTGGATAAGGAGATCTTCTCCCCTCCTACTTGTAAATCACAGAGGAAGTCTGCCTTCAGCCAGATGAGCTCACCCAGCCTCAGCCAGAGAGACACAAAAGTCTAGGTCCAAGGAGACATGAGCTAGTCAGACTTCCATCACATGACAGATACCAGAGAAGCAATGGAGGAAAGTGTTCCCTGGCTCCCAGTTTCAGAGGTTTGAGTCCATGCTGAGCTGTGTCAGGGGTGATGGGGATAGAGGCAGAGCTCCAAAGCCCACAGTAACCTTTTTTCAGAGACTTCCACTCAGGCAAAACCAGATCCTTGGTAACCTATGGAAATACTTTCACGATGAGTCAGTACGAAACACAGTTGATTTATTACATATAGAAAGGCATACAGGAAAAAAATTAGGTGTACTTGAGAGTGTGGTTGTAAGCTTCTCAGAGGAGTCACTCTTTCCTACCCTAGTGGATTGTGGAAGCTCTGAGAATTTTCTAAAGCGTTTCTAAGGTGCTATCCCCTCCTCTATCTCTATTCATCTTTGCACAAGGATTTAATGCACGGCCTTTTACTGTATATGGGGTTTCTGATGAGACTCCTAGAAATTTGAGTGTTACAATTTCCTGGGACATGGGAAAGATCTTAAGTAAATATTAATTGTACTGGAATTCCTTTTCTGTGTGTATACATGTGTGTGTGGGTACATGTGTGTGAGCATGTGTGTGGAGGCCTGAAGACAACCTTAGATGCTGTTCCTCAAGCACCATTCACCTTGTTTTTTGAGAAAGGGTCTGTTACTGGTCTAGAATTCACAGGTAGGCTGACTGGCCTGAACCTCAGGGATTGTCTGCTCTCTACTTCCTCGGTGCTGGGACTGGAAACCCATGCCACCTTGTCCAGCCTTGCTTTATGCAGGTTATAGGAACTGAACTCACATCCTCCTGCTTATGTGGGAGGCGTATCTTCCCTAGCTCTGGTGTTGGAAGTGTGATTGAGTCTCGGCTGTAGCAGGGGTTCAGCTACACTCTGGAGTGACAGGCTCCTATTTCTTCCCATACCCTCATAATTTTCAGTCTTTTCATTCTGCCCCAGCTGGCTCCTTTTCTGGGTTGCTGGGTGGGGGTGGGGGATCACCAAGCTTGGATGGTACAGCAGAACAAGGTTGGTCACCTCGGCAACCAGGAAAGGGAGGAAGAGAGAGAGGTGGGGGCAAAGGTAGGTCAGGGACAAGATGTCCTCAAAGGCACAACCCCAGGGGCTTGTTTCCTCTCAGGAGGCCCCACCTCTCACCATCTACCAGTAATACCATCTGTTAAGGAGCAGGCCTGTGAGAGACTCAAATCATCACAAAAAGTGACTTCATTTGGTTGCTGTTCTAAAGTGTTTTGAAATGATGCTGGCAATTACTAGCCGTCTTCTCTTGGTGTGGCAAAATGAGGAAGCACATGATTTGTGCCTTCTACATTTCTCTAGCTTTAAAATTATCCATATTTCATTCACTTAATAATTCATCTTTGTCTAAGGACACAGGTGTCCTTTCTGGATAACCATAGTGCAAAATAAATTTGTTAGAAATAAGGGTACACATACAGAGCACTCAGAGTGTCTTACCTAAATAAACTGCTTGGTAGAGTTACAAGATCAGTTTCACGCCCCTGAGTGGCTCATGTGCAGGGGCGCTGGGCCAATTAGTTCTCAAGCCTCTTTGTTGAATTATCTTCATTTTGCAGATGAGGAAATTGACTTTTAAAAGAAGTGATCGGCTTACTCAAACACACAAACCAGTAAAATGTGGAAATCAGGATTCCCACTCCAAGGAGTATGCCATGCTGTATTTCTCCCATGGCAAGAGAATGCAGGTCTCTGCCTCATCTGCTTATTCACTGAGTTAATGTTCACTGACTGTCTCCCAACTCTGGAAATCTATTATAGTTGCTGACTATTCAGAGTTATCCACTTCATCTTCTGTACCTGGATGGCTTGTTACTAAATATAGCAATATGAGAAGCTGCCAAACATTCAATCACATACTTTTATTAGCAAAAAGTACATATAATATTGTCCAGTATAATAATTGTATAATATAACTGCAAAGAATAAAAACACTTAGAAAATATAAATATAAATATAAATGAGTTTGTTTATTTCTATAGAACTTGACATTGAACTCAGGATCTCTTGCATGTTAGGTGAGTACCCTAAACCTGAGCTACATGCCCCAGATATTTTTATTTTTCATGAGATAGAGTCTAGCTACAAGCTGGTCCCGAACCTTCGGTCCTCCCTACTCAGGAGTAGCTGGTATTCTAGGCTTGTGCTGCTATATCTTGTTTAATGACAGTTTTTAAAGTAAAAGTTTTATTATTTTCTTAATGTACAACTAATGAATATTACATATCCCACTTTGATGATTACTGAGCCCAGAATATGAAGCCCATAATATTTCTGTAGAGTTTTTGAGTTTACACTCCAGTTGGTATATACTCTGGTTAGCAGATTAAATTTATAAGGAGACTCTAGGGTTGCCTCAAGGAACCCGGAAAATTTTAAGAAATGGGTGACATTTAAACTGAGTCTTTGAATAATAAGTAAGACTGGTGCCAAGTGGAAAAGAGGAAGTTCATTTTATACAGAAATAATAGCAGGCAGAAAACCATGGAGTTGTGAAGGCCTTGTGTATGGGAACAATAAAATTTTTTTTTGTGTGACTAGAACCCTAGGCATATGTGGAAACATAGCCTTGTTTGGGGCAAATAGTGTCATGCCAAGGTCTTACACATCATGCCTTAAGTGACAGGTCATTGCTGTGATTGGAGACCGGAGGACAGGAGCAGGAGTGTGAGCTCATTGAGTGCAAGGCCTGAGAGGAGGAAAGGGCCTCAAGGATTGTAGCTGAAGGTCAGCTAGAAAGGACCTCACTGTTGAGTAAGCGTGGGCCTGAGGAAGAGGGACAGACTAGAGAAGAACGGACTCCTACAAGGGTAGAGTTCAGAGAGACTCTGGTAGTGCAACAGGGGCCGGGGGCCGGGTGGATTCTACTTTGGTTTCTCTTGCTGTGAAAACACTGACCACAAGCAACTTGGGTGGGGGGAGTTTACTTTGCTTACATGTCCATCATTGAGGGAAACCAAGGCAGGAACTCAAGGCAGGACTGAAGCAGAGAGTATGGAGGAACGCTGCTTACTGGCTTGTCCTTTCTGGTTTGCTCTTCCTCCCCCCCCCCTTCCTCCCCTCCCTTCTCTCCCCTCCCCTCCCCCTCCTCTCCCCTCTCCCCTCCCCTCCCCTCCCCTCTCCCTCCTCTCCCCCCTCCCCTCCTTTTCTCTTCCTTCTCCCCTGCCCTCCCTTCCTTTTCCCTCCCCTTCCCTTCCATCTCCTGTCTCTGTCTGTCTGTCTGTCTGTCTGTCTCTGCAACAGGGTTTTACTAAGTAGTTTTGGCTGGCCTAGAACTTGCTCTTTAGATCAGGCTGGCCTCGAACTCACAGAGATCTGCCTGCCTTTGTGTCCTGAGTGCTGAGATTAAAAGCATGTACCCCTACTCCAGGCTGGCTTGCTTTCTTATATAGCTCAGCTGCACTGGCCTAAAGACACCACTACCCATAGTAGGCTGGGCCCATCTACATCAATTAGCAATTAAGAAAATACCTCAGAGACATGGCCAAGATCAGTCTGATGGAGGAAATTCCTTGTTTGAGGTACCCTTTTTCTAGATGTTTCTCACTGTGTCAAGCACAGGGGGCAGGAGGGCAAACTTGGTTTGGGGGAGTAGAGGGGCAGAATGCAGAAAGCAGGATCTCTGGACACAGGATAGTCTGGGTTTGAGTCTTTGTTGTATTACTGGCCTGGGGGCTTAACCTACAGGCTTTCTCTCAGAGCTACACTCTCCTCATCTACACAACTGGATCAACACTGACTTTGAAAGGTTAAGAAGAACAAATGAGGCTTTCATTGGTATCATCATCTACCCACCCTCACCTGTATCCAATGTCGTCCATTTGGGGCACTAGAATGACATAGAATGACATAGACAGTCAATAATGGGGCTGGGGAGATAGCTTAGTGGATAAAGTACTTGCCTTGCAGCATGAAGACTTGAGTTAGATTCTCAGATCCAATTATTGAAAAAGTTAAAAAATGTTTTATTTGTTTTTATTTTATGTGTCTAAGTGTTCTGCCTGCATGTGTGCTTGTGAACTGTGTGTGCCTGGTGCCCATGGAGACATAAAATGGAAGGATGGACTGGCGTTAGCTACCGTGCTGTTGCTACAATGGAACCTTGGTCCTCTGGAAGAGCAGAAAGGGCTCTTGATTGCTGAACCACTTCACCCCCATACTTTTGTTTTTTAAAGCCAGGTGCTTCACGGAGATGGAGATAGGAGGGTCCCTGGGACTCACTGGTTACCAGCCTTGCCTACTTCGTCAGACCTTGTTTCAAAAAACCCAAAATATTTAAAAGGGCTGGTGAGATAACTCAGCAGTTAAGAGCACTGGCTGCTCTTACAGAGAACCTGGGTTCAATTCCCAGTATCCACAAGGCAGCCAGCTAATAATCATCAATAACTCTAGTTCCAGGGGAATCCAATGTCCTCTTCTGACCTCCCCAGGCATTGCATGACATGGGTGCATTTACATACATGCAGACAATACACTCAAACGTATAAAATAAAAATAAAATATTTTTCAAAAAGTTTAAAAGACAGATGGTGCCTGAGGAGTGACACTGAGGTTGGCCTCTGGCCTCCACACACATGCACATCCATGTGCTCTGGTCTTTAAAAACATGCATAGCCATGTGCATCCCCTGTGCCGGTTTAAATGACAATGTCCCCCATAGACTCCAAGCATTGGAAAATTTGGTCACTTGGTGGAGCAGGTTGGGTCATGGAACCTTTAGGATATGTGGCCATACTGGAGGTGGGACATCACTGGGCGTGGGCTTCGAGAGCTCACAGCCTTGCCCCACTTTGAGTTTGCAGTCTCTCTGCTTCCTGTGCCTGCTAAAAGATGTGAGCTCTCAGCTGTCTGCTCAGTCCGCCTCCTCCCACGCTTCCCCACCATGATGGAACCTCTGGAACCATAAGCTCAACAAACTCTTCCTTCTGTAAGTTGCCTTGATCACAATAGAGAAGTGAATAATTGCACCCCCCATGCATGCACACACACACACACACACACACACACACACACACACACACGACTGAGAAGAAATGTCCCTAGATTAGTAGGTTATTCATTACTATGCTTACCTATTTTAAACATAAAGTAACAATTCCAGCCAAGCTTTTGCCTGAAGGTAACCATAGACGGGTTAATACATCAGAAGACCAGAGGACATCACAAGGCATTAAGGGAGGATGCAGTTCCCAAATGAGTGTTTGGTCTCTTCTCTCAACCCAATGAGGGGAAGCAATCTGAGTGACAGTAGATAATCTTCAGAAGTATGGAAACTTGGGGCAGAGAAATCATAATTTTGCTGGGGAATTGTTAGGAGTGGACAGCAGAGACTATATGCAGGGACTGGCTAGTGGGGATTGGGCTACCGAATTAGAAGCTCTCTGCTTCCAATCACTCCCCTCTACATATTGCAGGCTTATTTTGAGACAGAGGCTGAAGTCCAGATACACAATGCACCCCAAGGGAACAGGAGAAAGATGAGAAGTTTGAAGAATAAAGTAGCATGAGAGAAAGAAAAAGAACTGGATATTTTATGTTTTGGTTGTTAGCCTTAGCCTTTAACGGCTGCGCTATCCCTCCAGCCCAAGAACTGGATATTTTATATACTAGTAATTAGAATTAACTTGGCAGATAGAATGAGGAATTAAGGGCTGGAGAGATGGTTCAGTGGTAAAGAGCACTGTCTGCTCTTGCAGAGGACCTGGGTTCATTTCCCAGTACCCACATGGAAGCTAACAACTGTCTGTAGCTCCAGTTCCAGAGGATCTGATGCCGTCTTCTGTCTTCTGTAGGCACTTTGAGACATGAGTGCACTTACGCGCAGGAAATACACTCATACACATAAAATAAAATAATTAAAAAAAGATGCTTTAAGAATGAGAAATTAAAATATGCAAAATAATAGAGATGAAGAGTTGACAGGAAACATGAAATAGCATTAACTGGCAGAAAGGAAGCCTGCAGAATGCCAAAGGCGAGATATTAATAAAAATACAATGTAGGAGACGGGTCAAACAACTTATTCGACACAGCTGAAAACAAATGAATGACTTGCTTGTCAGGGAACAAGTCATTGGTTTTTATGTGCTTGGTAGGGAATTGGTTGTCCCAGCTCAACAGGAGAGGCTGAGCTCCAGGGGCCTCTAGTTGGTTGCTCCTGGGACTTTCAGATGCTGCTGTTTTCAGCTTTCCTCCTTCTGCAGTACTTAGTAAGAGAAATCCAGAGATTCGAGAGGCTGTGTTAACAAATTAAACTGGGCACAGGATTCAATCTCAGTTGTTGATCTTGAAGGAGTACTCTTGTCTTGTCTTTCGCTTACTTTCAGATGTGGGACCATTTGTCTATGGACTGCATAGTTACCAGATTCTGAAATCTGCCAAGCATGGTGGTATACCCTGTAATTCCTGTCATCCCAGCAATTGAGAGGCTGAAGCAGAAGGATTGAAAGCTCAAAGCCAGCTTCTGGTATAGGAAGACTGTTTTTTTTTTAATTTTTTAAAATTTTATTTATTTTTGTATGTGTATGAATGTACTGTCTGCATGTAGGTTTGTGCACCCATGTCGTGCAGTTCCGCGGAGGTCAGAAGAGGGTGTCGGATTCCCCTGGAACTGGAGCTCTCCTGGAATTGGAGTTACAGATTGTTCTCAGCCGCCATGTGGGTGCTGGGGATCGAACCCAGGTCCTCTGCAAGAGCAGTCAGTGCTCTTAACTGTTAGGCTATCTCTCCAGCCCCAGGAAGACTGTTTTAAAAAATAAAACTTCATGGGATGGAGAGTTGGCTCAGGAGTTAAGAGCACTGGCTACTCTTGTAGAGGATCCGGGTTCAATTCCCAAACCCCTGCATGCCAGCTGAGTACCATCTGTAACTCCAGTTCCAGGGGATTTGATGCCCTCTTCTGATCTCTAGGGCATTGTACCACACAGGTGTACTTATGCACATGTAGGCAATACACTCATACACATAAAATAAAAATAATAAATACAATGTAAAAACAAAGACAACAATTCCCTCAAACGTGTCATTACCATTACTAGGTTCTAAACTCTGTACCATAGTCACTGACCTGTGAAAGGATTCACTGGTGTTGAGTGGCAGTGTGTCAATTTTCACCAGCCCTTCCACCCACCTCTGCTCTGTTCCTTCTTCTCTCCTTGTGTTAAGCTCCTTCTGCCTCCTTCATAAGAATACATGCGACAGTGATCAGAACACACTCAAATGAGCCGGGATAATCTTTCCCTTTCAGGCTCCTATATCTAAGTACATCTATGAGGACTTTTTGCCATATAAATTGAGATTTATAGGTTTGATTAGGACCTGGGATCTTTGTTTGACTCCAATTATTTATTTACTGTTTGTTAAAAATTTTCACATTTTATGTGATGTAAGTCACTGGGTACTTCTTGGATTTTTTTTTCTTGAGATTGTAAATAAGCTTCAGAGAAGTATGGGTGTTGAAGTCTTCATCTTTAAGGTCAAATGAGCCTTGCCTGTTGGATTCCTTTTCTTCCTTCCCAGAAATATCACATAGTTGGAAATTTGGCATTGCTTAGCCAGAGCTCATGAATGAATGGAAACTGTATGCTTAATCATTTCATTGATATTCACAGTTGCCTGGTAACATTACTTGCATTTCTCTTGCTGTCAGTGGAATAGATTTGCTTAAAAATAGTAAATTTCCCAAAGGACACTGCCTTCATCATGGTTTTCTGGATGTGATTTGGAAGGTATAAATGCAGAGGCGGTGCCTGAGATGGACACTGTGAAGAATGGCCTGAGCTGCTCCTTATAGGCTCTTTCTAGCCTCAGTGCCTTTATGTGAAGGTGAGGATGGGAAGTGGGAATAGGGCTGGTCAATTCCCTGTGGGTCTTGGATCTAGCTGCCAAGTAGGTTATGTCTATTAGGTGCAGTCCTGATGCGTTTGGAGGGAGGAAGTTGGCAGTAGACCATCTCTTCTGCCCCTTCTGTCTCTTTTCTTATAGTGAGCAGGCTTTTCTGTTTCAGTTAGCTATGGTATGTTTTTATTTCCTGCTTTATGGATGTGGAAGAGGCAGAGTGGTGTTGGCAGTGATGTGCTTCCTGAATCTGCATCCTGGATCATGGTATAGTGGGGAGATCTGACTTAATCCATGGTGCAGTAACTTCAGAGGTAATTCCTTCAGCAGACCCAATCTGTAATGTTCCAGGAACCCAGGCACATTCTAAACACACAGTCTAGAGCCATCTGCATCAACCACACCAAAATTTAAGCTAGCCCCTGATTTCCTGTGCTCAGTTTCTTCCTGCATGAAACACTGAGTAATTCGAATGGGTGCTGTGCTGACTACTGACATGCTATCAAGGGCTGCAGAGATGGACAGAGCTCAAAATCTTATTTTAGCTCTTCTTAACTTTTAGGAAATGCAATTTGTACTATTTCCCTATTAGTTTTTTATTACATAAAAGTTTCAGTTAAAATGTAAACTATAGGGGCTGGAGAGATGGCTCAGCAGTTAAGAGTGCCGACTGCTCTTGCAGAGGACCCGGGTTCGATCCCTAGTACCCACGTGGCGGTTAAGAACCATCTACAACCTCTTCTGACCTCCGACGCATTGCATGACATGGGTGCACAAACCTACATGCAGACAGTATACTCATACACATAAAAAATAATAAATAAATAAACATTAAAAAATGTAAACTATAAGGATGTGATACACATTAAAAATGTAAACTGAGGCACAATGCAGCTTTAGAGAATTTATTTGAGAAAACAACAATTAATGAATCAGAAATAGATGAAGCAAAGAAAAAACTTGCAAGTGCTTTATTGGGCTGGGGTTCCCTTTGAAAGCTCCCACTTACGGCAGGCGTGGTGGCGCACGCCTTTAATCCTAGCACTTGGGAGGCAGAGGCAGGCGGATCTTTGTGAGTTCAAGGCCAGTCTGGTCTACAGAGTAAGTTCCAGGACAGCTGGGACTACAGGGAGACCCTGTCTCGAAAAGACCAAAAAANGAGCCTTCTGTGACAGAGGATGAAAATATAATGCCAGATATACTCCTGACTTGTTCAAAGTTATGGGTCCTGTCCCATGCTTCTCAGGAAGTACTGAATGAACCCCTTGGGCATCAATAGCAATTCTTCTTATATATGACATCTGTGACATGGCTAAGAAGGGACATATCTGTGTCCTGAACCAGTATGATGTGTGTGGCCAAATGGAAGATTAAAAAAAAAAAAACCCTTCAGTCTTTGATGAATCTTTTGAGCTACTGTACAATACTATGTTCTTTCTTTCTATTTTTTTTTTTTTTTGAAATAAGGTCTCTCTGTAGCCCCAGCTGGCCTGGAACTCACTGTGTAGACCAGGCTGGCCTTGAACTCACAGAGATCCATCTGGCTCTGTCTCCCAAGTGCTGGAATTAAAGACATGTACCACGACACTTACCTCTTTCTATTGTTTTATGAGAAAATGAATAAATCACAAATATCCGAATGAATATCTCAGGATTTTGAACTGTATGTTACTGCTTAACCCCAAAAGTATAACAATATTATATTCAGATTTAATGCATAGGGCAGCTATAAAATAAAGGAAGAGGGCAACAAAAGCTTCTGTGTGGCTGTAGGCACCTGCATTTTACATTAAGTGATGCAGTATTAACTCTAAGTAGAGTGCAAAATGTTAAAAGTTATAAATATGATCTTTATCAGACTTACTGAAAGTTACCGAATGGTTTAAAAGTCCATAGATAGCCGGACGTGGTGGTGCATGCCTTTAATCCTAGCACTTGAGAGGCAGAGGCAGGTGGATCTCCGTGAGTTCAAGGGCAACCTGGTCTACAGAGTGAGCTCCAGGAGAGCTGGGACTAAAGGGAGACCCTGTCTCAAAAATACCGAAAAACAAAGGTCCATAGACAGATTAAAATGACATAAAATTTATTTTTATTTTATGTGTATGAGTGCTTTACCTGTTTGTATGTATTGCACCCATGTCATGCAATGCCTTCAGAGGCCAGAAGAGGCTGTTGGGTCTCTTGGAACTGGAATTATGTACACTTGATAGCTGCCATGTAGATGCTGGGAACGGAACTTGGGTCCTACAAGAACGGCCAGTGCTCATAACTACTGAGTTATCTCTTCAGCCCTAAAACAGAGCTTTTAAAACATTCAGTTAGCCCAAAGGAAAGTAGAAAACATGAAACAGAAAACAGATGAAAACAGTTTGCTTAAATCTATGTTGATAATATAGTAAGCATTCTATTTAGAAATAGAATGATGGTGCAAACCCATAACCCTGGCATTTGGGAGGCAGAGATAGGAAGATGACTGTAACTCAGATTTACACTGTGAGTTTTAGGTAAGCCAGAGTTAAAGATTAAGATCCTGCCTCAAAACTAAAAAGAGAAAACCAAACAAGCAGAGTTTACCAGAATCAATTAAAAAGCCAGTGACACTGAAGGTTGGTTTCTTCCATCAGGGGTAGAAGAATGAGGCACCGTCTCTTGAAGGGAGACTTAGCTAATGGAGATTACGGGATGGATGGACAGAAGGAGGGAGGAAACACAAAATAAATAAACAATAAGTGCACAATAAAACTGAAATGGAGTTAAAAGGGATCTGTAGTATGGGCTGTGAACTGATGACTTCTTATTTACAAAGGAAATCTCTATGCATTCAGTATTATCGACTCTTTTCCACTCCATGTTTCACACACATCTTTCTTGGTTATCATCATCTTAAGTTTCATTAAGCTGATTTTAGATTTTTAAAAATATCATATAATGTTCTTATTTTATTTTATTATTTTTGTATGTATATGAATGTACTGTCTGCATGTAGGTTTGTGCACCCATGTCGCGCAATGCCTCAGAGGTCAGAAGAGGGTGTCAGATTCCCCTGGAACTGGAGTTAAAGACGGTTCTCAGCCGCTATGTGGGTGCTGGGGATCGAACCCAGGTCCTCTGCAAGAGTGGTTGGCGCTCTTAACTGCTAGGCCATCTCTCCAGCCCCCTGATTTTAGATTTTAATTGGTTATCTCAAACTAATTGTAAAAGTTGCTATTCAGCTGGGCATGGTGGAGCACGCCTTTAATCTCAGCACTCAGGAGACAGAGGCAGGTGGATCTCTGTGAGTTCAAGGCCAGCCTGGTCTACACAGTGAGTTCCGGGCCAGCTGGGACTAAAGGGAGACCCTGTCTCGAAAAGACCCCCCCCAAAAAAAGAAGTTGCTATTCAAGCTGGGCATGGTGGCATATTCCCAGCACTTGGGAAGCAGAGATATGAGAATTGCTTCAAGTTCAAGGCCAGACTGGTCTACAGAGAGAGAGAGTTCTAAGCTAGCCAGGGTTACACGGTGAGATTCTATCTCAGAAAGAAACAAAACAAAATAAAAAGTTGCTGTTCATAGAGAGAAAAGTAAATTTGAAAGGAATGGAAAATAAACCATCTCCTGTTTGTGGCTTACATGAATGATCTTTTTCTGTGTGAATGTACTTGGTTTGATAATAGATTTCATCAGAGTTCAGAATGTTACTTGCATATTTTGAAGGATTTATGTATGTGGAGAACCGAAACCATGTAAATAGAACATGTATTTAGTAAAGGCCAACATTCAAGTTTCTTCTCCAGTTCCTTTCTCCTAGCATATCCCTTTTGTGGATGCTCAGTAGTATAACTTTCTGCATGATTTAAATCATGATACCGAGCCACACATTGGGTCTAAACTATTTGACTTCCATGGAATTCTTTTCAGAAATTGTATATTCTAAAAACCTGCTTTTATAAACAAAGGTATGCATGGATATATATCGTATAGATCTGGATGGTCCTTTTTGGTTTTGTTTTGTTGAGACAGGGTCTCCCCATAGCCCTAGCTGTCCTGGAACTCATGACATAGATAAGGCTGGCTTCCATTTTATATAAATCCACCTACCTCTGCCACCTGAGTGCTGAGATTAAAGGTATGTGCTACTATGCCCAGATGGATCGTCTTTTTGAGACAGGGTCTCCCTGTAGGCCAGCTGGTCTGGAGCTCACTATGAAGACTAGGCTGGACTTGAACTCACAGAGCTCCTCCTGCCTCTGCTTCTCAAGCACTGAGTTTAAAGGGATGTGCTACCATGCCCAGCTTGGATGGTCTTTTTAATAATGGTGATAGCATATGGCTAGTTAAGCTTTTCATAATTTAATCATTCTGGGTTTTCTTTAAAACTTATTATTATTGAGACAGATTCTCTCTATAGTCTATACTGTCCTTAAACTCACGAATTTCTTTTTTCAGTCTCCTGAGTGATACCATGCACCAAAGCTATTTTTTTTTTTGGTCCTTTCGAGACAGGGTCTCCCTATAGCCCCAGCTGTCCCGGAACTCACTCTGTAGACCAGGCTGGCCTTGAACTCACAAAGATCCGCCTGTCTCTGCCTCCCAAGTGCTAGGATTAAAGGCGTGCACCACCATGCTGGGCCCAAAGCTATTAACTCTTAATCACCCAGTTTTATTGCACTTGATTCTTTTCTTTATGATCATTTTGTGTTTTTACTACTGATAACATGTGAATTTCCAAATATGAATTTGTATGTCTATGTACTGTACTGTACAATAGAGATTTGATGAGAAGAACTGAAACATAGATTGAACATCACTGTTCCGTAGTTCCTACATGTCTCATATCATTTCATGAAGGGACTCAAGCTGGAGCAAGTAGCTGGTTCATTGAATGGACAGGTGTTCACAAGGGTAGGAACTATATTTCAGTTCCTATACTAAAGTGCACCTGGACCCAATTTAGATCATGGATTCTGGACTCTGAAGTGATGATAGGAAGGGATGAGACTTTGAAAGCCTTGGGAACAAGTAAGTGTGTGCATTCAGTAAGAGAATGTGTACAACATGTGGTTAGATGTGTATAATATGTGTAGACAGCATTCTGCAGTGGAGCTAAATATGTCCACAGTCTTAATCTCAGCCTCCCTTTGAGAGATGCCTTTGCACGTGTGTTGGCCTCCTCACTGAAGACTAACTCTCATAGTAACAAAAGCTACTAGGCAAACTGTCAAGGGAGAAAACCAATCAAGGAATCTACCCAGCCATAAAGTCTATGAACCACAGCAATGATTGGGCCAACAAATATTCTCTATTGGTGCAGTAGTGTCACTTTTATCTCGAGAGTAATTAACGGCTATCTAATTGGACTTAAGGAGCACTAAAGGGGAGAAAACTCTTGTGTAGTACTGTAAACATAGCCAAATGCACATAGCTGAAGATGACACAGACCCTAGAGAACAACCTTCCTTTGTCACATTCCTAGACCAACAAACAATTTCTTACTAAATCCATATCCTTCTATTTACAGAAAACTGTGCCTCTCACCACTCATCAAAGAACTTTCTTTTTGCAACAGATGGAGACTATTAGAAAGATCCACAAATGGTTTGTGAGGTGCACAGCCATAAGTGACATATCAGCAAAGCAAACTGTGTACCTAAGGCTCAGGGAACATAGTGGAACAGGGGCAGAAAGGTATTACTCCATCTCTCAAGTCTCACCAGCAAAGCATCCTTATACAGCAGATGCTGATTAACCCAGAAAGCCACACCAGGTCAAAGTGCAAAGCATATGAGACCGCAGAGTGCTTGTCCCTGAATAGGACACCTATATCAAACCTCTGTATTCTCGAGTCTTTTCTACTGAATTTGCTAAGTAGAGTGGTGGACGGCATGTAGTTTTTGGAGATTAGACATCAAAAGCATTATGGCTTCCTGGATGCTCCTCTTCTCAGAGGAAAGTTAGCTGCCGTGAGGATACTGGGAGAGCATCTGGAGAGGTTCTCCTGGGAAGACCAGGAGGTGCCCTGCTCACAGGGCATGAGAGGCCTGGTAGCCATGGGAGTGAGCCATCCAGGAAGCAATTTTCTGCCCTTGTTCCTAGTCAGGTCTCTGAAGAATGCAGCACCTGTCAACACCTGCTGAAACCACACAACAGCTTCTCACCCAGCAACAGCCAGCCAAGCTTCTAAATTCTGGGGTATGGTGACACCTATTTGTAATCTTAGGAGGCTGGTCAGGAGAACTGCGAGCCTCCAGCCAGACTGGGCTATGTTCTAAGTTTGAGACCAACTTGGTCTTCCTAGCAAGATCCTGTCTCAAAAAAAAAATTCTGCCTATAGAAATTATAAGATAATATACGTTTGCCATTTCATACTTCTGGCTTTGGAACTCATTTGCTGAACAGCAATAGTTGAGTAATATGATGGCACAGGTGATGTTTCCATCAACTATAGTCACAAATATGTGACATGAAATCCAAACGCAAAAATCTCAGAGCCACACAACTGCATGCATTACTCATGGGTCAGTAGGGGTTCAGTGCATCTGGGCTGGCTTCCAGTAAGTGGGTTCTGGCTGGAGTGACCTGGGAGTTTTCCTTGTATCATCTTCAGTTTTCTCCTGTTCCAGGAGGCTATTCCAGCCATGTTCTTACCTGAACGGCAAGAGGCAAGCCAGTCAGTCATCAACTTTCACATCTCTGAACATCTCTGGCAATCAGTGTTCCACCGGCAGAAGCAAGACACTGGTCTCAGTGTCAGTAGGGGAAGAGACTGCAAAGATACAGCACAGAAAGATAGGGGCCATTAATGTCATCAACATGGGAAGGGGAGGGAGGGAGGGAAAATAGGGGGGGAGAGAGAGTAGAGATAAAACGATTAAGTGGGAATGGTTTGAGAGCTCTCCAGGTCAGACGGCACTGCAAAGTTTGAACACTTGTTGACATTAGCAATGACACTGCTGGCCACGACATTCTTTCCCAGAGAGTCACAGAGGGTATTGGAGGTTGTATTGCAAAGCAAAGAGACACAAAGCCTCCAGGTTAGGCAAATATTGCTGTAAAGGAGAAATTAAAATGGCCACAAGGATCTTGGATCTAAGTGGGACTCTGAAAAACCCAGGCCTGAGGAATGGGAGGAATCACAAGTTCGCCAATTACAAAAGTCATTGAAGACAGGTGTGAATTTTTGACTTGTATTTGGCTGTTCTGGGTGTATTAGAACTTGTTTTTGACTATCAAATTGGGCATTTCATTATTTTATATCTTTCTATTAAACAGAAAAACCTCTGCTGGTGAGACGGCTCTTAAAAGTATCTGCCACCGAACCTGCTGACCTCTCTGACTTTGACCTTCAGGACCCTCGTGGAGAGAACTGATTCTAGAAAGTAGTCCTCTGATCTTCACACATGCCCTCAATAAAATGTATGTACAGTTCTGCTGCATGCATGCATTGCATTACATACAAACATATACAATGCAACACAATAAATAAATAGTAAATGATTTTTATTTTTTAACTTACTTAGAAAACCCACATTAACTTAAGTTCTAATTCAGCTGAGGAAAATATCTGTTCTTTAGAGCAATGTAGTATTACCACACCATACCCACATACACAGATATGAGCTAAGTCAGACCTGGAGATTTCAGATAGGGATGAAGGCAAGTTTACAAGATGAGCAATTTAGGGAAGGCTATGTACTTAAGTTACCTTTCCCCTAATTGAACTGAAACTTGAGTAAACTCCTATAGGTCAATGTTAGAACAACATGGATATTGAGTGGTTCTCAGTAGATCAAGCAAAAGGTGTGGTGTAATAAAAAATTTTCAAGATTATGAAAAGAGAAGAGAGAGAGAGAGAGGAGAGAGAGAAAATCTGTCCCTAGTGCTTCAGTCCTGAAGATTTGTTGTCATTTCATTTCAGTATATGTGGTTCTTTCTACCTTAATTTCCTTCTTTAAATTAGTAGGTATTAGTTGATATTACTGCTAGTCTGCTTTGTGATGAGTGTGTAAGCCCGTGTGTGTGTGTGTGTTTTTTTTTTTTTTTTTTTAATTATGTTTTATATATACATACACACATAACATATATATATATAATATCATATATATATATATATATATATATTGTACCTGGACAATGAATTCTATAAGAATCTTTTTTTTTCTTTTTTGTCTTTTTGAGACAGGGTTTCCCTGTAGCTCCAACTGGCCCAAAACTCACTATGTAGACCAGGCTGCCAGCCTGGTCTTGAGTTCAGAGATCTGCCTTGCCTCTGCCTCTCAAGTGTTGGAATTAAAGGCATGCACTACAATGCCCAGTGCATAAGAAATCTTTTACAGACATATGTACCTATCCTGTGCTTTCTCCTGTGAACTTGGGAGGTCAGTTCTCTCAGACCTGGAACACGCAATGTTTCTTCACAGTTTTTAGACTTAGGAGTTTGCACACGACTTTTATT
The DNA here is from genome assembly GCA_009823505.1 of Rhizomys pruinosus. Lineage (NCBI taxonomy): Eukaryota > Metazoa > Chordata > Mammalia > Rodentia > Spalacidae > Rhizomys > Rhizomys pruinosus. The sequence continues at coordinate 1,042,999 of VZQC01006069.1, read as the reverse complement.
TCCAATCCCTGCTAGGAGTAAAATATAATAATTACTTGAGGCTGGGGATCTCCTTATATCACCCCAAAAGTCTCACTAAAAGAACTTGTTCTCTTTTTCTGCACTATTTTTAAACATCTCTGCTTTGCCTTTTTGTCGTATTTAAATGCTATTAATATATTTGAAGAGGGGTTACGTTTTGTAAAACGAGCCCTCAGTGAGGCCCTACTTCATTTAAAGATTTCATGCTGGGGCTGGGGAGATGCCTCAGTGGATCAGAAGGACCCGAGCTCAAGTCCCTACTACTCATGTAACAGCTGAGCAAGACTGCACATGCCTGTGAACACAGCTTTGGGAAGCAGAGACAGAGTCCTAGAGCTTGCTGGCCAGCTAGCTGAAAAGGTGAGCCCTGGGTCCAAGGAGAGACTCTGTCTGAAAACATTAGGTGGAGAGACATGAAGGAAGTTACCTGGTGTCTTCCTCCCAACTGTGTGTATGCACCTGGGTGATGCACCTGCACACACATGTGTGCATATACAACGCACACAGAACCTGATATTTCATACTAACAGATTCCAATGATCTGGACACAAGATTGCATGGCATTATTTAAACTTATAATTGTTATGTTATGGTTAGAATCTGTGATTTTTTTCTCCTGAGATTTCCAATGCTCTAGACTGCAACAGTATTATTTTATTATTTAAAGGATATGCTTAAATGAAAAGATACATCAGAGGGTAGGAAATGAATATCAATATGAGTACCAGAGATGTTTACTATGTGGGTTTTAAAACTATTTATTCATATTTATTTATTATTTATTTATTTATTTATTTATTTATTTATTTTTTGGTCTTTTTGAGACAGGGTCTCCCTGTAGTCCCAGGTGTCCTGGAACTCATTCTGTAGATCATGCTGGCCCTGAACTCTCAACGATCCACCTGCCTCTGCCTCCCAAGTGCTAGGATTAAAAGCGTGCGCCACCACGCTCGGCTTATCCTATTTATTTATTTATTTATTTATTTATTTATTTATTTATTTATTTTTTGGTCTTTTCGAGACAGGGTCTCCCTGTAGCCCCAGCTGTCCTGGAACTCACTCTGTAGACCAGGCTGGCCTTGAACTCACAAAGATCCGCCTGCCTCTGCCTCCCAAGTGCTAGGATTAAAAGCGTGCGCCACCACGCTCGGCTTATCCTATTTATTTATTTATTTATTTATTTATTTATTTATTTATTTATTTTTTGGTCTTTTCGAGACAGGGTCTCCCTGTAGCCCCAGCTGTCCTTGAACTCACATTGTGAACCAGGCTGGCCTTGAACTCACAAAGATCCGCCTGCCTCTGCCTCCAAAGTGCTAGGATTAAAGGCGTGCACCACCACGCCCAGCTTATCCTATTTATTTTTGAGACACCTTCTTGCTTTATAGTTCTGGGTGCCCTTATCCTATTTATTTTTGAGACACCTTCTTGCTTTATAGTTCTGGGTGCCCTTGAACTCTGGGGAATTCTCCTGCCTCAGTTTTTCAAGTGCTAGGATTTATAGGCCTGCACCATCATGCTTGGCTCTACTACACTATTTACTACAGGTTCTAAAGTCTGTTTCTACGACTACTATTGGACTCCTTCCCACAGTTTTCTGCTGAGACCCATCAGGCTCCTCCAAGCTGAATACTTCAGTTGAAAGAAATGGCCTTTGCCATAGAAAGAGCTGGAGGTTAGTTTATGAAGATTAAAGAGATCACTACTTTGCAAACATTTGATAAAAGAGATCTAGAAGAGCTTGTTATGAACAAGTCAACCACCAGTGTGGTTTAATTCCTGTGCTTAAAGGTCATTGAACTCTTATGTTTCTTGAGGGCTAAAGATTTAATGATCCTTTGGGTACTGTGAGCAAATAGCAAGGGCTTAGTTTAATTGGGGATATGAGAAGACCAGTGGGCGCTGTCCACACAATTCTGTTTAGTTTGCTATGTGTTTCCTTTCCACATCTGTGTTTCGCACTTGATGTGAATGCTTCTTCCACTGAGGGAGTCATAAAGAGGTGCTATAAGTTTGATTTTAAGCATTATCTACAGTTTAAAAGGACATCAAAAGACAAAGTGTCTCTGTTGTCCTGTCTACTTTGTAGGTTTGAAGGTGTTGCACCCAGAAAGCCTTCTCAGGTGGGAAATTCAAGCCTAGAGCTCTTTTCCCGAGTGTGAGACTTTCTATCTGTGACATTGGGGTAGGTTATTGGGTATCCCCAGCTTCCTAATTTAAAAGAAGGAGATAGGTTTTCATAGATAAGAAAACATAGCTTCAGAGAAGGAGTTGACTTCATGGAGTAAGAGGCTGGTGGAGGGGGGATAGGCTGGGGCTGGTGGAGGGAGGGGTATAGGCTGGGGCTGGTGGAGGGGTATAGGCTGGGGCTGGTGGAGGGGGGNTTATATTATGAGACAATGGAGGTTAAGACTCCAGCATAGAATTTCAAGAGTACCCTGACCAGGACCCAGAACAGGACCCTCACAGGATAACCTATGCTAAACAAGGTCTCCCCACACCACTCAGTTCTCATTTTAAAATTTCCCATTAATGGAGTTCTTCTTTCTCTGAGCCTGCTCCTGACACTGTAAGTTTCCTTTGGATCCAGTCTCGCTCTGTCTCACAGGTGGTGGAGGATCCCCCCATGGAGCCTTCCTTCCTTGATGGTTGGATAAGGAGATCTTCTCCCCTCCTACTTGTAAATCACAGAGGAAGTCTGCCTTCAGCCAGATGAGCTCACCCAGCCTCAGCCAGAGAGACACAAAAGTCTAGGTCCAAGGAGACATGAGCTAGTCAGACTTCCATCACATGACAGATACCAGAGAAGCAATGGAGGAAAGTGTTCCCTGGCTCCCAGTTCAGAGGTTTGAGTCCATGTGCGCTGTGTCAGGGGTGATGGGGATAGAGGCAGAGCTCCAAAGCCCACAGTAACCTTTTTTCAGAGACTTCCACTCAGGCAAAACCAGATCCTTGGTAACCTATGGAAATACTTTCACGATGAGTCAGTACGAAACACAGTTGATTTATTACATATAGAAAGGCATGCAGGAAAAAAATTAGGTGTACTTGAGAGTGTGGTTGTAAGCTTCTCAGAGGAGTCACTCTTTCCTACCCTAGTGGATTGTGGAAGCTCTGAGAATTTTCTAAAGCGTTTCTAAGGTGCTATCCCCTCCTCTATCTCTATTCATCTTTGCACAAGGATTTAATGCATGGCCTTTTACTGTATATGGGGTTTCTGATGAGACTCCTAGAAATTTGAGTGGTACAATTTCCTGGGACATGGGAAAGATCTTAAATATTAATTGTACTGGAATTCCTTTTCTGTGTGTATACATTTCACACATTTCTGTGTGTATACATATTTGTGTGTGTGTGTGGAGGCCTGAAGACAACCTTAGATGCTGTTCCTCAAGCACCATTCACCTTGTTTTTGAGAAAGGGTTCTGTTACTGGTCTAGAATTCACAGGTAGGCTGACTGGCCTGAACCTCAGGGATTGTCTGCTCTCTACCTCCTCGGTGCTGGGACTGGAAACCCATGCCACCTTGTCCAGCCTTGCTTTATGCAGGTTATAGGAACTGAACCTTCACATCCTCCTGCTTCTGTGGGAGGAGTATCTCCCCTAGCTTGGTGTTGGAAGTGTGATGGTCGCGGCTGCGCAGGTTCAGCTACCCCTCTGGAGTGATCAGGCTCCTATTCTGCCTCATACCAGCATAATTTCAGTCTTTTCATTTGCCCCAGCTGCTCCTTTTTGGTTGCTGTGTGGTGTGGGGCGATCACCAGCTGGATGGTACAGCCAGAAACAAGGTTGGTCACCTCGGCAACCAGGAGAAAGGGATGAAGAGAGAGAGTTTGGGGCAAAGGTAGGTCAGGGACAAGATGTCCTCAAAGGCACAACCCCAGGGGCTTGTTTCCTCTCAGGAGGCCCCACCTCTCACCATCTACAAGTAATACCATCTGTTAAGGACCAGGCCTGTGAGAGACTCAAATCATCACAAAAAGTGACTTCATTTGGTTGCTGTTCTGAAGTGTTTTGAAATGATGCTGGCAATTACTAGCCGTCTTCTCTTGGTGTGGCAAAATGAGGAAGCACATGATTTGTGCCTTCTACATTTCTCTAGCTTTAAAATTATCCATATTTCATTCACTTAATAATTCATCTTTGTCTAAGGACACAGGTGTCCTTTCTGGATAACCATAGTGCAAAATAAATTTGTTAGAAATAAGGGTACACATACAGAGCACTCAGAGTGTCTTACCTAAATAAACTGCTTGGTAGAGTTACAAGATCAGTTTCACGCCCCTGAGTGGCTCATGTGCAGGGGCGCTGGGCCAATTAGTTCTCAAGCCTCTTTGTTGAATTATCTTCATTTTGCAGATGAGGAAATTGACTTTTAAAAGAAGTGATCGGCTTACTCAAACACACAAACCAGTAAAATGTGGAAATCAGGATTCCCACTCCAAGGAGTATGCCATGCTGTATTTCTCCCATGGCAAGAGAATGCAGGTCTCTGCCTCATCTGCTTATTCACTGAGTTAATGTTCACTGACTGTCTCCCAACTCTGGAAATCTATTATAGTTGCTGACTATTCAGAGTTATCCACTTCATCTTCTGTACCTGGATGGCTTGTTACTAAATATAGCAATATGAGAAGCTGCCAAACATTCAATCACATACTTTTATTAGCAAAAAAGTACATATAAATATTGTCCAGTTAAAATTTGGTATAATATAACTGCAACATTAAAAACACTTAGAAAAAATATTAAAATAAATATAAATGAGTTTGTTATTTCTATAGACTTGACATTGAACTCAGGATCTCTTGCATGTTAGGTGAGTACCCTAAACCTGAGCTACATGACCCAGATATTTTTATTTTTCATGAGATAGAGTCTAGCTACAAGCTGGTCCCGAACCTTCGGTCCTCCCTACTCAGGAGTAGCTGGTATTCTAGGCTTGTGCTGCTATATCTTGTTTAATGACAGTTTTTAAAGTAAAAGTTTATTATTTTCTTAAGTACAACTAATGGACATATTACATATCCCACTTTGATGATTACTGAGCCCAGAATATGAAGCCCATAATATTTCTGTAGAGTTTTTGAGTTTACACTCCAGTTGGTATATACTCTGGTTAGCAGATTAAATTTATAAGGAGACTCTAGGGTTGCCTCAAGGAACCCGGAAAATTTTAAGAAATGGGTGACATTTAAACTGAGTCTTTGAATAATAAGTAAGACTGGTGCCAAGTGGAAAAGAGGAAGTTCATTTTATACAGAAATAATAGCAGGCAGAAAACCATGGAGTTGTGAAGGGCTTGTGATTATGGGAACAATAAAAAATTTTTTTTGTGGAATAGGAACCCTAGGCATATGTGGAAACATAGCCTTGTTTGGGGCAAATAGTGTCATGCCAAGGTCTTACACATCATGCCTTAAGTGACAGGTCATTGCTGTGATTGGAGACCGGAGGACAGGAGCAGGAGTGTGAGCTCATTGAGTGCAAGGCCTGAGAGGAGGAAAGGGCCTCAAGGATTGTAGCTGAAGGTCAGCTAGAAAGGACCTCACTGTTGAGTAAGCGTGGGCCTGAGGAAGAGGGACAGACTAGAGAAGAACGGACTCCTACAAGGGTAGAGTTCAGAGAGACTCTGGTAGTGCCACAGGGGCGGGGGCGGGTGGATTTCTCTTTGGTTTTTCTCTTGCTGTGAAAACCACAATGACCAAGAAGCAACTGGGGTGGGGGGAGTTTACTTTGCTTATATGTCCATCATTGAGGAAACCAAGGCAGGAACTCAAGGAAGGACTGAAGCAGAGAGTATGGAGGAACGCTGCATACTGGCTTGTCCTTTCTGGTTTGCTCTTCCTCCCCCCCCCCTCCTCACCTCCCTTCTCTCCCCTCCCCTCCCCCTCCCTCGCCCCTCTCCCTCCCCTCCCCCCCTCTCCCTCCTCTCCCCCTCCCCTTCCTTTTCTCTTCCTTCTCCCCTGCCTCCCTTCCTTTTCCCTTCCCTTTCCCTTCATCTTTCGCTCTGTCTGTCTGTCTGTCTGTCTGTCTTGCCAAAACCGGGTTTTACTATGTAGTTTTGGCTGGCCTAGAACTTGCCTTTAGTCTAGACTTGGCTCGCACTTCCCCCCCCCCACAGAGATCTGCTGCCTTGTTCATGAGTGCTGAGATTAAACGCAGTAACCCCCTACTCCAGGCTGGCTTGCTTTCTTATATAGCCAAGCTGCACTGGCCTAGACACCACTACCATAGTAGGCTGGGCATCTTAATTCAATTAGCAATTACGAAAAATACCTCAGGAAGACATGGCCAGATCAGTCTGATGGAGGAACTTCCTAGTTTGGGTACCCTTTTTCCTAGATGTTTCTCACTGTGTCAAGCACAGGGGGCAGGAGGGCAAACTTGGTTTGGGGGAGTAGAGGGGCAGAATGCAGAAAGCAGGATCTCTGGACACAGAATAGTCTGGGTTTGAGTCTTTGTTGTATTACTGGCCTGGGGGCTTAACCTACAGGCTTTCTCTCAGAGCTACACTCTCCTCATCTACACAACTGGATCAACACTGACTTTGAAAGGTTAAGAAGAACAAATGAGGCTTTCATTGGTATCATCATCTACCCACCCTCACCTGTATCCAATGTCGTCCATTTGGGGCACTAGAATGACATAGAATGACATAGACAGTCAATAATGGGGCTGGGGAGATAGCTTAGTGGCTAAAGTATTTGCCTTGCCAGCATGAAGACAACTTGAGTTAGATTCTCAGATCCAATTATTGAAAAATTAAAACATGTTTATTTGTTTTTATTTTATGTGTCTAAGTGTTTCTGCCTGCATGTGTGCTTGTGAACTGTGTGTGCCTGGTGCCCATGGAGACATAAAATGGAAGGATGGACTGGCGTTAGCTACCGTGCTGTTGCTACAATGGAACTTGGTCCTCTGGAAGAGCCAAAGGGCTCTTGATTGCTGAACCACTTCACCCCCATACTTTTGTTTTTTAAAGCCGGGCTTCACGAGATGGAGATAGGAGGGTCCCTGGGACTCACTGGTTACCAGCCTTGCCTACTTCGTCAGACCTTGTTTCAACAAACCCCAAAAAATTTAAAAAGGGCTGGTGAGATAAACTCAGCATTTAAGAGAACGGGCTGCGCTTACAGAGAACCTGGGTTCAATTCCAGGACCACCAGGCAGCCAGCTAATAATCATCAATAACTCTAGTTCCAGGGGAATCCAATGTCCTCTTCTGACCTCCCCAGGCAGTGCATGACAGGGTGCCATTTACATACATGCAGACACTACACTCAAACGTATAAAATACATAATAAAATATTTCAAAAAAGTTTAACAGACAGATGGTGCCTGAGGAGTGACACTGAGGTTGGCCTCTGGCCTCCACACACCATATTGGCACATCCATGTGCTCTGGTCTTTAAAAACATGCATAGCCATGTGCATCCCCTGTGCCGGTTTAAATGACAATGTCCCCCATAGACTCCAAGCATTGGAAAATTTGGTCACTTGGTGGAGCAGGTTGGGTCATGGAACCTTTAGGATATGTGGCCATACTGGAGGTGGGACATCACTGGGCGTGGGCTTCGAGAGCTCACGCTTGCCCCACTTTGAGTTTGCCAGTCTCTCTGTTCCTGTGCCTGCTAAAAGATGTGCGCTCTCAGCTTCTGCTCAGTCCGCCTCCTCCCACGCTTCCCCACCATGATGGAACCTATGGAACCATAAGCTCAACAAACTCTTCCTCTGTAACGTTGCCTTGATCACAATAGAGAAGTGAATAATTGCACCCCCCATGCATGCACACACACTACACCACACACCACCCACACACACCCACACACGACGGAGAAGAAATGTCCCTAGATTAGTAGGTTATTCATTACTATGCTTACCTATTTTAAACATAAAGTAACAATTCCAGCCAAGCTTTTGCCTGAAGGTAACCATAGACGGGTTAATACATCAGAAGACCAGAGGACATCACAAGGCATTAAGGGAGGATGCAGTTCCCAAATGAGTGTTTGGTCTCTTCTCTCAACCCAATGAGGGGAAGCAATCTGAGTGACAGTAGATAATCTTCAGAAGTATGGAAACTTGGGGCAGAGAAATCATAATTTTGCTGGGGAATTGTTAGGAGTGGACAGCAGAGACTATATGCAGGGACTGGCTAGTGGGGATTGGGCTACCGAATTAGAAGCTCTCTGCTTCCAATCACTCCCCTCTACATATTGCAGGCTTATTTTGAGACAGAGGCTGAAGTCCAGATACACAATGCACCCCAAGGGAACAGGAGAAAGATGAGAAGTTTGAAGAATAAAGTAGCATGAGAGAAGAAAAAGAACTGGAATTTTATGTTTTGGTTGTAGCCTTAGCCTTTAACGGCTGCGCTATCCCCCAGCCCAAGACCTGGATATTTTATATACTAGTAATTAGAATTAACTTGGCAGATAGAATGAGGAACTAAGGGTCTGGAGAGATGGTTCAGTGGTAAAAGAGCACTGTCTGCTCTTGCAGAGACCTGGGTTCATTCCCAGTACCCCCATGGAAGCTAAACACACTGTCTGTAGGCCCTAGTCCAGAGGATCTGATGCCGTCTTCTGTCTTCTGTAGGCACTTTGAGACATGAGTGCACTTACGCGCAGGAAATTACACTCCACACATAAAATTAAAACTAATTTAAAAAAAGATGTCTTAAGACTGAGAAATTAACATATGCACAATAATAGAGATGAAGAGTTGACAGGAAACATGAAATAGCATTAACTGGCAGAAAGGAAGCCTGCAGAATGCCAAAGGCGAGATATTAATAAAAATACAATGTAGGAGACGGGTCAAACAACTTATTCGACACAGCTGAAAACAAATGAATGACTTGCTTGTCAGGGAACAAGTCATTGGTTTTTATGTGCTTGGTAGGGAATTGGTTGTCCCAGCTCAACAGGAGAGGCTGAGCTCCAGGGGCCTCTAGTTGGTTGCTCCTGGGACTTTCAGATGCTGCTGTTTTCAGCTTTCCTCCTTCTGCAGTACTTAGTAAGAGAAATCCAGAGATTCGAGAAGCTGTGTTAACAAACTAAACTGGGCACAGGATTCAATCTCAGTTGTTGATCTTGAAGGAGCACTCTTGTCTTGTCTTTCGCTTACTTTCAGATGTGGGACCATTTGTCTATGGACTGCATAGTTACCAGATTCTGAAATCTGCCAAGCATGGTGGTTATACCCTGTAATTCCTGTCATCCCAGCCCATTGAGAGGCTGAAGCAGAAGGATTGAAAGCTCAAAGCCAGCTTCTGGTATAGGAAGACTGTTTTTTTTTAATTTTTAAACTTTTATTTATTTTTGTAGTGTATGAATGTACTGTCTGCATGTATGTTGTGCACCATGTCGTGCAGTTCTGCGGAGGTTCAGAAGAGGGTGTCGGATCCCCTGGAAACTGGCGCTCTCCTGGAATTGGAGTTACAGATTGTTCTCACCGCCATGTGGGTTTGCTGGGGATCGAACCCCGGTCTCTGCACGAGCAGTCAGTGCTCTTAACTGTTAGAAACAACCCTCTTCTATCTTTTTGAGACAGGATCACACAACATGCATCCTGGGGTGGGCTGGAGAGATGGCTCAGGAGTAAGAGCACTGGCTACTCTTGTAGAGGATCCGGGTTCATTCCCAGCACCAAATAAAACCAAGCATGGTGGCACACATCTGTAACTCCAGTTCCAGGGGATTGATGCCCTCTTCTGATCTCTCGGGGCATTGTACCCACACAGGTGTACTTACTGCACATGTAGGCAATACACTCATACACATAAATAAAACAAAATAATAAAATACAATGTAAAAAAACAAAAGACAACAATTCCCTCAAACGTGTCATTACCATTACTAGGTTCTAAACTCTGTACCATAGTCACTGACCTGTGAAAGGATTCACTGGTGTTGAGTGGCAGTGTGTCAATTTTCACCAGCCCTTCCCCCACCTTGCTCTGTCCTTCTTCTCTCCTTGTGTTAAGCTCCTTCTGCCTCCTTCATAAGAATACATGCGACAGTGATCAGAACACACTCAAATGAGCCGGGATAATCTTTCCCTTTCAGGCTCCTATATCTAAGTACATCTATGAGGACTTTTTGCCATATAAATTGAGATTTATAGGTTTGATTAGGACCTGGGATCTTTGTTTGACTCCAATTATTTATTTACTGTTTGTTAAAAATTTTCACATTTTATGTGATGTAAGTCACTGGGTACTTCTTGGATTTTTTTTTTTTTTTTTTTCCTCTGAGAACCCTTGTTAATAAGCTTCCGCGAAGTATGGGTGTTGAAGTCTTCATCTTTAAGGTCAAATGAGCCTTGCCTGTTGGATTCCTTTTCTTCCTTCCCAGAAATATCACATAGTTGGAAATTTGGCATTGCTTAGCCAGAGCTCATGAATGAATGGAAACTGTATGCTTAATCATTTCATTGATATTCACAGTTGCCTGGTAACATTACTTGCATTTCTCTTGCTGTCAGTGGAATAGATTTGCTTAAAAATAGTAAATTCCCAAAGGGAAACTGCCTTCATCAATTGGTTTTCTGGATTAATTTGAATGGTATTAAATTGCAGAGTCGGTGCCTGCGGATGGACACTGTGCAGAATGGCCCTGAGCTGCTCCTTATAGGCTCTTTCTAGCCTCAGTGCCTTTATGTGAAGGTGAGGATGGGAAGTGGGAATAGGGCTGGTCAATTCCCTGTAGGTCTTGGATCTAGCTGCCAAGTAGGTTATGTCTATTAGGTGCAGTCCTGATGCGTTTGGAGGGAGGAAGTTGGCAGTAGACCATCTCTTCTGCCCCTTCTGTCTCTTTTCTTATAGTGAGCAGGCTTTTCTGTTTCAGTTAGCTATGGTATGTTTTTATTTCCTGCTTTATGGATGTGGAAGAGGCAGAGTGGTGTTGGCAGTGATGTGCTTCCTGAATCTGCATCCTGGATCATGGTATAGTGGGGAGATCTGACTTAATCCATGGTGCAGTAACTTCAGAGGTAATTCCTTCAGCAGACCCAATCTGTAATGTTCCAGGAACCCAGGCACATTCTAAACACACAGTCTAGAGCCATCTGCATCAACCACACCAAAATTTAAGCTAGCCCCTGATTTCCTGTGCTCAGTTTCTTCCTGCATGAAACACTGAGTAATTCGAATGGGTGCTGTGCTGACTACTGACATGCTATCAAGGGCTGCAGAGATGGACAGAGCTCAAAATCTTATTTTAGCTCTTCTTAACTTTTAGGAAATGCAATTTGTACTATTTCCCTATTAGTTTTTTATTACAATAAAAAGTTTCAGTTTAAAATGTTAAAACATAGGGCTGGAGAGATGGCTCAGCAGTTAGAGTGCCGCTGCTCTTGCAAGGGACCCGGGTTCGATCCCCCCCCCCCCCCCCCCCTCCCCCACCCCCCCCACCTAGTACCCACGTGGCGGTTAAGAAAACCATTCTTACCACCCTCTTCTGACCTCCGACGCATTGCATGACATGGGTGCTACAAACCTACATGCGGACCAGTATACTCATACCCATAAAAAATAATAACAAATAACATTAAAAAAGTAAACTATAAGGATGTGATACACATTAAAAATGTAAACTGAGGCACAATGCAGCTTTAGAGAATTTATTTGAGAAAACAACAATTAATGAATCAGAAATAGATGAAGCAAAGAAAAAACTTGCAAGTGCTTTATTGTCTGCGGTTCCTTTGAAAGCTCCCCACTTACGCGGCAGCGTGATGGCGCGCGCCTAATCCTAGCACTTGGGAGGGCAGAGCAGGAGGACTCTTTGTGAGTTTGCAAGGAACCAGACTTAGTTCTCTACATAGTGAAGTCCAGGACAAGCTGGCTACAGGGAGACCCTGTCTCGAAAAGACCAAAAAAAAAAAAAAAAAAAAAAGCTCCCACTTACAAAATTATAAATTTGTTGGTTAATTCTGATTAAGCCTGAGTTCTTTTTCCTTAATTTTTCTTTCTTCTTTTTATCTTTTTTGTTTTATTTTGAAACACAGTTGTATTATGGAGCCCCAGCCAGCCTTGGATTTTCCATTACATTTGATGTCTTAATTTGACTTAAAGTAGCACGAGGTGATATTTGAAATGGGAATTTTTGTCTTTAATTATATGAATTTACTGATAGAAATGGTTCCATTTTTCAGGTTGTTTTAGGATAGCACAGACTAATTGGCTATATGTTAAAAATATTCCACAGCAAAAGTTCAAAGATGGCTTTAGTCAGCCTTGACCTTAGACTATGGAGAGTAACTTGAGAATACATAGGAAGCTTCCTATACCACAAATTAAAGTTGACCAAAGTATCTCTATTAATAAATATGTTCCTTATGCCTACATGGTCTTCTAGTGTGTTGTGCTGGAATATGGGGCCAGGTTGGGTGAGTGACTATACACGGATTTAAATTCAGATGCTAATAATTTCTGAGTTTGGGTAAGAGCAAGCTCAAAGCTAGTAACTAATATGGAATTGGTATTTGGTTGAGTGTAAAATTGAATGCAAAACCATTCTGCCAACCATCAATGCAGAGCAGGCAGGCAAGCATCTTAAGTATTAGTGTGTCTTAAAACTGAAGTTTAAATGAAGACTGTAGGGGCTTTTAAACACCAACGGCTTGTCAGATGTAGTGCGCAGACAGTAATTCCAGAATTATGTGAGACAAGTTTAAGCCAAGGGATGGAAAACATCCCAACATTCTTTCTTGAATGCATGGCAAGTTTTGTATTTTATAGCCTTCAGTTCTAAACTAAGCCTTCAGTTCTTCTGGATATAGCATGCTTAGTAGTTTCAATGAATAGAGAGAAGCAAAATGGTATGGGAGGAGTAAAGTCCCTGAAAAGTGACCATTTCCTTCTTTCCTTCTTATTAATGAGCCTTCTGTCACAGAGGATGAAAATATAATGCCAGATATACTCCTGACTTGTTCAAAGTTATGGGTCCTGTCCCATGCTTCTCAGGAAGTACTGAATGAACCCCTTGGGCATCAATAGCAATTCTTCTTATATATGACATCTGTGACATGGCTAAGAAGGGACATATCTGTGTCCTGAACCAGTATGATGTGTGTGGCCAAATGGAAGATTAAAAAAAAAAAACCCTTCAGTCTTTGATGAATCTTTTGAGCTACTGTACAATACTATGTTCTTTCTTTCTATTTTTTTTTTTTTTTGAAATAAGGTCTCTCTGTAGCCCCAGCTGGCCTGGAACTCACTGTGTAGACCAGGCTGGCCTTGAACTCACAGAGATCCATCTGGCTCTGTCTCCCAAGTGCTGGAATTAAAGACATGTACCACGACACTTACCTCTTTCTATTGTTTTATGAGAAAATGAATAAATCACAAATATCCGAATGAATATCTCAGGATTTTGAACTGTATGTTACTGCTTAACCCCAAAAGTATAACAATATTATATTCAGATTTAATGCATAGGGCAGCTATAAAATAAAGGAAGAGGGCAACAAAAGCTTCTGTGTGGCTGTAGGCACCTGCATTTTACATTAAGTGATGCAGTATTAACTCTAAGTAGAGTGCAAAATGTTAAAAGTTATAAATATGATCTTTATCAGACTTACTGAAAGTTACCGAATGGTTTAAAAGTCCATAGATAGCCGGACGTGGTGGTGCATGCCTTTAATCCTAGCACTTGAGAGGCAGAGGCAGGTGGATCTCTGTGAGTTCAAGGGCAACCTGGTCTACAGAGCGAGCTCCAGGAGAGCTGGGACTAAAGGGAGACCCTGTCTCAAAAATACCGAAAAACAAAGGTCCATAGACAGATTAAAATGACATAAAATTTATTTTTATTTTATGTGTATGAGTGCTTTACCTGTTTGTATGTATTGCACCCATGTCATGCAATGCCTTCAGAGGCCAGAAGAGGCTGTTGGGTCTCTTGGAACTGGAATTATGTACACTTGATAGCTGCCATGTAGATGCTGGGAACGGAACATGGGTCCTACAAGGACGGCCAGTGCTCATAACTACTGAGTTATCTCTTCAGCCCTAAAACAGAGCTTTTAAAACATTCAGTTAGCCCAAAGGAAAGTAGAAAACATGAAACAGAAAACAGATGAAAACAGTGCTTAAATCTATGTTGATAATATAGTAAGCATTCTATTTAGAAATAGAATGATGGTGCAAACCCATAACCCTGGCATTTGGGAGGCAGAGATAGGAAGATGACTGTAACTCAGATTTACACTGTGAGTTTTAGGTAAGCCAGAGTTAAAGATTAAGATCCTGCCTCAAAACTAAAAAGAGAAAACCAAACAAGCAGAGTTTACCAGAATCAATTAAAAAGCCAGTGACACTGAAGGTTGGTTTCTTCCATCAGGGGTAGAAGAATGAGGCACCGTCTCTTGAAGGGAGACTTAGCTAATGGAGATTACGGGATGGATGGACAGAAGGAGGGAGGAAACACAAAATAAATAAACAATAAGTGCACAATAAAACTGAAATGGAGTTAAAACGGATCTGTAGTATGGGCTGTGAACTGATGACTTCTTATTTACAAAGGAAATCTCTACGCATTCAGTATTATCGACTCTTTTCCACTCCATGTTTCACACACATCTTTCTTGGTTATCATCATCTTAAGTTTCATTAAGCTGATTTTAGATTTTTAAAAATATCATATAATGTTCTTATTTTATTTTATTATTTTTGTATGTATATGAATGTACTGTCTGCATGTAGGTTTGTGCACCCATGTCGCGCAATGCCTCAGAGGTCAGAAGAGGGTGTCAGATTCCCCTGGAACTGGAGTTAAAGACGGTTCTCAGCCGCTATGTGGGTGCTGGGGATCGAACCCAGGTCCTCTGCAAGAATGGTTGGCGCTCTTAACCGCTAGGCCATCTCTCCAGCCCCCTGATTTTAGATTTTAATTGGTTATCTCAAACTAATTGTAAAAGTTGCTATTCAGCTGGGCATGGTGGAGCACGCCTTTAATCTCAGCACTCAGGAGGCAGAGGCAGGTGGATCTCTGTGAGTTCAAGGCCAGCCTGGTCTACACAGTGAGTTCCGGGCCAGCTGGGACTAAAAGGAGACCCTGTCTCGAAAAGACCCCCCCCCAAAAAAGAAGTTGCTATTCAAGCTGGGCATGGTGGCATATTCCCAGCACTTGGGAAGCAGAGATATGAGAATTGCTTCAAGTTCAAGGCCAGACTGGTCTACAGAGAGAGAGAGTTCTAAGCTAGCCAGGGTTACACGGTGAGATTCTATCTCAGAAAGAAACAAAACAAAATAAAAAGTTGCTGTTCATAGAGAGAAAAGTAAATTTGAAAGGAATGGAAAATAAACCATCTCCTGTTTGTGGCTTACATGAATGATCTTTTTCTGTGTGAATGTACTTGGTTTGTTAATAGATTTCATCAGAGTTCAGAATGTTACTTGCATATTTTGAAGGATTTATGTATGTGGAGAACCGAAACCATGTAAATAGAACATGTATTTAGTAAAGGCCAACATTCAAGTTTCTTCTCCAGTTCCTTTCTCCTAGCATATCCCTTTTGTGGATGCTCAGTAGTATAACTTTCTGCATGATTTAAATCATGATACCGAGCCACACATTGGGTCTAAACTATTTGACTTCCATGGAATTCTTTTCAGAAATTGTATATTCTAAAAACCTGCTTTTATAAACAAAGGTATGCATGGATATATATCGTATAGATCTGGATGGTCCTTTTTGGTTTTGTTTTGTTGAGACAGGGTCTCCCCATAGCCCTAGCTGTCCTGGAACTCATGACATAGATAAGGCTGGCTTCCATTTTATATAAATCCACCTACCTCTGCCACCTGAGTGCTGAGATTAAAGGTATGTGCTACTATGCCCAGATGGATCGTCTTTTTGAGACAGGGTCTCCCTGTAGGCCAGCTGGTCTGGAGCTCACTATGTAGACTAGGCTGGACTTGAACTCACAGAGCTCCTCCTGCCTCTGCTTCTCAAGCACTGAGTTTAAAGGGATGTGCTACCATGCCCAGCTTGGATGGTCTTTTTAATAATGGTGATAGCATATGGCTAGTTAAGCTTTTCATAATTTAATCATTCTGGGTTTTCTTTAAAACTTATTATTATTGAGACAGATTCTCTCTATAGTCTATACTGTCCTTAAACTCACGAATTTCTTTTTTCAGTCTCCTGAGTGATACCATGCACCAAAGCTATTTTTTTTTTTGTCCTTTCGAGACAGGGTCTCCCTATAGCCCCAGCTGTCCCAGAACTCACTCTGTAGACCAGGCTGGCCTTGAACTCACAAAGATCTGCCTGTCTCTGCCTCCCAAGTGCTAGGATTAAAGGCGTGCACCACCATGCTGGGCCCAAAGCTATTAACTCTTAATCACCCAGTTTTATTGCACTTGATTCTTTTCTTTATGATCATTTTTTGTTTTTACTACTGATAACATGTGAATTTCCAAATATGAATTTGTATGTCTATGTACTGTACTGTACAATAGAGATTTGATGAGAAGAACTGAAACATAGATTGAACATCACTGTTCCGTAGTTCCTACATGTCTCATATCATTTCATGAAGGGACTCAAGCTGGAGCAAGTAGCTGGTTCATTGAATGGACAGGTGTTCACAAGGGTAGGAACTATATTTCAGTTCCTATACTAAAGTGCACCTGGACCCAATTTAGATCATGGATTCTGGACTCTGAAGTGATGATAGGAAGGGATGAGACTTTGAAAGCCTCAGTAAGAGAATGTGTACAACATGTGGTTAGATGTGTATAATATGTGTAGACAGCATTCTGCAGTGGAGCTAAATATGTCCACAGTCTTAATCTCAGCCTCCCTTTGAGAGATGCCTTTGCACGTGTGTTGGCCTCCTCACTGAAGACTAACTCTCATAGTAACAAAAGCTACTAGGCAAACTGTCAAGGGAGAAAACCAATCAAGGAAACTACCCAGCCATAAAGTCTATGAACCACAGCAATGATTGGGCCAACAAATATTCTCTATTGGTGCAGTAGTGTCACTTTTATCTCGAGAGTAATTAACGGCTATCTAATTGGACTTAAGGAGCACTAAAGGGGAGAAAACTCTTGTGTAGTACTGTAAACATAGCCAAATGCACATAGCTGAAGATGACACAGACCCTAGAGAACAACCTTCCTTTGTCACATTCCTAGACCAACAAACAATTTCTTACTAAATCCATATCCTTCTATTTACAGAAAACTGTGCCTCTCACCACTCATCAAAGAACTTTCTTTTTGCAACAGATGGAGACTATTAGAAAGATCCACAAATGGTTTGTGAGGTGCACAGCCATAAGTGACATATCAGCAAAGCAAACTGTGTACCTAAGGCTCAGGGAACATAGTGGAACAGGGGCAGAAAGGTATTACTCCATCTCTCAAGTCTCACCAGCAAAGCATCCTTATACAACAGATGCTGATTAACCCAGAAAGCCACACCAAGTCAAAGTGCAAAGCATATGAGACCGCAGAGTGCTTGTCCCTGAATAGGACACCTATATCAAACCTCTGTATTCTCGAGTCTTTTCTACTGAATTTGCTAAGTAGAGTGGTGGACGGCATGTAGTTTTTGGAGACTAGACATCAAAAGCATTATGGCTTCCTGGATGCTCCTCTTCTCAGAGGAAAGTTAGCTGCCGTGAGGATACTGGGAGAGCATCTGGAGAGGTTCTCCTGGGAAGACCAGGAGGTGCCCTGCTCACAGGGCATGAGAGGCCTGGTAGCCATGGGAGTGAGCCATCCAGGAAGCAATTTTCTGCCCTTGTTCCTAGTCAGGTCTCTGAAGAATGCAGCACCTGTCAACACCTGCTGCAACCACACAACAGCTTCTCACCCAGCAACAGCCAGCCAAGCTTCTAAATTCTGGGGTATGGTGACACCTATTTGTAATCTTAGGAGGCTGGTCAGGAGAACTGCGAGCCTCCAGCCAGACTGGGCTATGTTCTAAGTTTGAGACCAACTTGGTCTTCCTAGCAAGATCCTGTCTCAAAAAAAAAAATTCTGCCTATAGAAATTATAAGATAATATATGTTTGCCATTTCATACTTCTGGCTTTGGAACTCATTTGCTGAACAGCAATAGTTGAGTAATATGATGGCACAGGTGATGTTTCCATCAACTATAGTCACAAATATGTGACATGAAATCCAAACGCAAAAATCTCAGAGCCACACAACTGCATGCATTACTCATGGGTCAGTAGGGGTTCAGTGCATCTGGGCTGGCTTCCAGTAAGTGGGTTCTGGCTGGAGTGACCTGGGAGTTTTCCTTGTATCATCTTCAGTTTTCTCCTGTTCCAGGAGGCTATTCCAGCCATGTTCTTACCTGAACGGCAAGAGGCAAGCCAGTCAGTCATCAACTTTCACATCTCTGAACATCTCTGGCAATCAGTGTTCCACCGGCAGAAGCAAGACACTGGTCTCAGTGTCAGTAGGGGAAGAGACTGCAAAGATACAGCACAGAAAGCATAGGGGCCATTAATGTCATCAACATGGGAAGGGGAGGGAGGGAGGGAAAATAGGGGGGGAGAGAGAGAGAGATACACAGAAAGCGGGAATGGTTTGAGAGCTCTCCAGGTCAGACGGCACTGCAAAGTTTGAACACTTGTTGACATTAGCAATGACACTGCTGGCCACGACAATCTTTCCCAGAGAGTCACAGAGGGTATTGGAGGTTGTATTGCAAAGCAAAGAGACACAAAGCCTCCAGGTTAGGCAAATATTGCTGTAAAGGAGAAATTAAAATGGCCACAAGGATCTTGGATCTAAGTGGGACTCTGAAAAACCCAGGCCTGAGGAATGGGAGGAATCACAAGTTCGCCAATTACAAAAGTCATTGAAGACAGGTGTGAATTTTTGACTTGTATTTGGCTGTTCTGGGTGTATTAGAACTTGTTTTTGACTATCAAATTGGGCATTTCATTATTTTATATCTTTCTATTAAACAGAAAAACCTCTGCTGGTGAGACGGCTCTTAAAAGTATCTGCCACCGAACCTGCTGACCTCTCTGACTTTGACCTTCAGGACCCTCGTGGAGAGAACTGATTCTAGAAAGTAGTCCTCTGATCTTCACACATGCTCCATAATGTATGTACAGCTGCATGCATGCATGCATACATACATACATACATACATACATGCACACACAAAATAAATGTAAATGATTTTTTAACTTAAAGAAAACCACATATACTTCTGTTCAGCTGAGGAAAATATCTGTTCTTTAGAGCAATGTAGTATTACCACACCATACCCACATACACAGATATGAGCTAAGTCAGACCTGGAGATTTCAGATAGGGATGAAGGCAAGTTTACAAGATGAGCAATTTAGGGAAGGCTATGTACTTAAGTTACCTTTCCCCTAATTGAATTGAAACTTGAGTAAACTCCTATAGGTCAATGTTAGAACAACATGGATATTGAGTGGTTCTCAGTAGATCAAGCAAAAGGTGTGGTGTAATAAAAAATTTCAGAGAAAGAGAGAGAGAAAGAGAGAGAGAGAGAGAGAAAAATCTGTCCCTGTGTTCAGTCCTGAGATTGTCCATTTCATTTCAGTTGTGTTCTTTCTACCTAATTTCCTTCTTTTAAATTAGTAGGTATTGTGTTTACTGGTAGTGACTTTGTGTGTGTGTGTGTGTGTGTGTGTGTGTGTTGGAAGGTGCTACATATATACATACATATATATGCATACACACATACATATATATATATATATATATATATATGCATACATTATATATATTTACATATATATTAAGAGAGATATAAACAGATAGATACGAAGAGGCACAGAGACAAAAGATGGAAAGTGTTTAAAAGCTAAGAACAGTTTCTATTACAATAAAATAATTGTAAAAATCAACAAATGATATTTAAATATTATTATTTTATGTGTATGAGTGTATTGCTTGCATGTTTGTAAGTGCACCCATGTCATGCAATGTGTCTAGTGGTCAGAAGAGGGCATTGGATCCCCTGGAACTGGAGTTACAGTCATTGCTAGCCATGTAGGTGGTAGGAATTGAATTTCATGCTTTTCCTTTTTAAATATATTTCAATTTTATTTCCTAAAAATTTCATGTTTTATTTGCAATATTTCGACTATTCTCAGTNGGGGGAGGGAGAATCAGGTCACCTCAGACCTCTGTGACTCACATCATTCTGTCACGGGAACATGGTTAAGCCGTTATCCAATCATCTCCTTCCCTCCCTCATGTTTAAGCCCTGTTATCCAATCATCTCCTTTCCTCCCTCATTTCCTCCCTCCCCTGTCCCACCTTCTTTTTCTCTCCTTCCTTCTTTCTTTTCTTTTCTTTTTTATTTTTATTTTTTTATTTTTTTATTTTTATGAAACAAAGCCTCATTATATAGCCCAGGCTTGATGACCTTTAACTAGCAATCCAACTGCTTCTAATTTCTATGTGCTGAGGTTACAGCTATGTACAACCACAGAATAAAGCATAACAAAGAAAGACCTGTGTATATGTATGTGCACACCTACCCAGTTTTAAGTTTATCAACAGCACACACACAAAAAGCTATTTTGACAATGTTACTAAGGGAGACAGACATTAACATACTTCAGAAATATTAATTTAGAAATTTCTGCCTTAAAATTTAGCTCCTTTGATTTTAGTATTTTTTTCTTGAGACAGGGTCTCCCTGTAGCCCCAACTGGCCTGGGACTCACTATGTAGAGCAGGTTGGCCTTGAACTCACAGTGATTTGCCTGCCTCTGCCTCCTGAGTGCTGGGATTAAAGGCCACCACACCTGGCTAAAATTTAGCTCCTTTTTCATTCAAAATGAATACATGTTGCCGGGCATGGTGGTGCATGCCTTTAATCCCAGCCCTCAGGAGGCAGATGCAGGTGGATCTCTGTGAGTTCAAGGCCTGCCTGATTTCCATAGCCAGTTTCAGGCCAGCAAAGAAACAGATAAGGAAAAATATTCATTTCTGATCAGCCCTTTACATTCAAACCTGAAGTTACTTCAGTGTGCTTTGTTCTGGGGTTTTTGCTTATGCTATTTTGATAAGTAGCCATTAGGTTTTAGGAATAGGTTATTTTGAGCTTGCAATTACATTATTGCTAATATTGTCTTGGTTCTTTTTTCATAAGAAAAAATTCACATGTAAGAAGTCTGTAGAAAAGTATAAAGTGGAGAATGAAGAACACTCATCATGTCATTGGACACCTAGTCGTCCCCTTCCTTTACCTCTTTATTCCATTCGTCTATACACGAAGTGATACTTTCTGTTCTATGAAGCCGGGACAGTCCAGGAGTCAACAGGGTCATCTGAAAATGATTGAAAAATATCTACAACTTATGCAAACACAACTGTCTTGATTCTTTTCTTTTATATTATTATATATAATATATTATATATATATGATTAACAAGGTAGATGACTTTTTTTTTTTTATGGTTAGTCTGTTGAAGAATCTGCACCTGTCACCACTGCCTACAGCGTTTCTTCTCTGATCACTATTTATTTTATTATACTCCATACACATACCAAATTTACAAAGTCTGGAAGTAAACTATAGGTTAATTCCAGAACACATTTGGGGATTCACAGTTTAATCATAAACTTGCATGCAGGTAAAAAGAAATATAACTTTATATTCCTACATTACCTGGCAAGTTGATGTATGTTTTAATGTACTTTAGAGAAGAAGATTTGTTCTTTATCCTAAATCTTAGAACTGATATCTATAGTGATATCAGTCAATGTGGTATTATCTTTACTTACCAGTTACCCACTTTGACTTACATATATGGATTTGGTGTTAGGATTCACAAATGAGGGATAACATATGTCATTTGTTTTTCAGAGTCTGTGTTACTTCACTTAGCATAAAAGCATCTAGATCCATCCATTTACCTGCAAATTTCATGATGTGATAGTTCTTTATCACTTCGCCGCATACTCCATCGTGTAGATGTACCACATTTTCATTATCCACTCATCAGTCGAGGGGCACTTGAGTTGGTTCCAGCTCTTTGCTATTGTGAAAAGAGCAGCAATAAACATGGTTGTGCACGTGTTTCTGCAGTAGGATGAATCCTTTAGATATATGCCCAGGAGTGGTACGACTAGGTCAAATGGTAGGTTCATTTTCAGTCTTTTAAGAGTTCTCCACACTGCTTTCCATAGAGGTTGCATGAGTTTGCAATCCCACCAGCAGTGAATGAATGTTCCCCTTTCTCCACACTCTCTCCAGTATTTGGTATCATTTGTTTTCTTTCTTTCTTTTTTTTAAATATATATACTTTCTTTTATTTCATTTTTTAACAATAAGTAACAATTTATGAGTACAAGCATACTTCACGTAAAACCAATTTGCAAGCAGTTGTGCCCAAACCCACATAGCCCAAGGGTCCCACCATCCAGCTGGGGGCTTATATGTACAATCAAGTTGATCAAATAAGTGTCCAGTCTATATTGCTGTAGTTTCACCATTCACCCTAATCACAGCCCTTACATTCTACCATGCCCCCTCTTCTGCAGATTGTTTCCTAGGCTTAGAAAAGGGGCACAGGTGGATGAGAAGCCAAATAGTCTACTTTCTCTGGAGCTGTTGTCTTGGACTCTGGTCAGTTCTGGCTGTTTCCTTTCATGGGCTGACAGTTTGTCCAGGAATAACTTTTCAATCCTACTAATGAAGCACAAGCACTTAGATACATAGGTATTTAAACAGTACTAATTGTTATGGTAAGTTACTTTGGTATAGACACAGATGTTTGGATGGTATGTTAATCCATGAATTATGTTTTTTCTGTAAAAGATGACAGGGTCTTAGTGTGGCTTATAACATCTCCTAACCACTAGAGGATGTAAGCTTGTGGTATAAGCTGTGAATTATTCTTTCAAGGAGAGAGCTACTAGCCAATTAGATTTGGGATATACAGACATATGGCTGCCACTGCTGCACAGTATTTCCCAGGCAGGTGAGGTGTAGCTGGTGCTGATGGAGGAGTCTTGCTTGACTCAAGGAGACCTATATTTGCTTTATTGGTTTAGTGGCCTTTGGTAACACTCTCTGGTATTCCAGAGACCAACTGTACACTTGCAAGT
>VZQC01006069.1:992939-1014469 GCA_009823505.1 Rhizomys pruinosus | reverse complement strand
TGAGGCTTTTTCCTTTCCTTTCTTGTTGATTGGATGAGTGTTCTATTTCCTTTTTCATTTCATCCTGTGATTTCTTTAGTATTTCCATTTCCTTTTTTAGCTTCTCCATCTCTTCTTGGTGCTCCTTACTTCTCTGGTTGGCTTCCCTTTTCGGTGTTTCTACTTCCTTTTGGAGTTTTTTTCCCCCCTCTAGTTCTTTCTGGAGTTTGTCATTCTCTTTCTTTCCAAAATTTGTCATTGTATCCCTCTAGGTCCTTTTTGAGTTTTTTATTCTCTCTCCTTAGATCTCTGACTTCTTTATTTTCTTTAATTTCTCTGTATAGGTCTGCAATTATTCCTTTAAGATCTGTTTCTTGGGTCATCTCCAGGGGTATCCCATTGTAGCTATCCCCTACAGGGATGGTAGAGCTTGGTGCAGAATTATCCTGCATTTTTCCCTTGTTATCCCTTTGCCATGTCCCGGGCATAAGGGTTTCTTTCTTTCTTTTTTTTTTTTTTCCCCCCTGTATTCTGAATTTTGTTTATATATTAGATATTGGAAGTGTAACTCACTTTTCCCTTCCTGTTCTGAGGGTTCTCCAAAAAAAGTCCACTTGGATACTCTCTCCTCAATTCTAGTTGGCAGGGGGTGGGGGGGATATGCCTGACTTAGCCCACACCTCAGTACCTGTCTGGAGCAAGCTCCAGGCTCTTGTGCTTCAGGTGGTCTTAGCAAGACCCCAACCTGAGCACCCCGCACACAGGCTCACAATGGCACCAGGTGCCGGCTGCAAGGGCGAAGGGTGGCTCTGCCCAGACAGCCACCTACAAGGGTTTAGGGTTTGGACCCAAGCAGGCTTGTTCACGGCTCCCCTGCTAAGAACCGCAAATCAACTATCCAGCAAACCAAGAGTCAATCTACCCTAAGTTCTACCTGTCTGGAGTGAGCTCCGGGCTCCTGTGCTTCAGGTGGTCTTAGCAAGACCTAAACCTGAAGGCCCCACACACAGACTCACAATGGCGCCAGATGCTGGTTGCGAGGGCGAGGGGCGGCTTCTTGTTTGTTTTCTTGATCATAGCCAGTCTTACTGAGGAAAAATGAAATCTTAAAGTGGTTTAATTTGCATTTCCTTAATTACTAATGATGGTGAACACTTTTAAAGATGTTTCTTAGCCACATTTACTTCTCTTGAGACGTCTCTGTTCAGATCTTTAGCCCACCTTTTAATTGGGTCATTTGTTTTCTTGGTCCTTTGTTTTTTGAGTAATTGATATTGGATGTTAAACCTCTGTTAGATGTGAAGATTTCTTCCCACTCTGTGGGTTTTCTCATCACTTCTTTGATTTTTTTCTTTTGCTGTACAGAAGCTTTTTATTTTAATGAGGTCCCACTTGTTGATTGCTGACCTTAATTCCTGTGCAGCTGCTGTCTGATTTAGAAAGTCTTTTCTACACCTATATCTTGTACATTACTACCAATGTTTTCTTCTAACATTTTCAGAGTCTCAGGTTTCACATTGAGATCTTTGATCCATTTAGAGTTGACTTTTGTACAAGGTGAAAGGTAGGGGTTGAGTTTCATCCTTCTACAACTGGTGAACTGATCACCTTTCTTGCACGTGTTTACAGAGGATGAATTGTGGTATAAGACAGAATTTTTTAAGTAAAAGTCAAACATATTATAAAATGACAAACTTTTGTGTATTTTGTGTCCATGTTGTATTTTTCTTTGTTTTTTCCTAAAAATATTTTTATTATTTTTTATTTTTTATGTATGCCTGTTTGCAAGTGCACCCGTGTCATGCAATGCTCATGGAGGTCAGAAGAAGGTGTTTAAATCCCCTGGAACTGGGGTTAAGGACAGCTGTTTACTGCCATGTGGGCGGCGGAAACTGAACCTGGGCCCTCTGGAAGAGCAGCCACTGTTCTTAACCGATGATCCATTTCTCCAGCACCAGTTGTGTTTTTTTAATACTATGATTTGATTTTTGCCATGTTTTATTTGTTTTGAGATTTGCAGCAGAATGTCTGAGATAAGTTAATTTAACTCTCCAGCAAAATTTGGGCATGATGTGCATCAGGTTTAAGTGTCAGATGATCTGAGGTCTCAGGTCTCTTTCTTTCATGCAGCGGTTTAATGAGGTAGAGGTGGAGTAGAGAGTCAGAAAAGCTGAAATATAATCCATACCCCAATTTTATTTATCTTACTTTATCAAACATTTATTTCTGGTAATAAGGATGGAGTCCAGGACCTTTTGCATATTCAGCAAGTGCTCTACCTCAGACCTACATCTATCTGTAACCCTTGGTATTCTGAGACAGAGTCTTTTGCAAGTTTGAACTCTCAGTCCTTCTGTCTCAAACTTTTCAGTGCTGGGGTTACAGGTGTGAATTACCATGCCCAGATGAACTCCATTTTCTAAGCAGTATGTGCTTTACAGATTGTCTGTGTTCAGTTTGCATGAAAGTACAATTGTGGGCTAAGGCTGGGCTTTTGAGGGGAAGGCAATTCAATGTGGTTGTTCAAGTCATCTGTTGAAATGGGTATCCCTTAGACTGACCATCATTTTATGTGGTCCATAGGTGACCATACATTCCACTGTCTGGAAGTTCTCCATTGTTTGTCCTGGCCCTTCCCTTTTATCACTGACTGTTCTATTGTGTTCCCTGGGGATGTGTGGGGAAAATCTTTCCATGTTGCTGCTGTTCTGGGGTGCAGAGAAGCCTATGGTGTTGTGCTATGTGCTCAGGCACATATCCCTCCTCAGAGGTTTGCACATTCATGCTGTTTAACAAGGTTGGGTCTTCCTTCCTCCTGAAGACCACTGGATTGCCTGGAGGAGGGTGTGAAGACTTCTAGACTTGACGTGGTTTTCCTTTTTCTTTTTAAATTACTTCTTTATTTTTTTTCATTTTTTAAACAATAAGTAATAATTTATGAGTACAAGCATCCTTCATGTAAAACCAATTTGCAAGCAGTTGTGCCCAAACCCACACAGCCCATGGGTCCCACCATCCAGCTCTGGGGGGCTTGTATGTTCAGGTTGATCAGATGTGTGTCCAGACTATATTGCTGTAGTTTCACCATTCACTCCAATTGCAGCCCTTACATTCTATCATACCCCCTCTTCCCCAGATTGTTCCCTAGGCTTAGAAAAGTGGAACAGGTGGATGAGAAGCAAAACAGTCTACTTTCTCTGGAGCTGTTGTCTTGGACTCTGGTCAATTCTGGTTGTTTCCTTTCATGGGCTGATAGTTTGTCCAGGAATATCCTTTCAATCCTACTAATGAAGCACAAGCAATTAGATATATAGGTATTTAAACAGTACTAATTGTTACGGGAGGTTACTTTGGTATAGACACAGATGTTTGGATGGTATGTTAATCCATGAATTATGTTTTTTCTGTAAAAGATGACAGGGTCTTAGTGTGGCTTATAACATCTCCTAACCACTAGAGGATGTAAGCTTGTGGCATCAGCCATGGGTTATTCCTCCAAGGAGAGGGCTAATAGCCAATTAGATTTGGGATATACGGGCATATGGCTGCCACTGCTGCACAGTATTTCCAGGCAGGTGAGGTGTAGCTAGTGCTGATAGTGGAGTCTTGCTTGACTCAAGGAGACCTATATTTGCTTTATTGGTTTAGTGGCCTTTGGTAACACTCTCTGGTATTCCAGAGACCAACTGTACACTTGCAAGTGCAGTCTCAATGTATCTTTCCCATGCTTACATCAGGTCTATCAGGTTCTCTAACTGTAAATTGGGGCCAAGTGTTATAGAGGTAATCTCTTATAAAACTGATAAAACTGCCTTCTTTAATTGACTAATAGACACAATAACTGTGAAAAGGATTTTTCTTTATTCAGATCCAAATATAATACTAAAGTCTCCTTAAGCTATGCACTTAAACAAAATATATTAATAGAGGAGAGCTCTGATATCAGCAATGGATTATTCTAAAGGAGATGTTGGCCAGGGGATCCAAGCCCCCCCACCAAAGGTAAAGGCTTCTTGCCTGTAAACTGGGATACCTGCAAGAAGAGAGGCAGTAAGTCCCTGCTGTCGAAGGGATCCTTTTTGGATCCCTTTAAAACTCTTCTTAGTTTCCACTGCAGTAATGTAGGTCTTTCCACAGTCTCAGGACTATTTCTTAGTTTAGCTTTGGAGCCTGGCTGGAGCAGGCTGAGACATTCCACTCTGGCCTGGGCAATGCCTAAGTACGTTGTATCTGTTATGGCTACATGTGGCCTCCAAGTAGTCCTACACTTTAAATTCTTAAATCAAAGAGTGAACTTCTTGAAATTTAGTTACCTTATGATACATTATTCTTCCTAATAGAGAAACAGAGAACAGTCAGTCCAGTTGTCTGAGTAGTGGTGGTGGTTGGCATGTCTGAAGAAAAGGGAACATTGAAGAAGGAAATCCTGGGGAGTAGGACAATATCTCAGAATTTGAAAGTCTCTATTTTTTGTGCTTATTTTGTGAGTCATAACTAATACCCTCAAAAGCATTATTTCTCCAATTTCAATAAAATAGCATCTCTTTAGGGATGTTGGTTAAAGGGACATAATTTGGCACACGCCTGATGATAAATCCATGGACAAGGTTCATTGCACTGCAGTTGTGAAATTGTGTCAGAGATGATTACCCAAGGGCAGCACAACCCTCTGGACTTGTCAGAGGGACAAGTCCATCTGGATGGTCAGATGCCCTGTTGTCTGACCAAGTGATTAAAACTGCAGGGCACTGACATTTCAGATGTATCTTTCAGGATAGGCATGTTGCAATGCGTGGGGCGAGGGCACATGTTGGGGCTGGTTTTCCTTAGCAATATCCTGGCCTTTTCTTTGTTTCTCTTTTTTTGAGTTGCCTTTCTTTGTCTGGGGTGTCAGAGAGGTAGAGACAAGTCAGCCTCAAGACCAGTGTCTTCTTCTCTTGACTGATCCTGGGTTCTGTCTTCAGATTCTATCACTTTCAGAAATCTGGAGAATGAAGGAAAGGCTGAATGTGTTCCTGATTTGGAAAAATATTTTTGTATATGTATGAATCTTTTCCCTTTAGCTTTCTTTTCGAGGTCCAGTTTGGATGCAGTGATGTGTTCAGGTCTTAAGCAGGCAGTATGGTGAATTGTTACATATGTGCATACACATGTAAGCACTATGAAGATCAAAGTAGATGCTGCTCCATGATTCTGGAGCAGTCCCACTGCTCCTCCTCAGTTTTTCGCCCATTCTGGTCACCAGCACTTTAACACACAGCATGGCCATGGGGGTGCTCCGACATTTAGTAGGTTCTTTAACACACAGCATGGCCATGGGGGTGCTCCGACATTTAGTAGGTTCTTTAACACATAGCATGGCCATGGGGGTGCTCCGACATTTAGTAGGTTCTTTAACATATAGCATGGCCATGGGGGTGCTCCGACATTTAGTAGGTTCTTTAACACATAGCATGGCCATGGGGGTGCTCCGACATTTAGTAGGTTCTTTAACACATAGCATGGCCATGGGGGTGCTCCGACATTTAGTAGGTTCTTTAACACATAGCATGGCCATGGGGGTGCTCCGACATTTAGTAGGTTCTTTAACACATAGCATGGCCATGGGGGTGCTCCGACATTTAGTAGGTTCTTTAACACACAGCATGGCCATGGGGGTGCTCCGACATTTAGTAGGTTCTTTAACACATAGCATGGCCATGGGGGTGCTCCGACATTTAGTAGGTTCTTTAACATATAGCATGGCCATGGGGGTGCTCTGACATTTAGTAGGTTCTTTAACACATAGCATGGCCATGGGGGTGCTCCGACATTTAGTAGGTTCTTTAACACATAGCATGGCCATGGGGGTGCTCTGATATTTAGTAGGTTCTTTAACATATAGCATGGCCATGGGGGTGCTCCGACATTTAGTAGGTTCCTTCTCTTCTGACAGCTGGCTCCACTGCTGTCTGGGTCTGAAGATGAAGGAAGCAGTCTTTGAGCATTGTTCATAAAATGCTTACACTCCTGTTCTGTCTCTTAGAACAGATCTTTTGTTTGGTCTTGGTCTTAAGGCTGGCCTGGATATTGCCGAGACTCAAATGTGTAGGAAGAAAAGGCCAAAGTAGAATTTGTCTTATTTGGTTTCTAGGTCTTTAGTTGCCCTTAGTAAAACAATGATTTCCCTATAGAGCCCACATTCACTGGCTTGTGGTCACACTTTTAATCCCAGAACTCAGCAGGAAGAGGCAGAAGTATCTCTGTGAGATGGTCTTGTTTACATAGCAAGTTCTAGGCCAACCGAGACTACAGGGAGACTCTGTCTCAAAAAAAGGTCCATCTTCATTTATGAATAAAAAGGAGGTTGTTGCTGTTTCTACAGGCACTATCTTTTCCATCAGTACTAATGTCTCTGCCGTAGCTCATGGCTGACTACAAGGATGTGGATTCAAGTTGTAATATATGCTCCAGCTTGAAGAATGCTGTTGGCATTGTGTAGACACTGAGATTTAAAGAGTAGAAGTGCTTGCCTTCAGTGGTGGACATTTCCTTAAAGTTTTACAGTCAGTGGATGTTGTGGTTTGAACATGTCCTCTAAGATCTCATGTGTTGAAAGCCGTGTTACCAGGGCAGTACTATTAAGAGGTGAGATCCTGTCAGGGTGCCTGTGTTGGCTTCTGTCACTCTCACTGTCTTCCCATGTGATGCCTTCCACCCTGTCAGGATCTAGCAGAGGGCTCTCACCAGATGCTTACCATGTTCTGGCCCTGTGTTCTTGGGCTACACAGCCTCAAGGACCATGAAATAAGTCTTTATCCTTTGCAAACAACCCTGACTTAGACATTCAGTGACAGCCAACAGAAAACAGACTCAGCTAGCTAGCAAAGGGGTTGAAATTTCAGTGTCTTCTGTCCATTTGTAAAAATGGTACATTGAGACACTGGGTTGAAGCAATCAAGCTTAGCAGATGCTGAAGTTGTGGCAACATAGTTTTGGCAGAAATTGATGCAAACTGTTGAAAGTATGAGTCTTTTATTTTTTCTCCATGGCTGCCTGTTTATTCAATCATACAAACAAACAAACATGGGTTTAAATATTGGAAGGGCTGAGAATTCAGCTCCGTAGTACAGTACTTGCCTGACATTTGTGTCTATTTAATCTAATAGCTGTAACTGGGAATCCAGTACAAGTCGGGAGTGGATTGAAAATTAACAACTCTGTATCCCTAATTAGCTTAAGCATGTTACTATTTTCTATTCTGGAAATAGCCAGCCATTTTAATTTTATACAGGAAGCTTTTGGTTAATACTGTAAGACTTAATAACATTTTTTTTTTTTTGGTCTTTTCGAGACAGGTCTCTCTATAGCCCCAACTGTCCTGGAACTCACTCTGTAGATCAGGCTGGCCTTGAACTCACAAAGATCTGCCTGTCTCTGCCTCTGCCTCCCGAGTGCTAGGATTAAAGGCATGCACCACCACACCCGGCTGGAAGTTATTTTAAATATACCATTATAAAGTATAAACTTTGAAATGTCCTACCTTGAGGTAGGTTCTAAATGACCAGTTCTCTCAAAATGTTCAGAGATGTTTTAGATAGGTCTGGCAAAAAGCCTGTCTGTTTACTCCAAAGATGTTTTACTTAGTGGTCAAATGTCTTACATATAAAACATATCTAAATACAGAACTAGATTGCACCCTGGAGCAGAAGTAATCATTCCTTAAAATTAACTTTTGTCCTTAAGGACCAGGAACCCTATTGTAATTTAACAGTCTTAGCATACACAATTATTTATTTATCATCGAGTAGATTACCAAAAACTTTTCAAAGGAGTGTAAACAGTAAGTAGAGAGAGGCAATATGTACTTAATGAAACATTAAATTGATATACTTTTGTGATCCCATTAGTTCTTTTATTTTACTTTTATTTATTTATTTATTATTTTTTATGTGTATGAATGTACTGTCTACATGTAGGTTGGTGCACCAGTGTCATGCAATGCTGTGGAAGCCAGAAGAGAGTGTTGGATTCCCCTGGAACT
The DNA here is from genome assembly GCA_009823505.1 of Rhizomys pruinosus. Lineage (NCBI taxonomy): Eukaryota > Metazoa > Chordata > Mammalia > Rodentia > Spalacidae > Rhizomys > Rhizomys pruinosus. The sequence goes on along the minus strand of VZQC01006069.1, from coordinate 1,006,467 downwards.
GGAGTTAAAGATGGTTCTTAGCTGCCATGTGGGTGCTGGGAATCAAACCCTGGTCCTCTGCCAGAGCAGTTGGTGCTCTTAACTGCTGAGCTATCTCTCCAGCCCCCCCATTAGTTATTTTAATATAAACATTATATATTATGAGGTAAATAGCAATAACTTTTGTTGAAATTAGTTCATCCCTTAACTCCTCAACTTTACAATATCATAATCTTAGAAGTGAAAAATGGAGACATATATTTTAAGCTATATCTATGGTGATAACAATAATTTTGATATTATCTTTACTGACCATTAACTTACATATAAGGGATAACTTACAAATGACAGATATCACATGTTGTTTGTTTTTCTGAGACGGTGTTACCTCATTTAGCACAACAACTTCCAGTTCCATCTATTTGCCTACAAAATTCATGAAGTCGTCCTCTTCATTGCTGCATAGAACTTCATTATATAATTGTACCACATCTTCATTATCCATTCGTTGGTTGAGGGACTCCTGGGCTGCTTCCAGTTATACAATATTGTGAATAAAGCAACAGTAAATATGGTTGTGCACTTATCTCTGCTATAGGATGCATCCTTTGGATATATACTCAGGAATGGTATAATTAGGTCAAATTGTAGGTTCATTTTTAGTCTTTTAAGAGTTCTCCACACTGCTTTCCATAGGGGTTTCACGAGTTTGGAATCCCACCAGTGGTGAATAAATGTTCCCCTTTGTCCACACCTTCTCCATCATTTGGTGTAATTTGTTTTCTTGATCATAGTCAATATTACTGATGTAAGATGAAATCTTAAGATGGTTTTGATTTGAGTTTTCTTAATTACTAATGATGTTGAACCCCTTTTATTGTGTTTCTGAGACATCTTAACATCTTAACTTCTTCTCTTGAGAAGTCTCTATTCAGATCCTTAGCCCATCTATTAATTGGGTCATTTGTTTCCTTAGTCCTTTGTTTATTGAGTAATTTATATATTCGGGATGTAACCTCTGTCAGATGTATCACTGGTGAAGACTTACTCCCACTCTGTTGGGTTTCTGTTCACTTCTTTGTTTCTTTTGTTGTACGGAAGCTTTTTAGTTCAATAAGTTCCCACTTGATTGTTGATTGTTGACCTTAATTCCTGTGCAAGTGCTGCCTGATTTAAATATCTTGGTAGGTAAAAATGCTTATTTTTGTGTGAGATAGGACTATGAAGAAACAGAAGTGAGGTTGTGTGATACTAACTGGAGCAGTTTCCTATGATAGAAATTGCATTTACGCTTTTTACTTAGGGGTCCTCTGACCCAGACGATTTCAGATGTTTGCATACAGTGCATGAAACTTCTCAGGGGTTCTATTTTGCTGAAATATCTTGATTTTTCACTCTACACTCTTTTGTCTTTATTTTTTTTCCATCTTTGGAAATATGCTACATCCCCACATAGTAATTTAGTATTTATAACACTTTTCTGTGTTCAGGTACATTTTAAGTGACTGGCTCAGTGATCAACAAAAGTGGCTATGAATATTGGATCTTTGCTTTGAGTGAAGCGCATATATGGCTTCTTAGTGTTAGCACTAATATCAAAATCACACAATTATTTGGCTGGCATCAGGGATCTTTTCATATGATTCTTGTATTCTACCAACTATTTAGAAAATAATTGAGTTTTTTTTTTTAAAGGTGTGGTAGCAAGTTCTGAGAATGTATACACATTTTTCTGACCCAAATACTGGCTCCAAAATGTTCTTCTGGGAAATATACACTATCCGTGAAGTTTAGATATTAAAGATCAAGAGGTATTCAACCAGGGCATGATTAATACTTAGGGATAGGAGGTAAAGATTCAGAAGTGTGTTGGTAGAGCCACCCACTCTTTAGTTTCTTTCCATTCTAACAGAGCCATCATAGCAGGGACTTAAACACCTTCCAACAATGCAACACAGATGCTCTGAACACTACTCCCAGCAGACGTTGAAATGTTCTAATGCAGAGAAAGGGATTTCAAGAGGCCGACTTTGGTTGAGCTTGTCATGACTTTATGGTGAGGAGCCTCCAGCAACTCTGCTTTGCATTTACACAATTCTCTTTAATTCACTTTGTCTTTTTGGTTGTGAGCCTGAGCCTTTAACAGCTGTACTTTCTCTCCAGCCAAAATTTTTGTTATTATTTTTTTTGTTAGGATACAAAATAATGGATTTCATTGGGACACTTTTTTATAACATATAAAGAAGTTCTTTCTCTTTCTCTTTTTTTTTTTTTTTGGTATATCAGCCTGGCCTAGAACTTGCTATATGCTTGAGCGGCTCCGGCCTCTCAGAGCTGGGATCAAAGGCAGTACTCTACCCCTGAGCTACATTTCCAACCTCCTTTTTAATCTACTTCAAAGTTTCAAATAGAAACTGCCCTTTTTGCTGTTGTGCTGTTTCAGTTACTTTTCTTGATATTGATGTGATAAAAATACTTGAAAAAAGCCACTTGAGGAAGGAAGGGTTTATTCTGCTTTGCAGTTTGCAGTCCATCCTGGTGGGTCAGGCACTGTGGCAGGAGGATCCCAAGGTAGCTCTCACATTCTTTCCGCAGTTGGAGGCACTGGAGCAGAGAGAGGAATGTCAGTGCTCACCTTTCTCCTTTGTATTCAGTCAGGGCTCTTCATCCCTAGAATGCTGCTGCCCACATTTAGGGTATGTCTACCTCAATTAGCTGGATATAGAGAGAGACTCCCTCACAAACACATCGAGAGGTTTGTCTTCTGAGTGATTCTTTTTTTTTTCTTTAAAGACTTATTTTATTTTTATTTATGTGCACGTGTCTATGTCTGTGTACACATGGCCCTAGAGGCCAGAAAAAGGCATCATCTCCCCTGGAACTGGAGCTACCTGGTGTGGGTGCTGAAAAAGTCAACTCAGGCCCTCTTCGAGACTAGCAAGTGCTTAACCATCTCTTCAACCACACTAGTGAGACATTTTGAACAGTTCAACTTCTTGTTCTCTTGCTTCTGGGATTTGGTAGAAACTTCACGACCATTCCCATGATCACCTGGCTTTGTATTCCTTTTTTTTTTTTTTTAATTTTATTTATTTCTGTATGTGTATGAATGTACTGTGCATGCAAGTTTGTGCACCCGTGTGGTGCAATGCCGCGGAGGTCAGAAGAGGGTGTCGGATTCCCCTGGAACTGGAGTTCTCCTGGAATTGGAGTTTCAGACGGTTCTAGGCCGCCATGTGGGTGCTGGGGATCGAACCCGGGTCCTCTGTAAGAGCGGTCAGCGCTCTTAACCACTAGGCTATCTCTCCAGCCCTTTTGTATTCCTTTTTAAAGCAGTCAGAAGGAACCCAGGAAAACAGAATTTATCATATAGGTCTAGAGAAAGGAGTCAGGGCATGTCACCCAGGGCCACAAGGGAAGGAGGGAGAAGGTTAGGAGGGAGAAGACAGGAAGCAGTGGAAGGTGGAGTCAGAACTTTGCTTTTTGCAGGGAAGACAAAGTGGAGCAGGGCAAAGAATTCGGGGCTGGTTAGCTCTGATCATCGCTGTGGGTGCAAGCTTAGGAGTACCCTCTGTGCCCTGGGACCTGGTGTGGGACAAGTAGGGCAGACGATTCCTGATTTCTGCCATTTGAAGCCTAGGTGGAGATGTCACTCTGGATTGGTTGGTTTATCTGCAGATACCTTTGAACTGTGCTATTTTGCTGACCCAGAAAGTAGTCTCTTCCTAGCCAGAAAGCTTTTAAAGGATGTCACAATATCATGCTGTGTCATCATGCTGTATAATGACATTTCAGTCAATAACAGGCCACAGTATACAACATATACAACAGTAATCCCATGAGATTATAACAGAGCTGAAAGGTTCTTCTTGTCAAATGTCATTCTAGCCATCCCAATATCACAGTGCAGTGCATCACACACACTTGTGATGATTATAAACCTACTGCACTGCCAGTAGCACACAGTATAGCATTACAGTTATTTTAATGCATAGTGCTTAATAATCTACTATGTTACTGGATTATGTATTCACTACACTATATTTTTATCGGTATTATAGCATACTCTTTCTACTTATTTAAAAAGCAGTTTACTACAAAGCAGTGTTCTGTGTATGGCTGGCAGCAGCTGCCTGCATCTTACATCTACCACCTTTCATGACTGTGGAAGAGGCCACTTGGAATTATGGCCCTGTGCCCTCTGGGTTTGTGTGATGTCTGGACAATGATTAAATTGCCCAATAATACTTTTTAAAATTGTTCCTAGTAATAGATCCATGAGTATATCCGGTACATTCTAAGCTTGGGGCCGAGTTAGACTTGTCAATCAGCTTCTAGGTCAGGCCTTGGACTTCAGGGGATTTTCATCATTACTGTGACATTAATCTTTGTATCCTGACAATGTTCCTTGTGGTTGAGGTTGCTTTTCACTGGGCTGTTGAACAACCATAGGCTTCACCAGTTGGAAGCAGCTAATTTTACTTTTTCATTGTTCAGCTTCCTGATCACAGTTATTATTGTATTGAGGTTTCTGTTGCTGTTTGTTCCATGAGGTTTTAGTAACATATCCATAAAGCATGCAACACAGTGCCTGGCCTAAATAGGTCTTTAATAAACATAATACTTTAGCAATATTTATCTATCATTTTTGGCTTTCAAGACAGAATCTCATTTACAGGTCCTCCAACTTATGCAGGTAAGGATGACCTTGAACTCCTGATCCTTCTGTCTCTACCTCCCAGGTATTGGGATCACAGGCATGTGCCACCCACCACACTGTACTGAGGGCTAAACCCAGAGCTTTATACGTGCTAGGCAAGCCCTGCACCATCTGCATAAATAGCCTAGCCCTCAAGTAGTAGGTTTTTTTTAAATTTTATTTTTGTATGTATATGAATGTACTGTCTGCATGTAGGTTTGTGCACCCGTTTCGTGCAATGCTGTGGAGGTCAGAAGAGGGTCTCGGATTCCCCTGGAACTGGAGTTCTCCGGGAATTGGAGTTATGGAGGGTTCTTAGCCACCATGTGGGTGCTGGGGATTGAACCCGGGTCCTCTGCAAGAGCAGTTGGTGCTCCTATCTGCTAGGCCATCTCTCCAGCCTCGTCAAGTAGTAGTTATTAAGAAACTACTCTGTTATGATCTGTGCTAGCAATATTGCTTTATTAGAATTAGTCTCTGAACTCAGGGGTCCTATATACTCTGGAAAATCCAAGCAGGATAACAAACCTTTCATTGCATTGACAAATGAAACAAATGGTGGAAAGGATTGATTTTGGGTATAGTTTCAGTATAGTTTCAGAAGTGTTAGTTCATCACGCAGAGAGGGCCCAGTACAATGGAACAGGTCACGTAGTGGCAGCCAAGAAGTACAGAGATCAATGCCTATGCTTTAGAGCTTTCTACCTCCCCACCCTCCTTATTCCACCTGAGACCTCAGTTTATGTTGTGGCAAGGCCTACATTCAGAGCAGGCTTCTTCTGGAAATGTCCTCACAGAAACATCCAGAGTATGTTTTCCTAATCTAGGTATTTCTCAACTGAACCAAACTGACACTTAACATTAACAATACCAGTCACATGGTTTGAAAGATTAATGGATTAGGACCTCTTACAAATATCATAAAAATATGATAAGGGCTCCAAACTTGTAGTTGGCATTCAAAGCTCCCAGAGGAAAGGATGCCAAAGGCGAGATAGCAGGGTGAGTAGGCACCAGGTGAGGAAGAAGGAGGAGGAGGAGGAGTGCCAGATGGTTTCAATGGATCAAAGAGAGGTCAGGGTTTGGGAAACCTGGAATGGTAGACCCAAAGCTAAGGTCAAGGGAGTGAGGGGTAAGGCTGGAGAGGACTGTAGGAAGCCCATCAGGAAGGGGCTCACCAACTGGTAGGGATTTAAAAGCTTTCCCTGCCAGGGATGAATAGTGGCTGAAGATTTTTAATAAAGGAGTAGGCACTGTCTCAAAGGTCCCAGGTCTGTGGAGGGGAAACCAGCGATGTCACGCAGGGTGCAACGACACACCTACGATGTTTCTATGTGACTTAGAGTCAGAAGCTCATTACTGGCATCACTGAGGCAGTTTTCAGAACAGAGGAGAAATGGAGGCTGGGTAGCTTTGGGTAGTGGCATAAATTGGAAATAGAAAAAAAAAAACAGTCAGAGAGTATCAGTAGAATAGATATCTTAAAAAAAAAGAAAAAAAGAATAGATATCTTATGTAAGCAAGGAGGTTTATCTACTGTGTTTTTATTGTTTAATTTAATTGCATGCTAAAGACAAATTTTCAAATTGTTGCTCCTTAAAAGAATTGCTATTTTTTTTTTTTTTTTTGGTCTTTTCGAGACAGGGTCTCTCTGTAGCCCCAGCTGGCCTGGAGCTTGCTCTGTAGACCAAGCTGGCCTTGAACTCACAAAGATCCGCCTGCATCTGCCTCCCGAGTGCTAGGATTAAAGGCATGCGCCACCACGCCTGGCAAGAATTGCTATTTTTAATTATGTATACTTACGTGTTCTGTGTGTTTACCTGAGTCCAGATTCCCACAGAAGGCCAAGGCATGGGATCTCCTATGGGAGCTGGAATTACACACAGTTGTGAACCACTGAACATGGGTGCACTCTTGGAGCCCAAATAACTTCATCCCTAAATAACTTTTTATTCACAAAGTCACATCACCAGGTTGTACCAGGTTGCTGCTTACTTTAAAATGTCACTTCTTTCATAGGACAAAAACAATGTTAAAAGTGGGTTCAACTTACCATACCACAATTATGTTAATATTTTATGAATTCAAAAGCACTTTATGAGGTTCAACCTCTATCAAACTCACAGATTTCAATTTGCAAGAAAAAGCGGTTTTAAAATCAAACAATTTTCAGCTAAAAGATTCTCAAAAAACATTACTGATAATAGCACAAACCCAAGACATTGCCCAGTACCCAGAGTGCAGGCTGATTGATGGTAAACCTCTGATTGGCAGAAAATTATAGTTATGAAACCTGTGTTTCATATCACAATCAAGTACATATTAGTATATATCAGTCATATAAGGAACTTATGACTTGAAGCAAAGGTCACCTTCCTTGAAACTTAACAGGTTATAAGATAACTAGGTATCTTCCACTCAGCATAGAGATTAGTTGAATTTTTCAGAAACTTCAAATGTATATAAATGGCACAGCTTTGGTTTAAATATGCTGGCTGTGTCCTATAGCAGGTTTTTTTTTTTTAATTGTTTATTTATTAGCTTTCCAGAGTACTTTTATTTAAGGAAATAAAGCAAATTAAAAACATATTTTTTATTTCCTTTCTTTTATGAACACAGTATGCCATGCATATTGTTTGGCCTCTTTACATCCTTAACAAAGATGCTCAGCCCTAAGTGACACATCTACAATGAGAACCTCAACACCTAAGGCTCATAGAACATAGCAGAACAGGGGGTAGAGAGAACACTAATCCATTCCTCAACTCCCAGCAGCAAAGCTTCCTCTTAGAGCAGACTGTGAAACACACAGAAAGCCACAAGTGGCCAAGTTTTAGAGAATAATAGGGCACAGCAGAGTGAGCCCCCGAATAAGACTACCATATTAACCCTCACCCACTCATGGCTAGGGACCATTGCAGAAGAGGGGACAGAAAGATTGTAGGATTTTATTTATTTATTTATTTATTTATTTATTTATTTATTTATTTATTTATTTGCAAGCCCCAGCTAGCCTAGAACTCACTATATAGACAATGCTTGCCTCAGTTTCACTGATATTCCCCTGCCTCAGCCTCCCAAGTGCTGGGTTAAAGGAGTATGTGGTCAGTCCCTTTTACCTTGCTTTTTTTGGGGGGGGTCTTTTTGAGACAGGGTCTTCCTTTAGTCCCTTAGTCCCAGATGGCCTGGAGCTTACTATGTGGACCAGGCTGGCCTTGAACTCACAGAGATCCGCCTGCCTCTGCATCCCAAGTGCTGGGATTACAGGCATGCGCTATTATGCCCAGCCCAATTTCTTTAAAAGCTACATGTTTCAACTTTAAAAAAAAAAAAACCAAACATTTTTCTTTCCTTTATTTTTATTTCATGTCTATGAGTGTTATATCTGCACGTGTTTAAGGGCATTCATGTTGTCCAGTGCCTGAGGAGGACAGAATAAGGTGTTAGATCCCCTGGAAATGGAGGTACAGTTGTTAGCTGCCATGTGGGTGCTGGGATTTGAACTCAGGTCTTCTGTACGAACAACCAGTGCTCTTAACCACTGAGCCATCTCTCCAGCCCCCATGCTTCAGTTTTTACACATAACCAGAGGCTAGTTAGTCCTATAATGGCTGTCTACAGATCAGAGAGCTGGGAAAGCCAGTTGCTGCTCAGGCCAAGAAACAAAGCCTCAGAACAAAAGAGACCAATGCAGCCCCAGCCCAAAGCTGGAGGAGGGGAAGGTCTCTGAGAAGTCACTCATACAAGTCAACATTCAAATACTCACGAATGTGATACCCATGATTAACAACAGCAGGAAAAAATGCACCTTAGGCCAGGGTGGACTTGGGCCTGCAAGCAGAGGTCATATATATGGGTCTCAAGTCAGACAGGCAGAGCCTGGTGCTGTGCAGGACCTTGTTCTCCTCCCTCTACCCAAGGAAATCTGAAGCTGATTTCTGAGATTCCCGGCCACGGTCACTAGGCTCCATTGCTTCATTCCTGAGCCAGGATATTATGTTGGCAGCAGAACGGCAGAGCAGGCTGCCTTCCTCACAGTGGGAGGTAGAGAGAGGAGTGTTTTCCGTTTATGAGACTGATATGCTGCCTGTTGCACTAAGGAGGGACTTGCCGTGTTTTGTATTTATAAGGTAACAAAACAACATTTTGTTACAGCAGCCAGACTTGACTAGGACAACTGTCTTTTTTTTTTTTATTACTTACTACTTTACAAATTTGTACTCAGTACTTACTGTGTGTCAGGTGCTGTTCTAGGTACTTTAAAATATGAGGCCATTTCATTAAATTCTCATCAAAACTCTGTGAGGAGGTACTATTGTTGCCCCCATTTTACAGATGAGGACACTGATACACACAGGGGATAGTAAGGCTCACACCAGTAATTACTACTCCAAAGCTCATTTGAGAACAGGCACTTCTTGCTACAGAGATTAACTGAACAGTATGGTGGTTGAAAATGAAGTAAGTGATTGAAAATGTTTTCTCTGATTGACTGAAATGATTTTATGCCTGCTTATTTTAAGTAGTTGCTTATTCTGAAATACCTCGGCTGACTGCTGAGATACCACTTAGCACACATGATATGCTGAATGAGCTCATTAATAGTCCTTCACTCATTTGGCAACATGTGCAAGGCACAGCTCCAGAGGGCAGATTCGGAACTGTGTTGCCTGGAGCCCTTAGTGTCTAAATGACCTACAGTGGCCCTGCAGTGGCCTATTACTGGCAATCCTAGAGCCTGCCTTCCACCTAGGATACCCTTCTCCCTGCCTAAGCCACAATCAGTTACACATCCATCAAAAGTTAATGCCTCAGAGAGCACATTAAAATCCATTCTTCATACTTGATCATTGTTGCATCACCTTTTCATTCCCAGCCCACTAGCAAAAAAAATTTTTTTTAATGTTTCTATACACAATGGAGATCTTTTTTCTATGTGGACTTTGGGACAAATCTCTGTCAACAAGTGGCAGTGACAAAATGACAACAAATCCAATATTCTGTAAATTGTCAGGTTCATTCTTTTTTTAATTTTTTAATTAATTTATTTTTTATGTGTATGAGCGTATTTTTATGTGTATGTCTGCATGTAGGTTGGTGCACCCATGTTGTGCAATGCCTCGGAGGTCAGAAGAGGGCATCGGATTCCCCTGGAACTGGAGTTAAAGACACTTCTTAGCTGCCATGTGGGTGCTGGGAATCGAACCTCTGCAAGAGCAGTCGGTGCCCTTAACCACTGAGCCATCTCTCCAGCCCTAGATGCATTCTTTAATCTGTTCGCCTTTAGGTAGTTTTGAGTCTATTCCCCGCACCCCCCCCCAACCCCTTGTGTGTGTGTGTGTGTGTGTGTGTGTGTGTGTATGTGTTTAAGCCAGAGGACAAGTGTGGGTGTTGTTACTCAGGTACATACACCTGAGGGACGGTCCCCCATTGGCCTAGAGCTTGCCAATTAAATTAGGCTGGTTGGCCAGTGAGCCTCAGGGATCTGCATCCTTAGACCCGAGATTATAAATATGTACCACCACACCTGGATTTTTTTGTGGGTCCTAGAAATTGAGCTCAGGTCCTTATGTTTTCAATACAGCCATATCCCCAGCTCCGTTACATCCTTAATGCAATTGAACAGCAATTAACTGACTTGGTTCTTATGATCTACTGATCTTGACACTAAAAGATAGACACTGTCATTCCCAAAAGGGACAGAGCTAGAGTCATGTGTGCTTGGGACCTATGTAGTTTTCCTGTCTATTTTTCTTCAGATCAGTGAAGAGCCTCAGGTCGAGAGAGTTGACAAGCAAAAACAGCTGACTGGTAAGAAGAATGAGATGGAATCTGAGGTTTTTCTTTTCTGTTGTATAGGAAATGCACTTCCTTTGGATGGGCTGTAGAGATGGCTCAGGGGTTGAGAGCAGTAAGTCTTTGGCAGAGGACCTGGGTTTAAATACCAGTAGTCACAGGGCAGTCAACAACGGTCCACAACTCCAGTTCCAGGAGATCCAACACCCTCCTCTGGCCTCTGAGGGCATTGCACAACACAGGTGCACATGCAGGCAACACACTCGTACACTGCTGGTGAGTCACTCCACCTTTAACTCAATGACTTAGAGAATGGATTATTTTAGAGATTGGCCCTCAGTTCAGCAGCTGTCTTTTCCCATTCCTAGGTGGTTTTCTTGAAGCATGTCTGCAGATCCAGGTCGCATACGTACATAGGAGATGTGATGTCCGGTGACTAAAGTAACGCCCAGTAATTACAATAATCGTGTTCTTATAACCACACGTAGAGCAAAGGATCTGGAAGTTTTATAGTGTGGAACTGAGGTAGTCTCTTGTCCTATAGCAGTTTTAAAGACAGCTTATTCAACTTAGCTGCATACTGAATTCTAGCTACAAAAATGTGTAAATCTTAGTTCCACTTTTGCCAGCTTTGTTTCCATAAAATTAAAATATCACGCTACCTGGGAAGTATTTAGTCTAATTACAGTATATATAAGACTAAGATTCAAAACAAATTCAGCTTTGCTTTTTTTAATAAAATATTTTTATTGAGCAATTTGTACATTTCATACAATTGTTCCTAATCAAATTTAGCCCCTCTCATGGGCCAACCCCCATCAGAACTCATGCGTTAGTGTCATCCAAGTTAAGCCCTATCCAGTCAAGCTTTTGAACCCAGATGTCCTTCTGTGCAAATTCATCCACATCTAGAAATCTAAAGTAAGGTATATTCTCCCACACTCAGCAGTAATCAGTCTCCAATAGTTGTCAACCCAGAGCCAGTCCACCACCCATTTCTCTTGCTCCACTCTGGGACCTTGTCTGAGTTGGCATGGGTCATGTGCCTAATGCCAACATCACCACAAGTTCACATGTTGAAGCTTCTAGTACTCTGTAAGCCTCTGCTTCCCCACATTCATGCACCAGCCCTGGGTCTTGCAATCTCTATGCCCCCTCTTCTGCAATGATTCCTGGTGGATGAAGTTTAATATAGGAGTCCTATCCAGGGTTACACACTCTGGAGGCTCCCATTCTTTGAAACTTGGCCATTTGTTGTCTTCTGTCTGCATCAAACTCTGTGGTATAAGGAAACTTTACTGGGGAGAATTAAGGGGTATACTCATGTTCTCTCTGCCCTTCATTCTGCAATGTTCCACGAGTCTTAGGTGTAGAAGTTCAACTGTAGATGTGTCTCCTAGGACTGGGCATCTTTCTTTCTTTTGTAGTTTGAATTGTGCAAATTTTCTTGCTCTTAACCATTTTCCTTAATTTGTAGAAAATGGACTAAGTGGTAGATTCTGAATTTTTGGTAAAACAGATCGATCTTAACCTGTACTAGAGATGTACAATGTATTTTACTTATTTTAGAAGTGTACAGGATTATATTCAAGTCTGACATTCTACATTCTCTATAATAATCCATAGTTAAGAAAACATACCATCCTCTGTTATAAACAAAACAAAATAAAACTTCACTCATCTGAAACTAAAGTGTACATTTCTATTTCTTCTCAGGATTCATGGTGCAAAATATTTTTCCTTCTTTTTCTAGTTTTTTCAAATGATGCAAGAGATTACCTTCTGCAATTTTATGTAAATTCTCAAGAACATTCTTGTAAATTATTTTTACAAGCTCCGTTACTATAAATGATTTTTCAAAGTTATGAATTACTGAAAGAACTTGTTCTTCTCTGTTATTTCTGTGAGAAATATATTCCAGAATTTTTGCTTCAGCATTATGGATTACTGGGCCATGTTCTGGATATATAATATCAGCTTTGAGTTTTAATAACTCTTTTAGGGAGTTCATACAGTCATAGGGGTCTTCAAATATAGTTGTTCCTTCTCCTAGGATGCACTCCCCAGAGAAGATGGCATTTTCCTCTTCTAGGAGTAAAGCCATGTGATCATCAGTGTGGCCAGGTGTGTCTATAACTCTTAGTGTGGCTCCCTCAGTCTTAATCAAGTCTCCATTTTCTATATAAACATACTGCTGTTCTCTAGTTCCTATAATTTCTTCTTTCCGAGGATTCCATGGGAGATTTTTAATGCAGTAAGCAGTGTCATTACTGAAGTTTTTACAAATATCCAGTATGACTCCAGAATGATCATAATGCTAGTGAGTCACTAAGATTTCTTGGATTGGTGTGTCAAATTCAACCAAAGCTTGCTTTAAACAGCTTGTATATTCTGGAACTGATGGTTCTCCAGTGTCAATGAGGATTCGCCTGCGGCCGGTTCCCACTAGGTAAGTGTTGGTGCCTTGAAGGGTCATGGGACCCGGGTTACAGCCCAACACACGCAGCACCAAACTGGACAGCCACTCCACACTCTGCAGCTATCTCGACCTCCTTCTGTGCCTGGCTTTCCAGCGGCCACAACGTGCTGCTGGCGGAGCAGGCCAGGTAGGTGGGTGGGCATCTTTCAAATGTGTTTTCTGTATCTGATCAGTTGTGGGATTCTGCAGTAGACTCCATGTGTTGCAAAGAGAAGTTTCTTTATAAGTGATGCTTGTTTGTATGTTTGTCTGTAAAGATTCCATATTTAGTGTATGGTAAGAAATTTCATTTGTCTAGAGATATGACACCAATAGGGTTTTCTCTAGGATCTATGTTCTCTCCAGACATGTGCATTTGGCTGAGTTCACAGTGGCTCTCATGAGTTCACGAATTATACAACATCACATTATAACACTTTCTTTTACTTGTAGGACAATTTAAAGGAACTAAGCTTAAATTTCCTTCCCAAATAAGTAGCATATAGTCAATGAGAAACAGTTTGGGTAAATTTAATGAAAGCTTATGCCTTGGCTCCTGTTTATGGGTATGTGTAATACAACTTAGGCATCTATAG
>VZQC01006069.1:843658-957269 GCA_009823505.1 Rhizomys pruinosus | reverse complement strand
ATAAAGAAGGCCCTGATGGGCCATTGCGTGAAGCTGTGAGTGTGAAGTCTGGTTGGCAGCAGAGACCCCAAGAAGACATTCGAGATGCCAGACCTGTGAGATATTTGCCAAGGAGAGCTGCATACAGGGAGTGGTACCGGCCTAAGAAAGAGATGTATGTTGCAAGCAAAGCTGAAAGAGCTGAGCCATCTAAGCCCTTTGGAAGTCAAGTCCCAGAAGTTGCATGTGGAGCTACAGGACTTGGCATTTGCCCTGCTGGTTTTTGGTCTTGTTTTGGTCCAGTATTTCATCATTATGCCTCTATTCCTCCGTTTTGGAATGGGAATGTGTATTCGGTTCCACTGTATGTTGGGAGTATGTAATTTGTCTTTTGATTTTACAGGAGCTTACAGTTTAGGAGATTGGCCTGAGTCTCAGAAGAGATCTTGGACTGTGGACTTTTGAATGGCATTGAGACTGGTAAAGACTGTGGGGACTTTTAAGGTTGGACTAAATGCATTTTGTGTTTTATATGGTCAGGAGCCTATGGGGTCCAGGGAGTGGAATGTGGTGGTTTGAATGTGTGTCCCCCATAGGCTCTAAGTATTCAGATGTTTGTCTCCAGTTGGTGGCGCTGTTTTTGGAGGTCTTGGGGTGTGTGGCCATGCTGCAGGAAGTGTGTCACTGGGGGCAGGCTTAGTGAGCTTATCAAGCCTCGTGGTCTGCAGTTGCTTCCTCTCTGCTTCCTGTACTTTTTGCGAGATGTGACCCTCGGTTTGCTGCTCCAGATCCAGCCGCCATGTCTCCCGCCACAATGGACTCTAATTCCCTGGAACTGCCAATCGTAAGCTCAAATGAACTCTTCCTTTTATAAGTTCCTTGGTCTGGTGTTTTATCACAGCAACAGAAAACTGACTAATACACATACATTACATAATTATTCATTATGACTACCATGTTGTACATTAGATTCTCAGGGTTTATTTATTTTGTGTAACTAAAATTGTTTAGCTTTTATCAATAATTTTTCATTTCCTAATTCTACTGTATAAAGCCATTTCCATATAGCCTTGCTTAAGGTATGCTTTGATATAAAACCACCATATCATTATTCAGTACATTATTACTTCATTAGCATCAAATTCATAGCGAAGAGCTTGTACTTTATGGTTTAAACAAAGTTTATAAAACAATGTGTTTTCTACTTAAAAAAATAATTTTTTTTTAAAAAAGAAGAATTGGGTCTTCCTGATCAGCTGCCAATAATTCTTTGACTAAGATTGTGGCCCATTGCCCATTTCCACAGGTCTGTGCTTGGTTTTTATCTGCTTGAGTTTGCATGAGTCTTGTGCATGCTTTCACCATTACTATAGGTTCATATGTGCAAGGTCCTGGGAGCCTGTAAGACTCTGTTTCCATATGGCTATGCACCCCCTGCCTGGCTCTCACAATCTTTCCACTCCCTCTTCCACAGTGGTCCGTGGGCCCTGGATGGAGTCCTGTCCAAGGATCCACATTGTACAGACAGGATCCTAATCTCCATGCTTTGGCCATGTGTGACCTTTTATGTTCCTGGCCTTCTGTTGCATGAGAGAGCTTCATTGTTGAGAACTGAGAGATGCAGTAGTGTCTTCTTTAGCCCTTGCTGTATGTTTCATGAGCCTCAGGTATAGAGATCGTATCATAGTTTTAGGCAACTCATTGATAACCTCTGTGTATGCCTAGTCGTGGAACTCTGTAATAATCTCTCTCTATTGAAAAGAAGCTTCTTTGATGAGTGGTGACTGGGATACTTGTCCGTAAATATGAGGATCCATATTTTTCACATAGTAAATAATTACATTTGTCTAGGGATATGACATCCTTGGAGGTTTTCTGTAAGATCTGTGACCTCTCCAGACATGTGTATTTGGGTATATTTACAGTACCACACATAAAGTTCCTCCACTAAATGGGAACATTTAGTGAGATTTAAGTCCAATTATGAGGCTGTTGATTACCCCCAAGATAAAAGTAGCACTACTGCCCTGATGTCATTTTCTGTGCCAGTCATGATGTGGTTATTAGGCCTTAAAGATGAGGTTGGACTCCATGGCACCCCTTTTAATCTGGACTGCTACCAGAAGGTGCCACTGATGATTGGGGTGGGCCTTCCTACATAAATTAAGCCAAGTAATACCATTTCTCAATGAGGCTCCCCACTTATATGATTCTAATTTGTGGCAAGTTGACATTAAAGCATCGATCATCATAGTTACTATTTAGGAAATTTTCTATAAAAGGACTAGTAAATCCTGTTAATTCTTCCTCAGATATTCTCAGTCTGAACCAGCAGTCCTCGGTTTAATCTTAAAGGTGTTTTGATTCTTAAGCATTTTATTTGTTTATTTGAAACAGGGTCTCCCTATAGCTCCAGCTGTCCTAGAACTCACCAGAGTAGATCAGGCTGGCATTGAACTCACAGAGATCTGCCTGCATCTGCCTCCCAAGTGCTGGGATTAAAGGTGTATGCCACCACCCAGCCCAAAATTTCTCTTTATATATCAGTAAAATGTTTAGAGCTGATTGACGGTGAGAAGATTAAGCCTGAGATAGTAGATAAAAGAACGTTATTCAGGAGGGGAGGTCTTTGGGGTGCTGGAGAGATGGCTCAGTCTTAAGAGCATTCTTCCCAAAGACCCAGGTTAGGTTCCCAGCATGTACATCTGGCCACTCATAACTGCTTGAATTCAAGCTCCCAGGAAGCTGATGCTCTCTTCTGGCCTCTGAGGGTACCAGGCATACTTTAGATAATAAATCTAAAAAAAGAGAAGGAAGTAGGATGTTTAAGCTTTGTATTACTTTTGGAAAATGTCCTTGGATTTACACTGTCACCTTTGGTTACTACAGTGATGGATGCTGTTTATAAGTATCACAGACATGACTGCCACTTAGGGAAGATACTTGCAGGCTCACACAGCTTGTGGTGTAAGCACAGATGTCCAGAGGCAGCCGGTACACAAAGTGCTCAGCTGGTCACTACAGAAATGTGTGACAGAAGCTTCTAGAGTATTCTATCTGCACAGGGATTATGTAATTATACTGGAGATTTTCAGGCCTTCTTTGTGTGATTTACTTATATAAATTAAATTTTATTTGTTTTACTCCATAAATTGCATACTATTTATATAATACAGGCTGTTAATATTTTCTTTGAACACCTTTTCCCAGCTCAGTGTCTGGCTTTGCAGTCCCTAATATCTATGCTATTACTTATTACTCTGCACCGTAGCTTACCTATATCCTAAGCACACTATGTCAGAAACATAGACACATTTGTGCCTTTCTGCAATATCAGAATTTATTGAATAACAATAGATCAGCTATGGTGGTGTTAATGGCAGCAGTTTGTCAGATAGTCCCACTTTTCTTGGCATCTCAAAGGAGATAAATACAAGTTCTTTATTTCAAACTTAATTACTAATATTAACTTTCATACCACATATCACACGATGTATATTTCAGTTACAGAATAGATACCAAGGGTTAAAGAGGCTGCAGCAGAGTTTCAAGAGGTTTCAGAAGTGGACTGATAGAAATGCAAATGGAGTTTGTATTAATAAGAAATGAACTGACACAATATTGGGACTCAGGCACAAGACTTATATACTATCAAGCCAGCCAAATCCCAGCAAGGACAAAGAGGGGCTCATGAAGTCCACATTCCTATCTGAGGAGCTAACAGAAGTTAGTGGCTACTTGGAGAGGGAGAATCACTTTTCTTCATGGATGCAGCCCTGAGAGGCTGTCCACGCTCCAGTACATACAGGCTATGCACGTACAGACAGCAATAAATGGCCACAGTGGGCACTAAACGAGAGAGAGAGAGAGAGAGAGAGAGAGAGAGAGAGAGAGAGAGATGGGTGGATAGGTGAAAACTGGAGGTGAGGAAATGAGTGGTGATGAATTGCATTCAAATGCATTATGTGTATATGAATGTTAAACACAATGTTTTTTTATTTTTATGCATTTATTTATGTGTATGGATGTACTGTCTGCATGTAGGTTTGTGCACCCATGTCGTGCAATGCTGCAGAGGTCAGAAGAGGGTGTTGGATTAAGATAATTGACCCAAACCTGCTGTAGAAGAGAAGCTATTACTGTAGAATCAGCTGTTGTGGGTCAAAGATGCAGTGATAAGTCCAGGGCAGAAGAGAAAGGCCAGGGCCGGTGCTGATGAAGGAATGGCAGACAGCTGGGAAGATGGATAGACAGGTCCAAATGCATCCACAGGAGGATGGACAGATGGCAGATGAGCAGGCTGCATCCACAGGAGTGTGGGCGGATGGCAGATGAGCAGGCTGCATCCACAGGAGTGTGGGCGGATGGCAGATGAGCAGGCTGCATCCACAGGAGGGTGGGCGGATGGCAGATGAGCAGGCTGCATCCACAGGAGGATGAGCGGATGGCAGATGAGCAGGCTGCATCCACAGGAGGTTGGGCGATGGCAGATTGAAGCCAGGCTCATCCACATAGAGGGTCGATGGCAGATGAGCAGGCTGCATCCACAGGAGTGTGGGCGGATGGCAGATGAGCAGGCTGCATCCACGGGAGGGTGGGCGGATGGCAGATGAGCAGGCTGCATCCACAGGAGGTTGGGCGGATGGCAGATGAGCAGGCTGCATCCACAGGAGGGGGGGTGGGGGCGGTATGGCAGATGAGCAGCCTGCATCCACAGGAGGGTGGGCGGATTAAGGGCAGGAAAGAATGATCAGGCTGCATCCACAGGAGGATGAGCGGATGGGAGATGAGCAGGATGCATCCACAGTGAGGATGGGCGGATGGGAGATGAGAAGGCTGCATCCACAGGAGGGGTGGTGGGGGCGGATGGGATAGAGGTCAGGATTGATTCGCACAGGATGGGTGGGCGGATGGGGGATGAGCAGGCTGCATCCACGGGAGGGTGGGCGGATGGGAGAGGAGCAGGCTGCATCCACAGGAGGATGGGCGGATGGCAGATGAGCAGGCTGGATCCACAGGAGTGTGGGCGGGATGGCAGATGAGCAGCCTGCATCCACAGGAGGGTGGGCGGATGGCAGATGAGCAGGGTGCATCCACAGGAGGGTGGGCGGATGGCAGATAAGCAGGCTGCATCCACAGGAGTGTGGGCGGATGGCAGAATAGCACGGCTGCATCCACAGAGGGTGGGCGGAGTGGCAGATGAGCAGGCGGCATCCACAGGAGGGTGGGGGGATGGCAGATGAGCAGGCTGCATCCACACGAGGGTGGGCGGATGGGAGATGAGGAGGCTGCATCCACAGGAGGGGGGGCGGATGGCAGATGAGCAGGCTGCATCCACAGGAGGATGGGGCGGATGGGAATTAGCAGGCTGCATCACAGGAGTGTTGTCTTATGGGGATATGAGCAGGCCTGCGTCCACGGAGGGTGGCGGATGTATATGAACAGGCTGCATCACAGGAAGGGTGGGCGGATGGAGATGAGCAGGCTGCAATCCACATAGTGGTGGGCGGATGGGGGATGAGCAGGCTGCATCCACAGGAGGATGGGCGGATGGGAGATGAGCAGGCTGCATCCACAGGACGATGGGCGGATGGGAGATGAGCAGGCTGCATCCACAGGAGTGTGGGCGGATGGCAGATGAGCAGGCTGCATCCACAGGAGGGTGGGCGGATGGGAGATGAGCAGGCTGCATCCATAGGAGGGTGGGCGGATGGGAGATGAGCAGGCTGCATCCACAGGAGTGTGGGCGGATGGGAGATGAGCAGGCTGCATTCACAGGACGATGGGCGGATGGGAGATGAGCAGGCTGCATCCACAGGAGGGTGGGCGGATGGCAGATGAGCAGGCTGCATCCACAGGAGGATGGGCCGATGGGAGATGAGCAGGCTGGATCCACAGGAGGGTGGGCGGAAGGCAGATGAGCAGGCTGCATCCACAAGAGTGTGGGCGGATGGCAGATGAGAAGGCTGCATCCACAGGAGTGTGGGCGGATAGGAGATGAGCAGCTGCATCCACATTAGGTGGGCGGATGGGGGATGAGCAGGCTGCATCCACGGGAGGGTGGGCGGATGGCAGATGAGCAGGCTGCATCCACAGGAGGGTGGGCGGATGGCAGATGAGCAGGCTGCATCCACAGGAGGGTGGGCGGATGGGAGATGAGCAGGCTGCATCCACAGGAGGGTGGGCGGATGGGAGATGAGCAGGCTGCATCCACAGGAGTGTGGGCGGAAGGGAGATGAGCAGGCTGCATCCACAGGAGTGTGGGCGGATGGCAGATGAGCAGGCTGCATCCACAGGAGGGTGGGCGGATGGCAGATGAGCAGGCTGCATCCACAGGAGTGTGGGCGGATGGCAGATGAGCAGGCTGCATCCACAGGAGTGTGGGCGGATGGGAGATGAGCAGGCTGCATCCACAGGAGTGTGGGCGGAAGGCAGATGAGCAGGCTGCATCCACAGTGAGGATGGGCGGAAGGAGATAGCAGGCTTCATCCGACAGAGGATGGCCGATGGCAGATGAGCAGGCTGCATCCACAGGAGTGTGGGCGGATGGCAGATGAGCAGGCAGGGCTGCATCACAGGAGTGTGGGCCCCCCCCCCCCCCCGGCGGATGGCAGATGAGCAGGCTGCATCCACAGGAGGGTGGGAGGATTGCAATGAGCAGGCTGCATCCACAGGAGGGAGGGCGGATGGGAGATGAGCAGGCTGCATCCACAGGAGGGTGGGCGGATGGCAGATGAGCAGGCTGCATCCACAGGAGGGTGGGCGGATGGCAGATGAGCAGGCTGCATCCACAGGAGGGTGGGCGGATGGCAGATGAGCAGGCTGCATCCACAGGAGGGTGGGCGGATGGCAGATGAGCAGGCTGCATCCACAGGAGTGTGGGCGGATGGCAGATGAGCAGGCTGCATCCACAGGAGGGTGGGCGGATGGCAGATGAGCAGGCTGCATCCACAGGAGGGTGGGCGGATGGGAGATGAGCAGGCTGCATCCACAGGAGTGTGGGCGGGTGGTAGAGGGGTGGTGGGTGGGTATTAGCAGGCTGCAATCAACAGGAGGGTGGCGAAGGGAGATTGAGCAGGCTGCATCCCGAGGGTGGGGGGATGGGAGATGAGCAGGCTGCATCGACAGGAGTGTGGGCGGATGGGAGATGAGGAGGCTGCATCCACAGGAGTGTGGGCGGATGGCAGATGAGCAGGCTGCATCCACAGGAGTGTGGGCAGATGGCAGATGAGCAGGGATGGCAGATGAGCAGGCTGCATCCACAGGAGTGTGGGCGGATGGCAGATGAGCAGGCTGCATCCACAGGAGGATGGGCGGATGGCAGATGAGCAAGCTGCATCCACAGGAGGGTGGGCAGATGGCAGATGAGCAGGCTGCATCCAAAGGAGGGTGGGCGGATGGCAGATAAGCAGGCTGCATCCACAGGAGGATGGGCGGATGGCAGATGAGCAGGCTGCATCCACAGGAGTGTGGGCGGATGGCAGATGAGCAGGCTGCATCCACAGGAGGGTGGGCGGATGGCAGATGAGCAGGCTGCATCCACAGGAGGGTGGACGGGGAAAAATCATGGCAGAGAGCAGTCTGCAGCCAGCAAGGAGTATGGGCGGAAGGGAGATGAGCAGGCTGCATCCACGGGAGGGTGGGCGGATGGCAGATGAGCAGGCTGCATCCACAGGAGGATGGGCGGATGGGAGATGAGCAGGCTGCATCGACAGGAGTGTGGGCGGATGGGAGATGAGGAGGCTGCATCCACAGGAGGGGGGGCGGATGGGAGATGAGCAGGATGCATCCACAGTGAGGATGGGCGGATGGGAGATGAGAAGGCTGCATCCACAGGAGGGTTGGCGGATGGCAGATGAGCAGGCTGCATCCACAGGACGATGGGTGGATGGGAGATGAGCAGGCTGCATCGACAGGAGTGTGGGCGGATGGGAGATGAGCAGGCTGCCTCCACAGGAGGGTGGGCGGAAGGCAGATGAGCAGGCTGCATCCACAAGAGTGGGGGGGCGGAGGGAGATGAGCAGCCTGCATCCACAGGAGGGTGGGCGGGTGGGAGATTGAGCGGGCTGCATCCACAGGAGGGTGGGCGGATGGCAGATGAGCAGGCCTGCCATCCACAGGATGTGGGGCGGATGGCCAGATAGCAGGCTGGCAATCCACGGAGGGTTGGGCGGATGGCATATGAGCAGGCTGCATCCACAGGAGTGTGGGCGGTTGGCAGATGAGCAGGCTGCATCGACAGGAGTGTGGGCGGATGGGAGATGAGGAGGCTGCATCCACAGGAGTGTGGGCGGTTGGCAGATGAGCAGGCTGCATCCACAGTGAGGATGGGCGGATGGGAGATGAGCAGGCTGCATCCAGCAGGATGGGGTGGGGAGGATGGCAGTGCAGAGCTGCATCCACAGGAGGGTGGGCGGATGGGAGATGAGCAGGCTGCATCCACAGGAGGGTGGGCGGATGGCAGATGAGCAGGCTGCATCCACAGGAGGGTGGGCGGATGGGAGATGAGCAGGCTGCATCCACAGGAGGGTGGGCGGATGGCAGATGAGCAGGCTGCATCCACAGGAGGGTGGGCGGATGGCAGATGAGCAGGCTGCATCCACAGGAGTGTGGGCGGATGGCAGATGAGCAGGCTGCATCCACAGGAGGGTGGGCGGATGGCAGATGAGCAGGCTGCATCCACAGGAGGGTGGGCGGATGGCAGATGAGCAGGCTGCATCCACAGGAGGATGGGCGGATGGCAGATTAGGAGGCTGCAGGACACAGGAAGGGTGGGCGGATGGCAATGAGCAGGCTCATCCACAGAAGGGGTGGGCGATGGGAAGATGAGCAGGCGGCATCACGGGAGGGTGGGCCGGATGGGAAAAAGATGAGCAGGCTGCAATCCCGGGAGGGTGGGCGGAGGTGGCAGATGACAGGCTGAGCATCCACAGGAGGATGGCGGTGGGAGATGAGCAGGCGCATTCCCAGGAGTTGGGGCGGATGGGAGATGAGAGGCTGCTCCACATGACATGGGCGGATGAGGAGATGAGCAGGCTGCAATCCACAGAGGTGGCGGATGGGAGATGAGGCAGGCTGAGCATCCACAGTAGTTTGGTGGGGGAGTGGCGATGGAGCAGCGGCATCCACAGGAGGGATGGCGGATGGGAGATGAGCAGCTGCAAATCCACAGGAACGATGGGCGGATGGGAGGATAGCAGGCTGCATCCACAAGGGGAGTTGTGGCGGATGGGCAGATAGAGCAGAGCTGCATTCCCACAGTGGAGGATGGCGGATGGGAGATGACAAAGGCCCTGCATCCATAAGGAAGGTGTGCGGATGGGAGGTGAGCAAGCTGCATCCACAGGAGTGTGGGCGGATGGGAGATGAGCAGGATGCATTCACAGGACGATGGGCGGATGGCAGATGAGCAGGCTGCATCCACAGGAGGGTGGGCGGATGGGAGATGAGCAGGCTGCATCCACAGGAGGATGGGCGGATGGGAGATGAGCAGGCTGCATCCACAGGAGGGTGGGCGGATGGGAGATGAGCAGGCTGCATCCACAGGAGGATGGGCGGATGGCAGATGAGCAGGCTGCATCCACAGGAGTGTGGGCGGATAGGAGATGAGCAGGCTGCATCCACAGGAGGATGGGCGGATGGGAATACAGGCTGCATCCACATGAGGGTGGGCGAATGGCAATGAGCAGCACCTGCATCCACAGGAGGTGGGCCGGATGGCCAGATGAGCAGGCTGCATCCACAGGAGGATGGGCGGATGGGAGATGAGCAGGCTGCATCCACAGGAGTGTGGGCGGATGGGAGATGAGCAGGCTGCATCCACAGGAGTGTGGGCGGAAGGGAGATGAGCAGGCTGCATCCACAGGAGGGTGGGCGGATGGCAGATGAGCAGGCTGCATCCACAGGAGGGTGGGCGGATGGCAGATGAGCAGGCTGCATCCACAGGAGGGTGGGCGGATGGCAGATGAGCAGGCTGCATCGACAGGAGTGTGGGCGGATGGGAGATGAGGAGGCTGCATCCACAGGAGTGTGGGCGGGAAGGGAGATGAGGAGGCTGCATCCACAGGAGGGGGGGGCGGAAGGGAGATGAGCAGGCTGCATCCACAAGAGTGTGGGCGGACAAAAAAGGGAGATGAAGCAGGCTGCATCACATGAGGATGGCCCCCGGATGGCAAGATGAGCAGGCCTGCATCCACAGGAGGGGGTGGGCGGATGGCAAGAGGAGCAGAAGGGGAAAGGGGGGGGGAGGAGAAGGAGGAAGAGGAAAGGAAGAGGAAGAGAAAAAAGGGGAGGAAGGGGGGGGAGGGGGGAGGAAGGGGGGGGAAGAGAGGGGGGGGAGGGGGGGAAGAAAGGGGGGAAAGAGAAGGAGAAAGAAGAAAAGGAGGAAAAAAAGAGGAGAAAGAAGAAGGAAGGAGGGGAAGGAAGGAGAAAGGAGAGAGAGAAGGGGAGGGGAGGAGAGGAAGGGAGAGAGAGGAGAGAGGAGGAAGAAGGAGAGAGGAAGGGGAGGAGGGAGGAGAAGAGAGAGGGAGAGGGGAGAAGAGGGGAGGGAGAGAGAGAAGAAGAGGGGGAGGGGGAGGAAGGAAGAGAAGGGAGAGGAGGGGAGGGGGGGGAAGAGAGAGGGGGAGGGAGGAGGAGGAGGAAAGGGGGGAGAAAAGAGGAGAAGGAGGGAGGGGGAGAGAGAAGGAGGAGGGAAGGAAGAGAGAGGAAGAGAAAAGAAAAAAAAAAAAAAAAAAAAAAAAGAGGAGGAGGGGGGAGAGAGAAGGAGGGTCTGCCAGGTGGCAGGCAGCGAGTAGTGGTAGCGTTTATTGCTAGGAGTGCACATAGAGAAGAGGAGATTAGAGTGAGAGGCAAGGAGACGAGATAGCGAGGTTCGGTGTAGGCCGTAGTCTTAGCGGGGGGGAGAGGAGCCTCCCCAGATCTGATTGAGGAGAGAATGATAGGACGGGCGGTGAGAGAAGGAGAATCAAGACGGTAATGTGGCCTACGATAAAGGGAACAACAGCGGGGTGAGACGAGGGAGGAGAGATGGGAGATGGGGGGGGGAGGGGAGGGGGGATGAAGAGGGTGCGCCACATATAATTGCGAGCGTGAGTGGAAGCGGAGGTTGGGGAGGGGAGGGAGTGGGTAGAGCCATGGTACTCGGGGTCCGTGGAGGGGGGGAGAGAGGGGGAGATAGCGAATGAGTGGCGGCGTGGAGCGCAAGCAGATGAATAGATCGTTGTTAACATGGTAACTGTAGTCCTCTATTGGAAGCAGTTAACATAGTAGCAAGTGCGAAAGAAAAGCGGATTAATGAAAGGGTGTTTATGAGCGCAGGGGCTATTAGAATTGAGAGGCAGTGACAGTATATGCAGGTGCATGCGCAAAAGGAGTAGACGACGCAGGAGGGGGGGGGAGGAGAAGAGAAGGGGGAGAAGGGAGAGGAGGAGAGGGGGGGTGAAGAGGGGGAAGGGAGAAAGAGGAAGGAGGGAGAAGAGGGAAGAGGAATGAATTGAGCAGATGAGCAGAGGAAACGAGTGGGGAGAGGCGAATAGCGAAGAGCACAGCTGATGGGAACGGATATGAATGAGCAGACTAGCATCCACAGGATGTGGCGGGATGGCAATGATCATGCGCATCCACAGGAGGTTTGGCGGATGTCAATGGAATCAAAGAAAGAGAGAGGATCTGAGCATGCACAGAGGATGGGGCGGTGAAGGAGGAAAACTGTGCAAGTGCAACATCAAGGAGAGAGGGGTAGCGTCAAGTCGCACAGAGAGTGTGGTGCGGATAGGGAGATTAGAGCTCATCACAGAGGGTGGGCGGAAGGGAGAGTGAAGCAGGGCATGCAGGCAGGACTGGCGGATGGCACTGAGCACTGATCCGGATGGGCTGGATAGGGCAGATGACAGGCTGACCGGCTTTGGCGATGGCAAGGCACCTGATCAGGAGGAGGGCGATGGCAGATGAGCAGGCTGCATCCACAGAGAGTGGGCGGATGGCGATAGAGCAGGCTGCATCCACAGGAGGTGGGCGGATGGCAAGATGAGCAGGCTGCATCCACAGGGGGGTGGGCGGATGGCAGATAAGCAGGGCTGCAGTCACACAGGAGGATGGGCGGATGGCAGATGAGCAGACTGCATCCACAGGAGTGTGGGCGGATGGCAGATGAGCCGGCTGCATCCACAGGAGGGTGGGGGCGATGGCAGATGAGCAGGCTGCATCCACAGTGAGGTGGGCGGATGGGAGATGAGCAGGCTGCATCCACAGGAGTGTGGGCGGGGATGGAAGATGAGCAGGCTGCATCCACAGGAGGATGGGGGGGATGGAGATGAGCAGGCTGCATCCACAGAGGATGTGCGGATGGGAGATGAGCGCTGCATCCACAGGAGGGTGGGCGGATGGCAGGTGAGCAGGCTGCATCCACAGGACGATGGGGGATGGCAGATGAGCAGGCTGCATCCACAGGCGGGTGGGCGGATGGGAGATGAGCAGGCTGCATCCACAGGAGGTGTGGGCGGATGGGAGATGCGCAGGCTGCATCCACAGGAGGGATGGGCGGATGGGAGATGAGCAGGCTGCATCCACAAGAGTGATGGGCGGATGGCAGATGAGCAGGCTGCATCCACAGGACTGTGGGCGGATGGAGATGAGCAGGCTGCACCACAGAGGAGTGGGCGGATGGGGAGATGAGCAGGCTGCATCCACAGGAGGGATGGGCGGTGGCAGATGAGCAGGCGGCATCCACAGGAGGGTGGGCAGGATAGGAGATGAGCAGGCTGCATCCAAAGGAGTGTGGGCGGATGGGAGGAGCAGGGTGCATCAAGAGGGGGGATGGCAGATGAGCGGCTGCATCCACAGGAGGGTGGGCGATGATGAGCAGTATGCATCCGGGGGGGGAGCAGAGAGCAGTGCATCCACAGGAGAGTGGGCGGATGGCAGATGAGCAGGCTGCATGCCAGGGAGGCGATGGGAGAGAGGTGCTCCCGGGGTCGGATGGCAGATGAGCAGGCTGCATCCACAGGAGGGTGGGCGGATGGCAGATGAGCAGGCTGCATCCACAGGAGGATGGGCGGATGGCAGATGAGCAGGCTGCATCCACAGGAGGGTGGGCGGATGGCAGATGAGCAGGCTGCATCCACAGTGAGGATGGCGCTGAGCCCCAGTGACAACAGACAATTCTCTGCCTGTTGTTTCTGATATACACGCCAAATGCCAGATGTCAGGTCAATGGAGGCTGTTACTAACCCTCCTGGGTGTCCATATCTTATGGGGTCTCGGTGAGAGAGTTGCATCGTTTCCTTGATTTGGTGTGTCTGATTAGTTCCTGGGGCTACTTTCCCTGTTATGATTTTAGTACAGCACGTGTTCCCGTATCCTTGCTCCACCTGCTAAATTTATAGGGTGGCATCCTTTCTACTCTCAAGTCATTTACCAGTGTGTGCTGCATGATGGTGTAGACAGATGGTGTCATTCATGTATTCACTCAGGTGCATAGTCATCTTCCATCTTCAAAATGCAGTCAAAAGCTGCTTGTAAAATGGAATCTCTCAGGGCAAGGCATGGTCTAAAAAAATCACTGTTTTCCACAATATGGAGGGACCTAAATCAGGACACATTCTGATTGCATGTAATTTGTTAGATTAAATACATAGTGCATTAGTCCTGGTTCCCCAGAGAAACAGATCAATAGGAGGTCAAAGGTAATTGTTATTGATGCATTAACATTTCCTGGGGAAACACAAACAAGTGTCTGTTCCTGCCAGACAGGGTGTAAAGAGCAAAACCAAGTACAATTTCACCAAAGTCCAACTTGTGATACAAACAAGTTTATGAGGGTTTCTTATAGAGCATAGGTAAGAGGTTACCTACAGGAGAATGGGTGACCTCAAAATAGCTGCATTACTACAAAGCCCATCATGAGTAACATCTTCGTTAGCTGCATCATGGCGTCCTCCTTTCAGTTAGCCTTCTGCTTCCTCTTATGATTGGCACTTCCCAAGATTATTTAGAGCTGGGAGGTGGTGTAGGAAGGGGTCCCTGTTGAAGATCTTGTGTCTCTCTCCTACTTCCTTCTATTAAGGAATGACAGTTCCATTACTATAGACCTGGCTGCTACTGTATTGGTCTAGCCATCCGTAGCCATGACTACTGGGACAAATTCTTATCAACTCAGGTGTCCTGATTTCACCAGCAGGTACATCACACCTAACAAACTGGCTGCCCTCTATAAGTTCTTCACTGGAGACCGGGTTTCCAGTGAAGTCCAGCTGCATCCATTGAAGACCCATTTGACAAAGATGACTGGGAGGCTTGGCAGATGTTCACAGCTAGTGCAAGCATCCAGGTCACTGGGACAACTCACAGTGATCAACACAGAGTAAATTGCCAAGGCTGTGTTCTACAAGTCCTGCAACAACTGCCTCTGGCTCAAAGTAAACCAGATCTGCTCTGTGACCAAGTCTACGCAGACATGCGAGCTGGCCCAGTCTAATGCTTGAGGCATCATGGTGTCCCATCACTCTGGGGAGAAAGAGGACCTTCTTCTAGTGGACTCTACACTGGTCAGATTCAGACTGGTGTGCCTTGCTGATCCTAGCGTCTGGCTTTGCAAATACAGTTATATCCTCAGAATTTAGGAAGAACTGGGAAGCAAGGCCAAGGTTGCCCACAGATCCTTCAGAAACCCACTGGCCAAGCAAACAATGGGCCAGTGATCCCTGGACCTCCTCAGTCAGCACCGGCTGCTTAGGCCATGTCCCTGATGTCTCAGAGGCAGCCAGAGGCCGGCCCGCTGTTTTCCAGGCCTCTGTAGTTAGCTCCTTCTTCTGCCGCTACTTCCTTAGAAGTTCAAAGCCATACTTGACCACCTTGAGCCCTGTTGGAAACCTCAACTCTGTAATAATGTGATTGGTCCAAGCCATTGTTTGTCACCTGACTTCCCACCTAGTGTCAGGATCACTCATACCTCCACTGTAATCTCCAAGGTGGCCGCAGGCAAGATTCCCAGTGATTCTTTGTGCAAAATAAAAGCCTCAGTGACTCATAGAAAGAAAGAAAGAAAGAAAGAAAGAAAGAAAGAAAGAAAGAAAGAAAGAAAGAAGAAAGAAAGAAAGGCAAATGTGTCTGGAAGGCTGTGGTGCAAGGCCACTGTTGCTGGCTGTAAGTGAATTCTTCAGAGCGCTTCTTAAAATCAGAGGTGTTTATGCTCAAGATGAAATTGAATTTACTTAGGCAAGAGATGTGGTTCTGTATATAAAGCAAACAACAACAACAAACAAACAAACAAAAACAACAAAAAAACCCACAGTGACTCCTGGTGGCAAACAAAATAAAAGCAGAGTAATGTGGGGAAAGGTAACCCCGGCCATGGAAACAGTGGCATGGTTCTGCCAAACTCCGAAGCAACCTTCCTGCAAAGGCCATTGCACACAGAATCTGTGCGATGCTGTACCCCTCACAGATTTAAACTAATGGAAAGTAATACAAAAAAGTGGATTTGTGCTCTTGTTATAAAAAAGAAATATTTAAGAAAACTCTATTAATTGATAGTTCCCTGGAGTGGATTGGCTTTTTGTTCTTTCAGCAGATGACAGCTTCTCAATGTGAGCATGGGGTGCAAACACAGCCCTCTCCAGCACAGACAGGTCCACTTGGCATATTGTGGATTTTAAAGTAGGGTTGGTATGCAACGTACTCTCAGGTCACTGTTACAAAACTCCTGATGGAGGGAGGATTTATTTCAGTTTCTGGTTTCACAGATTTTAACTTATGCTGTGTGTGTGTGTGTGTGTGTGTGTGTGTGTGTGTGTGTGTATGTGTGGTGACTCTCAGATCACCTTGGAGATGGAGGAAGATGTTCAGAACTAAACCTGGGTCCTCTGCAAGGTTAGAATGCACTCTGAATCTGTGAGTCATCTCATCTCTCCAGCTCCAGCCTTGCTTGACAAGAGGGAGGCAGAGAGAATGAGAGGGGTGGAAGCCAGATCTGTTCCTCAAAAGCATTCCATTTCATTACCAAAGCCATTTCTGAAATTGGTTCTTGACTGTAACAATGACAACTGTGTGAGGTAATGTACATGTTATTAAGTGGACATAGTCATTCCTTAATGTATACATGCTTTAAAATGTACTGTGTATGCAAACACAAAGGACATGGAAGGAAGGGAGGTGGGGAGACAGACTTGAATGGCAGAGAGGGAGACAAAGGGGAGATGAAGAAAAGACATGCAGAAAAGGAGGATTTTTCTTTTACTAGATTGAAGAGGATGGAAAAGCTCATGACTCAGTCTCCTTCACAGAACTTATGCGTGGAGAATATCATTTCCACCGAAGCTGTGGACGACCAGTGAGATGTTCCAAATGGATTTTGCCACTTTTCCTGTTAGAAAGATTCTGTTGTAGGCCGGGCAAGATGGCTCAACAGGTTAAGGCCCCTCTTTTTTCCATCTGGACTATTGCATTAGCTTTTAGTCTCCAGCTCAGTGTTTTACATAGTTACCCAACTGAATATCTAATTACCCAAAGCCTGCTAAGCCAAGCCTGCTGATCTGAGTTCAATAACCTGGATTCTTATGGTGGAAGGAGAAAACTGACTCCTCTGTCTTTTACATGTGCTGTGGTGCACACACACACACACACACACACATACACACACACGTGCACACGTGCATGCACACTTGCACTAAATAAATATATAAGTAAATAAATAAAATGTAAAGTAATTGATGGCAAGAAGAAAAGGGACTTAAGATTAGACATAAAAACTGTAAAGAAAAGAAGTGTAAAAAGTCCATCCAGCCCGAGTAATACCTGTGTTGTGCTAAGGATCATAGGTTTCCTTCTATACACTGTCAGGCATGGCTTAAAAATTTGTGTAGAAGAAAGGCATAGCAGGGAGTGTGGAAATTTGACTGAAGACTGGAAAGTAATATAACAGTCCAAGGGAAAAATAAGGCCTGCAAAAATCAGGAAATGGGACCTCATGAAGCAAAAGAGTTTCTATATAGAAAACAAAACCAAAACAAACAAACAAAAAAACCCTCCCCAAACCAGTTCCCCAAAACAAATACAAACAAAAAAGAAACCAACAAACCAAAAATCAAATCAAAACAAAACAAAAACCCAACCAACCAACCAAATAAACAACATAACAACAAAAACGAAAACCTTAATTGAGTGAAGAGGAACGGATTTTCTTCCATCTATATATCCTACACATGAGTAAGATCTAGAATATGCAAAGAACTGAAAAAAAATTAAACGCCAAGAAAAACACCCAATCAAAAAGTGGGCTGTGGAAGAGGGAGTGAAGCTTGGTGGTTAAGAACACAGGCTGCTCCCATAGAGGACATGACGTCAGGTCCAGCTGGAACTCACACTCCAGCATACTCAACGCTATCTTCTGCTCTCTAGGGCACCAGTACTCATGTGTATACACACACACACACACACACCACCACAATTTAAGAAAGAAAATAAATCCTTATAAAAACATGCTGTGGAACCAGAGAATTTTCAAAAGAAAACTATCCTAAAATGGATTCAACATCTGTAGCCATCAGGAAATGCAAATCAAAACTACTTCAGGATTCCATCTCACCAAGTCAGAATGGCTATCATCAAGAAAACAAACAACAAATTGACAAACACTGGTGAGGACAGAGGGAAAGAAAACTTTATTTATTGGTGAGAGTGGAAACTTCTGGAGTCAGTAAGGAAGTCAGCGTGGAGCCGCAAAGCCTAAAACTGCCACATGATCCAGCTGTCTCTGCTCTCGGGGAGGAGCAGCCTCATCAACTGAGAGTAATTTGGAGTTTGATATCCCTGGTCCCTGAGTCAGAGCAGCCTCATCAACTGAGAGTAATTTGGAGTTTGATATCCCTGGTCCCTGAGTCAGCAAGTGGATTAACCTCTGGAGTCACTTATAGGGACTAAACTGTAGGAACTGAGAACTTTGAAGCTCCAGTAGACTAAGTGACATGCAAGCTGCATTCTTCTAGTAAATGGACAAAGAAGAAGAAGAAGAAGAAGAAGAAGAAGAAGAAGAAGAAGAAGAAGAAGAAGAGGAGAAGAAGAAGGAGGAGGAGGAGGACAACAACAAAACAACAACAACAGCAACAACAACAACAACAGTGGAGAGATGGAGAGAATTACAAATAGATATGACCAGGCAGAAGAGATAGTATCAGCCATGGAAGACAATGTCAAGGAATAAACTGCATTCAAAGATCAATAAAGAAGGGAAGATGAGTGTGACTACACTGTTCAAGAACTCTGGGATGCAGTCAGGAAATCAAACCTTAGGCTGGAGAGAAGCTTCAGGGGTTAAGAGCACTGGCTGCTCTTGCAGTTCCCAACCTTCACAAGGAATCTCGCAACTGTCTAGTCTCAGGTGATTTGGTGCCATCTTCTGGTTTCTTTAGGCATTGCAGGACATGGTACACTTGCTTGCATGGAAGTAAAACACTCACACACATAAAAATAGATAAATCAAAAAATTAAAAGAGAAACCAAACCTAAGGTTCCATGGGATAGAAGAAAAGAAGCTGAGATAAATACTGAATACAACGAAATTATACCAGAAACACCCCAAGTACAGAGAAAGAAATAGACATCCAACACAGGGGAGCACTTCAGAACCCTAAATAGATATGACCAGAGAAGAATATTCCCAAGATATATTGTGGCACAGATGTAAAAAAAATACGTAACAAAGAAAATATGTAAGAGAAAAATAGCATCTTGTCTAAAAATGAAAATCCATTACAATAACATAATATCTCTTTATCAGCAAGCCTAAAAGCCAGTGGAGCATAGAATAATATTTTTACTCTTTGATAATAAATGTCAACCAAGAGGGCTATATCTAGCAAAGCTATCTTTAAAATTTGATGAAGGAATAAGGACATTTCAGTTAAAACACAGACTAAGTCAGTTCACAAATACCAAGGTTGCAATGACAATATTTGAAAGAATACTATACACACTGGAGGAAGATAATTTTAATGGTGACAGTACAGAAGGGAATGCATTTTAATGAGATGAATGGGATCTAGGAAAACACCTATATTCCAACACAATGAAACAGCAGTCCCCTAAAACTAATAGCCATGAAAGAAAAGAACAAACTATAATCCAACAACAACAACCCCAACAAAACCTCTGGTGACATTCTTCACATAAATGGAAAAAAAACCTCATGAAATTGAAGCACAAAGGATCCTAGCTATCTAAAATAATCTTAAGCAGAAAGAAAAATGTGGATGCATCACAAATCATGATATCAAAGTAAGCTACAGAGCCACAGTAACAGACTATGGCATTACTCCAAAGCCAGACACGGAAGAGAAGACTCAGAAATAAACTCATATCAACTAAGCAATCTAATCATTGTAAAGGCAGCAAAATATACACCAGAAACAACATAGCTTTTTTAACAAATAGTGCTAGGAAAATTGGATTTTCAATGTAAAAGAATGAAATTAGATCTATTTCTCTTGCTCTGTAAAATCAACTCAAAATGAAATAAAAGCCTCAATGTAAGATGTAAATAATAAAATTTTTTAAAAAGAAATGAAGAAAACTGTAGAAAGAATCAATGAAATGAAGGGTTGGTCCTTTAAAAAAGATTAGCAAGACTGACAAACTTTAGCAAATTTAAGCAGAAGAAAGAAAAGACCCAAATTAATAAAAATCAGAGATGAAAAGAAACATTACAATGGGCAATGAGGAAATTCAGAGACTCAAAAGGACATATTTTAAGATCTATATTTCATCAAATTGGAAATTTGAAAAGAAACACCTGAATTTATAGAAAGTTGACATGCCAAAATTAAGATAAGATAAAATAAACAATTTAAATAGACTTAAAACAACAAATGATAGAAGGAATTATTTAAATATCTCCCAACTAGGGTTGGAGAGATGGCTCAGCAGTTAAGAACACTGGCTGTTCTTGAAGAAGACCTGGGTTTGCATGCTAACACTCACATGGCAGCCAAAAACCATTTGTAACTCCTGTTCTGAGGACACTCTTCTGTCCTTGGTAGGCATTGCACGACATGACATGGGTGCTCTTACACACATGCAGGCACAACACATACACACAAAGTAAAAATAAATAAATAAAAATCTCCCATCTACTAAATGCCCAAGACCAGGAAAACAAAAACAAAAACAAAAAAAGCAGAGCAGAATTCTACTAAATCTTCAAAAGGAAAACTAGCACTAATACTCCTCAATTTATTCCATAAAATAGAAAGGAACACTTTATTTTTACGAAGCCAGTATTATGTTGATTCCATAAATCAGATAAAGATCTAACATAAAAGAAAATTATAGGCCAGTCTCTGATGAACACAGATTTAAAAATTCTTTAAAAAATACCTGCAAATCTAGTGCAAGAGCATATAACAAAGATTATTAATCATGATCAAGTTGGCTTCACTTCAGAGATGCAGGAATCATTTAACATATGCAAATTAACAAACGTAATCCACCACAGCATTAAGAGACTCAAGGATGGAACCACATGACCATCAAATTCAATGCAGAAAAGGCCTTTGACAAAAATCCAACCTCCATTCATGATAAAAGTCATCGGGAATCTAAGGGGGCATATCTCAATATAATGAAGGCAATATACAACCTCACAGCCATCATCATGTTAAGTGGAGAAAAACTCAAAGCATTTCTACCAAAACCAGGAAAAAAAGATAAGAATGCCTACTATTTCTATTCCTCTATAGTGCTTGATGTCTTAGCTAGAGCAATAAGAGGAAGAGAATAACATAAACTCACTAGGAAGTGAAAGACTTATTTAATAAAATCATTGAAGAAAGAAACTGAAGAAAATACCAGAAGATGGAATGATCTATGCTTATGGATTGGTAGGATAAATATGTGAAAATGACCATCTTCCTGAAAGCAATCTATAAGCCAATGCTATTCTCATTAAAATAATTACATGAGGGCTGGAGAGATGGCCTAGTGGTTAAGAGCGCCGACCGCTCTTACAGAGGACCCGGGTTCGATCCCCAGCACCCACATGGCGGCCGAGAACCGTCTGAAACTCCAATTCAAGGAGAACTCCAGTTCCAGGGGAGTCCAATACCCTCTTCTGACCTCCGCGGCATTGCACGACATGGGTGCACAGACTTGCATGCAGACGGTACATTCATACACATACAGAAATAAATTAAAAATTAAAAAAAATAAATAAAATAATTACATGTAATTATTTACAGAAATTGAAAAAAAGTTTTAAATTTCAGACAGCAATACAAAATACTCAGAAGGGATAAAACAATCTTGGACAATTAAAAAACATTGGTGGAAGTAATACCACCCTTGATCTTGTTATAGTACAGAGCTATAGTAATAAAAACAGCACAATGCTGCCATAACAAATCATAAACATTGATCAGTGTATTAGAATTAAGGACCAGTATGTAAGTCCATATACCCACAGCCACCTGATTTTTGACAAATCAGCCAGAAATATACACCGGAGAAAAGATAGCTTCTTTTAATAAATGGTGCTGGTCAAACTGGACAGATGTACATAGAAAAATGAAACCAGATTCCTATCTCTCCCCGTGCATAAAACTCAATTCCAAATGGATCATGCACCTCAACATAAGACCCCAAACCCTGAATCTGGTAGAGGAGAAAGTGGAGAACAAATGAGAACTGTAGGCCTAGGAAAGATTTTTTGAACAAGATCCCAATATCACAGGCACTAGGACCCAGAATGTGATAAAACGAAGCTAAAAAGCTTCTGTATAGCAAAAGATACCATCATTCAAGTGAAGAAACAACCAGCATGATGGGAAAAAAATCTTTAGTAGCTATATGTCTGAGAGAGGGTTAATATCTACCATGTACAAAGAAAAGAAAACCCTAAGTACCAAGAACACTTAATAACGTTCAGCATCCCTAGCCGTCAAAGAAATGCAAAATAAAAACTTTGAGATTGTATTTTACCCACATCAGAATAGCTAAGATCTAAAAAAAAAAAAAAGAATCATGGCATGGGTGTGGGGAAAGGGAAGCACTTATTCACAGCTGGGCAGCTAGTGCAAACTGGTGCATCCACTATGGAAATCAACATGGAAGTGCCTCAAAGAACCAGACACAGGTCTACCACATGGTCCAGCTATACTACTCTTAGGCTTATACCCAAAGGACTCTCTATCCTGCCACAGAGATAGCTGCTCCTCCAGTTCATTGTTGCTCTCTTTACAAAAGCCAGGAAATGGAAACAGAAGTTTTGTCCATCAACTAATGAATGGGAAATTAATATGTGTACATTCACACGATGGAATATTATTCAGTGATTAAGAAAAAAATTGCAATTATTGCAGTCTCAGGTAAACAGAGGAACTGGAAACGATCATCCTGAGTGAAGTAATTCAGATTCAGAATGATGAAACATCTCATGTTTCATATAGGAATGCTAGCTTTGAATTTTAGACGTGTGTGCTTCATTTCAAATATACCTAGAGGTTAGGAAACTTGTAAGGGGCCATGGAGGAGATGGAAACCTTTTAAAGAAAGGCAGATTGAATACAGTGATATAAAGTGAGAAAGGAGAAATAATGGAAGAGGAGGGATTAAATAGTGTGGAAGATGGGTGGGTAAAGGGTAGAGGATAGAATATGGAGAGGGCTGGGGGTGGTGGTGCACACCTTTAATCCCAGCACTTGGGAGGCAGAGGCAGGCAGATCTCTGGGAGTTCAAGGCCAGCCTGGTCTACAAAGTGAGTTCCAGGACAGCCAGAGCTACAGGGAGACCCTGTCTCAAAAAGACCAAAAAAAAAAAAAAATATGGAGAGGGTAACTGATACTAAAGTCCTTTTGAAAAACTACACGGAAACCTACTGTTGTAGAAGCTCTCTGAAATAAATACTCTATGACAGCAACACAACTGGATACCTCATCCTAGCAAATGGAAACCTCAGTACTAGGAATGGGTTACCTCTTTCCAAGGTGTGGGCTAGTGGGATTTCATAACACATTACAGAATAGTGCTACTGCTCTTGGTTACCCCCCACCCTAGAACTTGATTGTAAGACCCTTCTGCTGAAGACAACACACACTTGAGTCAATGAACATGGAGAAATTAAACTGGAAACTTCATGTATACTGGCTAGCTTCCATAGTGGTGAAAAGTGCTATGCACACTACTGGAGGAGAAAAGTGATCATCAATCTTCCTCAGTTGTGAAACCTGTGACCTACAATAACTATTGACCTAGCAATGACATGCATACTGCTATAATAGTGGCATGACTGCTATGGGAGTAACCAACTGCCTCTGATTGAATTGAAGACATGGTCCATGAGATGAAACCCACTGGGGCCAAGAACCTATGGCTAGATATGTCATAGTCCATAGGGGAGTATCTACTTCTAAAATTACTCCCAGTGACTTATTGTTATATCCATGGATTAATATATTTTTCAACCCTCATTAGAGGAGCTTTTTTCCCACAGTAGAATACAGAGACCCACATCTGTTCAATGTACAGAGAATAAGAGTTCTCAGCCCTAAATTTGACATCTGTATCACACCCCTGCCTTCAAGGTTCAGAGAACTTCAAGGAAGAAGGCCTAGAAAGATAGTCAGATATTGCGGTGTTAAATGACTATAAGGAAATTCTGTGTAGCATGCACAAGACTTGCTCAAGCTCAAGCCATGAAAGATCCCATCATGGAACAGGGGAGGTGGACATGAAATCTAATCCCTAGCTGAGGAGTTTCTGGCATTTGATAGATGCTGAGAAAGGAATAGCTAGTTTTCCTTAAGGGTGTGACCCTGGTGGGTCTACCAAAATCTAGGTTAGGTTCCATGCCCAAGAGTATTTGGTTAACAAGAAATTGGGTGCATAGGGAAATGGGGGGTTGTATCTGGGAGGAGACGGGGAAGGAGAGGAATGTGATAAAAAAGACTGCATGAAGAAGTTCTCAAAGAAACAATAAAAATATTTTTAAAGGTGAAAAAGTGAGTGTACTCAAGAAAACTTAACTTAGAAATGAAAAAATATAAAGATATTCCCAGAAAAAGAAACGGTGAAAAAAAAAAAAAAAGATCAACAATACACCTGCCTTAGATGAAATGCTAAAGAGAAACTGGGCAGAGTGGCAGACCTGTAACTCTAGCACTTG
Source organism: Rhizomys pruinosus (assembly GCA_009823505.1). Taxonomy (NCBI): domain Eukaryota; kingdom Metazoa; phylum Chordata; class Mammalia; order Rodentia; family Spalacidae; genus Rhizomys; species Rhizomys pruinosus. The sequence goes on along the minus strand of VZQC01006069.1, from coordinate 933,142 downwards.
GCACTGGGTGGAAGACCACAAGTTTAAAGGCAGCCTGGGTTGCATAGGAAATCCCTGTTTTAAAAATCCCCCCAAACCAGGCAACATAAAAGCATTTAAAATGGGAAGTAAATATTTAACATATAGGAAATAGGGGTGCAAGGGTAGAATTTTTTTTTTTTTTTGGTGTTTTTGAGACAGGGTCTCCCTGTAGCCCCAGCTGGCCTGGAACTAGCCCTATAGGCCACACTGGTCTTGAACTCACAGAGATCCGCCTACCTCTGCCTCCCGAGTGCTGGGATTAAAGGCATGCGCCACCACACCCGGTTTAAAGAAGGTTCTTAGCTGCCATGTGGGTGCTGGGAATGGAACCCAGTTCTTTCACAAGAGCAGTTGGTGCTCTTAACCGCTGAGCCATCTCGCCAGCTCCCAAGGGTAGAATTTTTAAGTGTGCACTTTTTTCTCTTTCTGTTTATCTCTTTCTGATCAAACTTAAAGTTGCTGTCACTTAAAAATAACTTTTATTTATTTTATTTATTTTTTAAAATTTTATTTATTTTTTTATGTGTATGAATGTACTGTCTGCATGTAGGTTTGTGCACCCCTGTCCTGCAATGCTGTGGAGGTCAGAGGAGGGTGTCGGATTCCCCTGGAACTGGAGTTAAAGACAGTTCTCAGCCGCCAGCCATGTGGGTGCTGGGGATCGAACCCAGGTCCTCTGCAAGAGCGGTTGGCGCTCTTAACCGCTAGGCCATCTCTCCAGCACCGCCCCCCCCCCTTTTTTTTTTTTTGGTCTTTTTTGAGAAAGGGTCTCTCTGTAGTCCTATCTGTGCTGGAACTCGCTCTGCAGACCAGGCTGGCCTCTGCCTCCCAAGTGCTAGGATTAAAGGAGTGCGCCACCACGCCCGGCTTTAAAAATAACTTTTAATCATCTAAAGATGGTTTATAATCATTACAAACTATAAAGTGAAAATCTATAGTATAACCAAAAATTATATGCAAAGAATCAAACCACACTGTTAGAGAAAGATGGCATAAGAGGCAAAGTCTCTGCCATGCACAACCAGGCACTCAGGGGAGGAGGCTGTGGGAAGGCAGTAACTCAGAGAAGATGGAAACTGCTGCCCAGCATCAGGAAGCGCTCCGCGCTCTATCTGCTCCATCAGCAGCTGTGGCTTAGCTTAGGGTCCAAAGCTTCAGGTGCACTGGAGTGTGGCGGGTATACCCTCCAATTCTGAGGACAGGACCACAGCTCCGGCTCACAGAGGGGAGCACTGCTTGAACTCTTAGGGCCGGATCACAGGCCCTGCTCTTTGGAGTTGGACAGAGGGGGAATGGAGGCATGGGAAAGGTGGTGGTGGGGTTGAAGGGGTGGGAGACAGAAAAGATCCGGCTCACGTGGGATTAGAGCTCCTTTTCCGAGAGCTGACCACAGCCCTAGTGCACAAGAGGGGATCACAACCCTACATTCACTGAGGGGACCACAATTATAGCTCACAGGACGGGACCTCAGCTCTAGGTTCACAGGCGCAGACCTAAGCTCTGGGTTCGCATAGGAGACCTTGACTCCAGGTTCAGGAGAGGGGACTACAGCTCCATCTCACATTAGAAATTTGGCTTACAGGAGGGGATCGCAACCCTAGCTCACAGGAGGGGACCTCAGCTCCAGGTTCATGGGAAGGGACCACACCCAGCTCACAGGAGGGGATCCCAGCTCCAGCTCACAGAAAAGAACCACAGCTCCATCACAGGAGGGGACCACAGCTCCAGGTACTCTTAGCCACTGAGCATCTTTCCAGTCCTTTTCTTTTCTTTCTAATAAAGAGCTCATTTGTAAACAAAACAAAAAAAGCATCCAATAAAATTTATTTTAAGAATGAAATCGTTTGCAGTTCAAGTACATCTTATACAATAGAAAGTGGTTTTATTTCTCCTTATTGAAAGTACAACTTCTGAAAGAGGAGGGAAACCCTTGTGTACTTTCTTATCAGGTTGTGGGCAGTTGAGGAACAGCTCAAGTTATTTTAGACAGCCACGTTCAAATTAGTTTGTGTGGGGCACATTTTGGACAATTGTAGCGACAGTTTGAAATAGTCTGTGTCAACACTGGACTGAATGATTTCAATAGCTTATTTTATCAAGTTGTGATCCTCTTTGTGCAGCAAGCCAAAATCAGAGATAAGATGGGCCCAGCGCTGACATTGAAACGAGTCCAATTAGAACCTTGGCAGCACGTTAACAGTCCCTCCAGCCTGGTTTCTGTGTTTTCGTGTCTGCATGAGTGAGGTATATACATGGAATGCCTTTGGCAATACCCTAACCATATGGATCCGGAAGACCTAAGATCATTCATCTCTCCCTCTTTCTCTCTCTGTCTCTTTCTCTCTCTGTATGTGTGTAGGTGTGACTCTGTATGCTCATATGTTTGCAAGTATATACGGGTGCAGGTACATATGTGTGGACATGCATTTTGAGGCCGAAGAACAACTTCACGTATTGTTCCTTGGGCATGGTTCACTTTTATTTTTTAACACAGGGTCTCCCACTGGCCTAGATGTGGCCAAGCAGGGTGAGTTGATTGGTCAATGAGGCCCTGAGGGCTGCCTTCTTCCACTTCCCCAGTGATGGACTTACAAGTGTGTAGCTCGTATGGCCAACTTTCTAAAAATAGGTTCTGGGGTTCAAGCATGTCTTCATGCTTTCAAGGCAAGTGCTTTAATGATGGGACCATCTCCTTAGTCTTAGATAATTAATCTTAAAAAAGAAAAAAAAACCTATTCAATCCTAGCTTCTGGTGAGTATATTCTGATAGTCCAATAAGCCATATTGTCATGGATTCGAACTCTTCATTTTCCAGGTGCAACCACAAGAGAAGACAGTGGAGGAGAGCTAAGCTGGGTCTGGAAGAAGTCACATGAGATGTCTCCACTGTTTGTGCTCAATCATGGTTGGCCTATAGATTGAATGTTTCTATGTCTGGAGTTTGGGGCATTGTTTAATTGGGAATTTGATTAGATTGTTATCTGCTCTACATGAGTAAGTTGGTTTGCTCAGTAATAAATACATGAAACCTATTTAAAAATAAGTGAACTCATTAGTCAGTTCCTTCCCACTTGGTCCCAATGACCTGGCTTTGGGATCCAGGACTCACATGTACCCTGCTTAGGTAGTCAGAACCTGCTCACTTGGTCACCAATGTCCTGTGTTTGAGACTAGGCACATTCACACTGCCAGAGAGCACTAACTAGCCTGGTAATTTAGTCAGAACTCAGCTACTTTGTTGGTAATGACCCTCTTAGGAGCTAGAACCCTTTTCCCTAGCCCCAGGCTTACACCTACCTTCCTTGGCTAGTGTGAATCTGCACACTTGGTCACCATCTTAATGCTTTAGGACTAAGCCCATTAATGGTGCCAGAGAACTCCCAACTAGGCTGCCTGGAACCATCCCATCCTTCCAATAGAAAAATTAAAAATGAGGAACTAAAGCACAGATCAACTAACTATTTATAACTGATCAGAAAACAAGTAAGTTACAGCAATAATAAAAACAGAAGCAGGGGCTGGGGAGATGGCCTAGCGGTTAAGAGTGCTGACTGCTCTTGCAGAAGACCCGGGTTTGATCCCCAGCACCCACATGGAGGCTGAAAACCATCTGTAACTCCAGTTCCAGGGGAATCCGATGCCCTCTTTTGACTCTGCTGCATTGCATGACAGGGGTGCACAAACCTACATACAGACAGTACATTCATACACATACAAAAAAAAAAAGACAAAAAATATACTTATTGTGGGGCAGTAGGGTTCCCAGGTATCCTCATGCATGTGTCAGGTTCCCGGGCATGGGGGAGGGGGAAGAGAAGGACTCGAGGTAGCTAAACTCCGCAGGTCAAAAGACCTGGGAGTTGGCCCTGAGAGACCAAAACTCATTTATTTGCAGTCATTTGGAGTCTTATATACAAGCTTCTGGCAAGAATGGGGGTGGAGGAGTGCATGGGAAATCCACAGTGTCTTGTGTTTAGGAGAGTTGTTAGAGGCTCCAGTTGGCTTTCAAAACCAAGATGTGCTCTTTAGATAATGAAGAAATGTGAAGCCCTTTGCCTGAATACTCGAAGCAGGGCTGCAGGGCTGGTTTGTGAGCAGGGGTTGGCTTGTATTCCCAGCCTTTGCAGGTTAGGTTATCCGGGCAAAAGCTGGCTCCCTCAATGGTCCAGCCAAATGAAATCAAATTGGGCCCCACAATTTATTTTTCTTGATTTACTTATTGGGCCCCACAATTTATTTTTCTTGATTTACTTATTTCTATTTTATGTGTATGAGTGTTTTGCCTGAATGTAAGTGCACCTGTGCATGCAATGCCCGCAGAACCAGAAGAGAATGTCAGAACTGAAGTTACAAACATCTGTTAGCTGCCATGTGGATTCTGGGGACAGAAACAGGTTCTCAGCAAGAGCAGCCAGTACTCAACATTTGAGCCATCTCTCCAGCTCCTTAACTGATTCTCTTAACTTTAGTTTTAGAGAAATATGTGGCTCATATTACATTTCTGTGGCAAAAGGTAGCTATGTAATATTCCAAAAGGAAAGATGAAGTGCCAAGATATTTATGAATTACATGACAAGAAAATAATTTATAAATACACTCATCAACAGGTGTAATAGATATAGAAAGCTCATGATCTTTCAAATGAATTTCCGAGATATTGTAAGAGAGGCCCACACTGACTCCATTTTGAGTATAGCCACCATTACTGGAACCTTCCCAATTCAGGGAAAAGGTTGATTGCTCAAAGACAGTTGCTCAAGGCCTCAAGAACAGCTAACTTAAACTTGTTGAAGGTAACTGTTGGTATGTGAGGGCAGATGGACTGACCCAACATTTCCTCATTTCAGTTGCAGGATTATGTCTAAAGATAACTGTTGGTATGTGGGGTGCCCTTGGGCTGACCCAACCATGAGCTGTAAGCCTGTTATTATCCAATAAGGCTAGAAGTTACCCAAACCCCACTAAAATTCCCCTAGACCCTGCATAAAAGCCCTGCGAGCCAAGTTATCGGGGTTGGAGCCTTTTCCCTCCCACCCCAGCATGCTGATTTACTTTTTTCCCGAAATAAAGTCTTGTTTTTCCATCTTTCAGTGTGCCTGGTGTGGATTCTCGAACCCTAACATCTCTGAGTGAGGGAAATGTGCTTATGAAAGAAAGAAGTGTCTCTTTCAGATAGTTTCCTTTTGTGCTAGTACCATTGACAAACTGTTCTCCACCTGCTAAGCTCCAGAATATTATGTGAAGAGAGTGGAGAGGAAAAAAAAGGGATCTTTAAAAACATATTTTAAATCTAAACAATTCACTAAGCCTTAAAATATCCTATACTTGGTAGATAAAGCTTGGGCAGAGTTGAGTACCTGCTAAATAAATTTTACCCAATAAGCACTTTGCTCTTTAATGCAATATGACTGGACTAAGACTTCTACTTATTTGGGAAGTAAAGATTTAAGCTTAATTCCTTTAAATTGTCCTACAAGTAAAAGAAAGTGTTACACTGTAATGTTGTATATTTCAGAAAAATATAGAGACCAACCCAATACAAACTATAAATAAAACAACTAGCATTTTATATTCCCAGTTAGTTCAAATGTCAGTATCTAGCTCCTTTTTTTTTTTAGCACAAGAAATAACTTCATATAAAACCATTTACAAGCAGTTGTGCCCAGCCCACAAAGCCCAAGGCTCCACCATCCAGCTGGAGGGGTTGATGTTCAATCAAGTTGATCAAATAAGTGTCCAGACATATTGTCATAGTTTTACCACTCACCCCAATCGCAGCCCCTACAATATACCACTCCCCTCTTCCACAGATTGTTCCTAGGCTTAGAAATGGGCACAGGTGGACAAGAACAGGCAGTCTACTTTGTCTGGAGATGTCGTTTTGGACTCTATCAGTTCTGGCTGTTTCCTTTCATGGCTGACCGATTGCGCAGGGATAGCTTTCATCTACTAATGAAGCACAAACGATTAGATATCTATGTATTTAAACATGCTAGTTACTATGGTAGGTTACTTTGGTATAGACACAGATGTTTGGATGGTGGTGTTAATCCCTTGGGATTACTTTTTTTTTTCCCTGAAAGAGAGATGACAAGGCCTTACTGTGGCATATAAATCTAATCACTAGAAGGTATAAGCTTGTGGCAACATCCAGTGTTATTCCTCCAAGGAGAGAGCTAATAATCAAATAAGTTGGGATATACAGACATATGGCTGCCACTGCTGCACGTATCTCCAGCAGTGAGGTGTAGCTGATGTTGGTGGAGGAGTTTGCTTGACTCAAGGAGACCAAACATCATTTGCTTTATGGTTCAGATGGCCTTTGGTAACACTCTCTGGTATCCAGAGACCAACTGTATAACTTGTAAGTGTGATCTCGAATACAATCCTCCCATGGTACATCAGGTCATTGACAGCAGCAGGGCGGGCCTTACCACCTCTTTTCTTTGAGATATCCCAGTTACAGGCAATAAACCTTACTTTGGGGGGGGGGCTTGGGTCCCCTGGCTAGACTCTCCTTGGCAGAATAATCCATTGCTGCTATCAGTGCTCTCTTGTATTAATTATATGAACTACTTAAAGAGACTTTAGTTAAATTTAGGTGTAGGTTTGGTGGAAATGGTAATACAATTGAACTAATTGGGAATATGAAAATGTTAATTGTTTTATTTAAATGTGTATTGGGTTAAGGTCATACAATGGCGTTCTATATATTTTTTTCTGAATTACATCACATTCTAAAACACTTTCTTTTACTTGTAGGACAATTTAAAGGAACTAAGCTTAATTTCCTTCCCAAATAAGTAGCATACAGTTAATGAGAAACAGTTTGGGTAAATTTAATGAAAGCTGTAGCCTTGGCTCCTGTCTATGGGTATGTGAATAAACTTAGGCATCTATAGGTCAAAACATAAAACCTAAAAAAAAAAAAAAAGAGGGAGGTGGGAGGTGGGGTACTATCCTTTCTGGGATACAAATGGGAAACTGTGTTCCAATCCTATTGAATTTTCAAGTTTTCTGTTCTTAAAACAACAATGGGAGGGAATTTTATGTTCCTACAGGTAAAAATCACCAATCTAAATGCCTGAAAACATACAACTTAGGCTGTGCAGGATGAAAGGAGGAAATGCCAGCAAGCAGGTTGACCTCACCATCTGAACATTGAGAATGAGGAACCTCATACTGCACTTGAGTCATGGACACTGAGATATCTCTATGAATAATATTTGGGTTGACTGTTTATAAGGGGGCCCTAATGAATTTTACCATCCAATGACTGAGAAAACCTTCCTACCTTACCCTTTACAGGAAAAGAAAAACATGATGGTAAGTAAACCACTCTCCCTAACTGTAAACTAGAGCCAATTGTTACAGTGGTCATTTCCTATAAAACCGCATAACGTATTAATTGGTTGATAGGCAATAAGGAACTGTGAAAGGATAATTCTCTATCTAGAGCCAAATTCAATAAAAAATGTTTATAAGTTGTGTAATCTAAGCAAATATATTACGACAGGAAAGCCCTGCATGACAATCAGCAAATGAATTATTCTGCCTAGGAGATGTTGGCTAGGGGGATTCAAAAGCCCGCTCGCCCCCCCAAATTTAAAGGCCTTTTGCCTATAAGTGGGATAATATGCAGGAGAAAGGCAGTAAGGTCCCTGTTGCCGAATGACCTGGTATGCGCATGAAAGAATGTTATGAGACTCTTCTTCTACGTACAACTGGCCTCTGAAACGCCAGAGAGCGTTACCAAAGGCCACTAAACAAATACAAGCAAAATATTGGTTTCCTGAGACAAGCAAGACTCCTCTAACAATACAGCTAACCTCACAGCCTGGAGATAATGTGCAAACAGTGGCAGCCAAGTGTCTTATATATATTCCCAAATCTTTTTGGCGTTTCATTAGCTCTCTTCCTGGAGGAATAACTCACAGTGGATGCCACAAGCTTTGTTCTCAAGTGTTCAGGCGATGTTCTATAAGCCACAATAAAACTTGTCACCCTTTATAAGAACACCACAGTTTGCGGATTAGCATACCAGCCGAGACATCTATGTCTATCGCTCACCACAGCTTAGTCTGACATAATAATTGGTTTACTGTTAAATTGCCTGTACATCCAGGTAGCTTGGTGCTTTGTTGCATGACTAAAAAGGGTATCACGGGAAAGCTATCAATCCCTGAAGTGGAAACAACCTGACACAGGGACTACAGTCAAAAGATACATCTCCAAAGAAATATAGCCTGTTTTTCTTCTCACCCACTTGTGCCCCTTTCCCAAAGCCCAGGGAAACAAACTGCGGAAGAGGAGCATGGTAGATTGTAAGGCTTTGCGGAGGATAGGGGTGAATCAATGAGACTACAAGAAATAGTCCTGGACTCCTGCTTGATCAACATGCCTGTGCATACAAGCTTCTCCAACTGGACTATGGGAACCTTGGGTTGTTCAAAATTTGGACATAGATACTTGAAAAATGCACCAATCACCCAATTGTAAGACATACCGAGTAACATCAATGTTATCTGCAAACAACTGTGTCATTATATTGTAGAATCCCTTAAAAATAAAAAAATAAATTAAAAAAGAAAAAAAGAAAAAAACACATATTTTATAATAAGTGACAAGAAACTATATAATCTTGACTGTTATTAGAGTGTGACCAATTTGCTATAGTTCCAATTTCAAAGTATTTTCTATTTAATTACCATGACTCCATTCCTACAAGAATAATTAACAGACTAGTATTCTAGCAGTCTAGTACAAACAATTACAAAATATTTAGCTGAACAGGGGAAATTCATATGCTCACATATTGTATGTGCTTAAGCTAGGCATGTCCATCTGCAGCAGATAATTGGCAGTAGCAACCTCAGAACACATATATGTATAGTTTTGATGAAATTGTTCAGCAGTTGGCATTTTTTTTGCAATACTAGAGAGGGTTATAATTTGCAGCAGTAAAAGAAATGATGATTTATTAGGTTGGCAAAATTTTCACTTGGATTTGAGATGGGAGCCTATCTGAACACAATGAAAAACAAGTTTACAAGCATCCTAAAGAATCTAGCTGGCTGAGGTCATGGCCATCTTGGTCTACATATCGAGTTCTAGGCCAACTGGGGTTACAGGGAGACCCTGCCTCAAAAACACCACAATAAAAGGAAAGAAAAGGAAAAGAATCAAATGAAGTAGTGGCCCCCAGACAAACATGAAATGACTTGTAAATCCAAATAATGTTAAAATGTGAGCTGTGTTATGAAAAAAATAAAGTCTTTGACTTAAGAATTATGTTTTTGGGGCTGGAGAGATGACTCAGTGGTCAAGAATGAGGGCCGCTCTTGCAGAGGACCTGGATTCCATTCCCAATGCCCACATGTTGACTGATAACCATCTGTGACTCCAGTTTCAGAGAATCATAACACTCCCTTCTGACTTCTGCAGGCATTGCATGACTTGGGAGCATTTACATACATGCAGGCAATACACTCAGATACATAATCTATAAAATATTTTAAAAAGACTTATTTTTGGACATGTCAAATTTTCAATTTAAATCTTAAAACTAACTATGGGAAAAGATTTGTATGTTGCCACAGGTCAAAACTTCATCAACTTAATGGCTGAGAAAGAAAAGATAAAGCTTTGCATTGTGCAGGATGTACCAAGAAATACCAGCAGAGAAGTTGGCCCATCTAAGCATTAAAAGGAAGAAAAGCCTCAGACTGCTACAGACATCAAACATCTCTGTGGATCCTATTTGTAACAACTGTTTATAATCAGTCCTAATGAACCTTACCTTCTAGGGTCTGCAAAGTTTTAATATGAGAGACCTTCTTACCTCCTTTTCATAGAACAAAGAAATACATGATGGTAATGAAGTCATTCTCTAACCATAACTTAGAGCTGACTGTTATAGAGGTAATCGCCTACAAAACCTGTATAACTGCTTTCTTTAATTGACTAATAGACACAGGAAATGTGAAAAGGATTATTCTCTATTCAGAGCCAAATACAATACTAAAGTCTTTTCAAGCTGGGCATTTAAACAAAATATATTAATACAGGAGAGCTCTGATATCAGCAATGGGTTATTCTGCCAAGGAGATGTTGGCCAGGGAATCCAAGCCCCCCCAAAAGGTAAAGGCTTCTTGCCTGTAAACTGGGATACTTTCAAGAAGAGAGGCGGTAAGGCCCTGCTGTCGAAGACCTGATGCAAGCATGGGAAACATGTATTGAGACCGCACTTGCAAATGTACAGTTGGTCTCTGGAATGCCAAAGAGTGTTACCAAAGGCCACTAAACCAATAAAGCAAAAATTGTTCTCCTTGAGTCAAGCAAGACTCCTCCGTCAGCATCAGCTACACCTCACCTGCCTGGAAATACTGTGCAGCAGTGGCAGCCACATGTCTGTATATCCCAAATCTAATTGGCTATTAGCTCTCTCCTTGGAGGAATAAATAACCCACAGCTGATGGCACAGCCCTTTATGTCCTCTAGTGGTTGAGGAGATGTTATGACGCCACAGTAAGACCCTTGTCATTTTTCAAACAGAAAAGAAAAAATAATTACCATGGATAAAGACAACCTACCAAACATTGTTTGTGTCTATACCAAAGTAAACCTAGAAACCAACATTTATAGTACTGTTTAAATACTTATATATCTAATTGCTTGGGCTCCATTAGTAGGATGAAGACTAGCCTGGACAAACTGCATCAGCCCAGTAAAGGAAACAACCAGAACTGACAAGTCAAAATACAGCTCCAGAGAAAGTAGAAAGTGATGTTTTTGGCTTCTCATCCCCACCTAGTCCCCTTTCTAAGGCTAGGGAAATATCGTGAAGAGAAGAGGGGGCGATGGTAGAATGTAAGGCTGTGCATTGGGGTGAATGGTGAAATCTACGCAATTATAGCCTGGACACTATTTGGATACAACTACTCGTTGTGACATAAAGCCCTCCCACCAGCTGATGGCGGAGCAAGAGAGGCTGTTGTGGGTTGGGCACAGCTGTTGCAAATTGGTATTAAATGAAGGGGCGTGTATGCAGAACTTATTACTTATTGTTAAAAAAAATAAAAGTGGAAAAAATAAATAGGCAAAAAAGGAAAATAAATCAAAGGAGAAAACAGGTAATAAATAAACATTAATAAAGGAATATTAATGATGTTTTAATATTCAAGAAGGTAATTCACCACATTAAAATACAAATAAAACTAAAATTAATAATTTTTTAGGATTATATTTTACAATAAAATTAAATCTGTGAATGATAATGGTGCTGACAGTCAGAATAATAAGGAGAGTCTAGCAATGCAGGCAAAGGGATAATCCTTAATGTGAAAAGAGGTAATTGTAGCCTGGTGTGGTGGGTGCACGCCTTTAATCCTAGCACTATGTGAGGCAGAGGCAGTTGATCTTTGTGAGTTTCAAACCAGCCTGGTCTACAGAGTGAGTTCTAGGACAGCTGGGGCTACAGGAGACCGGTCGTGAAAAAGACCAAAAAAAAAAAACAAAAAAAAGAAGCAGTTGGTTTTCTAAAAACTAGAGCAAATATAACTTAATTTTGAAATTGAAATTTCACTCTTCAAGAATAAGGAATGAGAAAGATGTTAACCTTCAAGAATAAACTTCAAAACTGTTTTTAAAAAAGAACTTATTTTTGGTCCAGGGGAGACGCCATAATGCGCCAGGCCGAACGAAAATATTGATGATGATGAGGTTTGTTCTCCAACTGTAAATTGGGAGACAACTATTGTAGAGGTAATCTCTTATAAAACAGGGAAAAATGCTTTCTTTAATGGACTACTAGACATGGGAACTGTGAAAATGATGACTCTCTGTTCAGAACCAAATATAATACCTAAAGTCCAAGGGATATGGCACTCAGGCAAAATATATTAATACAGGAGCTCTACATCACAATGGATTGTTCTACCAGGTGGATGTTGGCCATGGATCCAGGCCCCACAAAAGGNGGGGTGGGGGGGGAGGGAAAGGGAAATAAGCCTGAACTGAATTGGAAAAAATGTATGAAATGCACAAAGCATCAATAAAAACTAATTTAATTAGAAAAAAAAGACTTATTTTTGGACAATTCCTTGCTAATTAATTATGTATTTAATTTTATAGAACCATTAAACTATTCACTCCAAAGTCCCCTATGTTAAACCTTGCTATCAGTTTGCTTTATCGAGAATTGCACAGTAACATGATTTTCTTTCATTGGATTTAAAACCATTAATTCAATAAATGTTAAGGAGCACTTGAAGTATCAAGGATGAAGAGCAGCTAAAGAGGGGCTGGGAAGCTAGCTTGGTCCTCAAAGCTTCCTTCCAAACACAGAACTGACATTCAAGCCCTAGAACCCACTTAATGAAGCTGGTTGTTTTGGCATGTGCATGCAATGCATTTGCATGAAATCCCAGTTCTGGGACTGTGGAGGCAGATAGATCTTTGTGGCTCACTGGACAACCAGCCTAGCCTACTCTGCAATCTCCAGGCCAATGATACACCCTGTTCCCCCAAAATAAGGTGGATAGAATGAGGAATTACACCAGAGGCTATCTTCTGGCCTCCCTTTTGTGCACACACAAATACCTATGCACATATTCACCCACACAAATGTATACACACACACACACAAATACGAATGGCCAAAGACATGTTACATGATGTCATGTTGCTGTTAGTCTAGTGGAAGAAACAGCTACAGCAACTGATAAGTGAAATCCAGTGAGGGGATATGGAAAAGGGAACTGACCATGGGCACAGAAGAGAAGAAGGAACCGATTTGGCCAGCAGGAGGAAGGGGCTGCAAGTTCCACTGAAATGGTGTGGCAAGATAGACAGAGATGAACAGGGAAGAAGAGGCCTGGAGAGGAAAACAACCAAGGCCAGGAGTCATGGAAAAGCTTGGTAGATGATGGTTGCCCCCTGTGTGTGTGTGTGTGTGTGTGAGAGAGAGAGAGAGAGAGAGTGTGTGGTGGGGTTTGTGTTGTATGTGCCTATGTTCTGTGTGTGCTGTGCATGATACAAATAGCTTACAATAGAATGGAATAGAAAGGACAGAATAAAGTTGGGGGAGTCAAAAATAGATGAGCCAGACATTTCCAACCTTCCTGAGAGTACCTGAATTTGGCCTTTGCATGGTGGTGAGTGTCCCAAATTGCATCATGACCAACCCCCTCCATTGGGACCATCTGAAGCCTCTCCACCGAGTCAGAGCTAGATTCTCTGCCCCTTAGGGGGGCGCAGAAATTGGAGACTGCCTGAGAGCACCTGAATGCAGCCTTTACTTAGCTAGATTCCTAAAATGTGCTCTGCCTGCAAAAATAGGGGCCCAGACCTTAGAAGGAAGCCTGAGAGTATCTGATTGGTGCCTGACTTGGGCCTCAACAGAGCCCCTGAGTAACTGGACTAGAACCATCTGGTCCCTCCAATATAAAATAAAAAAAAAGAGAACCTGAAGCCTAGACCAACCACATTTTCATAACTTATAAGGAAACAACAAAGGCACATCAAGAATACAAATAAAATCAGTTTTCAACTCAACAAAGGAAGACTTGAGTTTCATACCAGAATCACAAAGAACAAAAGAAATCCAATGCCAAAATCACAACAAAAATTATATAAAAACCCCAATAAATTGTCTCCACCAAACAGTTCCTTAGAAGAGTTCTATAATGATAACCCTCTAGATATAACCCAGCATGCAGAATTTAAGAGAGCAATTATAAACATGATCAAAGAATACAACAAATTTAAAGAACACATAAACAAACAAAATGAAGAACTAAAAGAAGATAGGAATAAACTTCTGACTGAATTCACAAAAGAGAAATATTGAAGAAACTCAGGCTGAAATGAAAAAGGAATGAAACACCAAACAAGCAGATTGGAAATGATGGGAGAAAACCTCAGCAGCAGAATGAATGAAATAGAAAACCGAATATCAAGACTAGCTGATAAAGTTGAAGAATTGGACTGCTCAAGTAAAGATTACTAAAAAATGTTAAAAATATACAAATGGGACGTTAACATGGGAAAGATGTATTGAGACCACACATGCAAGTGTACAGATGGTCTCTGGAATACCAGAGAGTGTTACCAAAGGCCACTAAACCAATAAAGCAAATATGGGTCTTCTTGAGTCAAGCAAGACTCTTCTGTCAGCACCAGCTACACCTCACCTGCCTGAAAATACTGTGCAGCAGAGGCAGCCACATGCCTGTATATCCCAAATCTAATTGGCTATTGGCTCTCTCCTTGGAGGAATAACCCATGGCTGATGCCTCAAGCTTGCACCCTCTATTGGTCAGGAGATGTTATAAGCCACAGTAAGACCCTGTCATATTCAACAGAAAAAAATGTAATTCATGGATTAACATACCATCCAAGCATCTGTGTCTATACCAAAGTAACCTATGATAACAATTAATACTGTTTAAATACCTATATATCTAATTGCTTGTGCTTCATTAGTAGGATCGAAAGATTATTCCTGGACAAACTGTCAGCCCATGAAAGAAAACAGCCAGAAGTGACCAGAGTCCAAGACAACAGCTCCAGAGAAAGTAGACTGTTTTGCTTCTCATCCACCTGTGCCCCTTGTCTAAGCCTAGGGAAAAATCTGCAGAAGAGGGGGCGTGGTAGAATGTAAGGGCTGTGATTGGGGTGAACGGTGAACCTACAGCAATATAGCCTGGACACTCATTTGATAAACTTGATTGAACATACAAGCCCCTCCCCCCCTTGCTGGATGGTGGGACCAAGGGGCTGTGTGGGTTTGGGCACAACTGTTTGCAAATTGGTTTTACATGAAGGATGCTCGTACTCATAAATTATCACCTATTGCTAAAAAATGGGGAAAAAAACTGAGAGAAAGATGCAGGACAGTTATGGCAGAATGCATGATCTGGGATGGGGTGTGGTGGGATGGGGGGAAGGGAAGGGGAAATATGCCTGAACTGAATTGGATAATGATGTATGAAATACACAAAGCATCAATAAATAAAATAAAAAAATTAAAAAAATACACAAATGGAATATTCAGGAAATATAGAACACTATGAAAAGACCAAATTTATGCATCGTAGACATAGAGAAAGGAGAATTGCAGGATAATGGAATTGACTCCAAATTAAGGAAGGACATTCCCATACAAATACAAGAAGCACTTAGAATACCAAATAGGCAGGACCAGAATAGAAACGCCCCATGCCATATCATAGTAAAAACACTAAATGTACATAACAAAGAGCGTACTGAAAGCTACAAAGGAAAAACAATAAGTCACGTATAAAGGAAAATGGATCAGAATTACAGCTGAGTTTTCAATGTAAACTTAGCCAGAAGAGCCTGGACCAAAATATTCCCAGTTTTTTTTTTTTTNGGCACAGGTGGATGAGAAGTAAACTGTCTTCTCTCTCTGGAGCTGTTACTTGGATTCTGGTCAATTCTGCCTGTTTCCTTTCATGGGGCTGACAGTTTGTTCTAGAGATAATTAACCTGTTCAGTCCTTTACTACATGAAGCACAGAGCAATTAATAGTTTAGGTATAAGCAGTGAGATGTATTGAGACCGCACATGCAAGGTTACAGATGGCCTCTGGAATGCCAGACACTAAACCAATAAAGCACATGCTAGATTATGTAAACCAATAAAGCAAATAACGGGTCTCCCTGAGTCAAGCAAGACTTCCCAGCTACAACCAGCTACCACTTCACACTGCCTGGACAATACTGTGCAAGCAGAGGGCAGCCAATAAAGTCCTGCCAAACGTTGCCTGTATATCCAAAATCTAATTGGCTGTTGGCTCTCTCCTTGGAGGGATAATTATACCCATGGTTTTGATTGCCACAAGCTTACATCCTACAGGTTAGGAGATGTCAGTAAGCCACAGTTAAATACCCTGTATATATTTATCAGGGGGGTAAAAATATAATTCATGAGATTAACATATCATCCCAAACATATGTGTCTATTGCAATGTAACCTACCATAACTATTTTTTTTTTTTTTTTTTTTTTTTTTTTTTTTATTTTTTTTAAATACATGCTATTTTAAACATTTTATTTATTTTGTACATGTGTATGAATTTATGTCTTGCCATGTTAGTTTGTGACCGTGTTGTTGCAATGCCGCGTAGAGTCACGAAGAGGGTCTCGGCTTCCCCGTGGAACTGAGTTCTCCTGGAATTGTGGAGTTACAAGATGGTTCTTAGCCACCCTGTGGGTGCTGCGGGATTGAACCCAGTGTACCTCTGTAGAGCAGCGGTGCTCTTAACCGCTAGGCGGACTCTCCAGCCCCTAATTAATGCTTTATATTTGGATGTTTTGTGTTTTCAGACATAAAACATTCTCATTTTCAGTTAGTTAGAGCATATTCCCTTTCCCTTTCCCCCTACACCCACCCCCCAGATCAGACTTCTGCCATAACTATTCCTGCATCTTTCAGCTTTTTTTTTTATGTTTAGGAATTTTCACTTTCCTCCTTGATTTTATATTTACTTCTAAATATGCATACCATATTTTCCCTCATATACAGTAATTACGAGTCTGAAAATAAGTGTCAGTGCATTGATTCTAGAGCCTGTTAAGAGATTTACATTTAAACAACATAGTTGGCTTTCAGATAAACAGAAATATTAAAACAATAAAAATGTTCAGCTTGACTTTCATCTGGGATTTGGTATGGAGTTTAGCATCCCAATGAGGGAGACCATTCACCACTTGCTTTTGATGGGACTGTGTTACTTCACATTAGCATAATGGGCAAAGTTCATGATGTTAATATTTGTCCTTGACCGCTGAGTAGTTACTCCATATTGTAAGAATCAGTGACCACATTTTGTCAATCCACTTCATCAGTTGATGGGGCATTTGGTTAGGTTCCAGCCTTTTCGTTTCGCTATTGTGATAATTGTGTGCTACAAGTTTACATTCCCACCAGCAGTGGGTAAATGAAGTGTTCCCTTTTCCCACAACCTATCCAGCATTTTGTGTCTTTGTGTTTTTGTCTCCAGTCATTCAGAAGTGAGGTGAGCAAAAGATTCCTGTGATAGACTGGTTTAATTTCATTCCTTAATTATTTTAATTGATTTGTTTTGAACACTTTTTTTTTTGAGACCAGGGTTTCTCCCTGTCAGCTTTGGCTGGTCCTGGAACTCACTCTGTAGACCAGGGCTGGCCCTGAACTCACAGAGAATCCAACGGGGCCTCTGCCTCCCAAATGACTAAGGATTAAAGCAGGCGGGTCTCTGTGCACCACCGACACACCGGCCATTTTCTATTTATTTTCTATATTGTGTAATCAATGTACTGTCTGCATGCAAGTTTGCGCACCCGTGTCGTGCGAAATGCCGACGGAGGTCAAGAAGGGGTCTCGGATGTCCCCTGGAACTGGAGTTCTCCTGGAATTGGTAGTTTCAGACGGTTCTCAGCCTCCATAGTGGTGCTGCGGCGAGTCGAAACGCTCGGGGATCCTCTTGTAAGAGAAGCGGTCGTGCACTCTTAACCCCGCTTAGGCCACTCTCCAAGCCCCTTTTAAGATCCTTCTCAGTCATCTTTCCTTCCTGCTGGTGAGATAGTCTCTGTTCAGCTTCTTACCTCCATCTTTTGAGTAAGGTTCATTGTTTTCTTCTTTGTTTTTTTGAAGTAGTCTATATGTTCTTGGCAATTAATGCTCTGTGTCAGTGTGAATCACTTGCTGATGAAACTTCCGCCCACTCTGGTGATTTTTCCTCTTCACTTCCATTTGATTGTTTCTTTCACTGTTCAGAAGCTTTTGTGAGTTTGATGAAGTTGTCCCATTTTTCAAGGTGACCTTATTATCCAGTGCAGTTGCTGTGATTTAAGAAGTACTTTTCCTTACACCTATTGTCATGTAAAGTTGGTTACTGAACTTTCTTCTAATCACCTTCAGCATTTCAGTCTTTTATGTTGAGTTCTTTGATCCATTTGGAGTTGGTTTTTTGTACAGGTGAGAGGTAGGCATTTTAATTTCTTCTACAAATGGTGATCCAGTTTTGTGCAGCCATCATTTGTGGAAGATGTCTATCTTCCTCCATTGAGGCTTTTTTGCCCCTTTGTCAAGAATATGGAGGTTGCTGAAATATGTATGCTGAGCTCAAGTTTGGATCTTTTAATTTTTCCATTAGTAAACAGGCTGTTTTTGTGCTAGTTATCAGGCTGTCTTTATGACTATGGCCCTGTTAAATAGCTTGAAGTCTGGATGTTAGAGCTAATACCCCCCCATATTGCATTATTTTTCACTCAGTTTGCATTTAGCTTATCAGGGTCTTTTTGTTTTTCCATAGTGAATTTAAGGATTTTTTTCCCAAGTCGTTAAAAAGCTCAATGGGGGATTCTTGACTTGAGATGCATTGGGGAATCTTGATTATTAATTGTTGTAGACAGATGGACCATTTTTATTGTATTTAAGTTGTTCATTCAATCCATGAGCAATGCGGAGTATTTCCATCTTTTGTTGTCATTTTTTCAATCTCCTCAGGGGTTTGAAATTTTTGTTGTAGAGATTTTTTTTTTTTTGTTATCTTTGGTTTTAGGTTTATTGTTTTTTTATTTTTGAGGCTATTGTGAAGTGGAAGGTCTTAAAATGTTGTTCAATATCATAGTAATTAGAGCGAATGTGCAATTTAAAAAACACTTTTTTAGTTTCATCATTGTACCCCAGTTGGTAACTTAGACTAGAATCAAGATAAACAAATGATTACCCAAAGGGACTGGATAGGCGAGGGTATTGTGGAGAAAGGGGTAAAGCACTCATTCACTGCTTGGTAGAATAGCATAAGGTTGAATGCAGGCTTGCTATGGAAAGCAGATGTTGGAGAAACCTCATTAAAAATCTAAAAATAAACGATATCTATAGCGAAAATTATAGGTAGGTGTGAGAAGAGCTTTGATCTTTTTAAAGCAAGGGACTCTGGATAGGCTGCTGACTAGACCTCAGTGCGTGAAACTTGCGACCAAGGAATGTCAGTGGGGACACCAAAGACCACAATAGGCCCTAATCCACAAATAGACAGTATGTATGAAATTCCACGTGGGCTGGGATATGTGTCGTAGAACCATTCGAGTAGGTGCCAGTGGGAAAGAGGGATATTAAAGTTGGATTAATATTGATTGATGATATTCCTGTATGATAAATACATATAAAAAACTCAATTAAAAATTCTTTAAAAGATAGAAGAGCCTTAGCACTTCTTTTCTACATCAATGAACTCAGAATAGTTGTAGTTAGTTTGTATTAAAAGAGAGGAAATCTTTGGGGGCTGTGGAGGGATGGGCCTAGCGGTTGACAGAGCGACGTATACGAACCGCTCTTGCAGAGGACCCTGGGTTCGATCCCCAGCACCCACATGGCGCTGAGAGAACCCGTCTGTGACTCCGGTTCCAGAGAGAAACTCCAGCTTCCAGGGGAATCCGGGAGAGACCTCTTCTGACCACAACGGCACTTGCACGACACGGTCGACATAGACCGTCATGCAGACAGAATACATTCATTACACATAAAAAGTTAAATAAATAAATAAATTAAAAAATAAAAAAATAAAAAAAAAAAAGAGGAAAATCTTTTTTTTTTTTTTTTTTTTTTTGGTCTTTTCAAGACAGGGTCTCCCTGTAGCCCCAGCTGTCCTGGAACTCACTCTGGAGACCAGGCTGGCCTTGAACTCACAAAGATCCACCTGCCTCTGCCTCCCAAGTGCTAGGATTAAAGGCGTGCACCACCACACCCGGTGAGAAATCTTTTTTTTTTTCATTAATAAAACCCCTTTCACAAATGAAAGTGAAAGGTGTAGGTATTTATATATAAGACAATGTACATCTCATTTATGCACGTCTCAGATTGATTAAAGATTTCTAATTCGATGCTGTTAACATTTCTGTATTTGTGAATTAATTTACTTTCTTTCTGTAATATATATCATAAGTGTACATAAGGCAGAAGAAAACATTGTGCAGCAGAAGCAAATTAACATCAGTGTGGGAGCCGAATTTCTATTACTAAGACATGGTTATTATTTTATTATTATTATTATTATTATTATTACAGAGACATGTTACAAAGAAAATGCTTCATTTGAACTGCTTAATCATGCTTATCTGTGGTGGACATGCCTGAATCTCAGCTTCTTTGAGGCAGGTTGGGCAACATAATGAGTTTCAGGCCATCCTGGGCTACATGGTGAGATGCTGTCAATAAAATAATGAATACATAAGTAAACAGAACAATAAAATTCAGAAACTTCCACTTTCAGTGAATTGAAGGGCAACTAGCCATCTTGTTCTCATTTATATTTTCATGGTACTTAGGACTATGGAATTTTTGGCCAATCAGTCTTTGGTTACTGCACTGTAGCCTTGTTTTTTTCCTAATTGTGGGTATTGGGACAGTCAACTAATTTTTAAAATTTTTTCTCATATGAAAAATGCTGGAGTCCATGATCCCAGCACTGAAGACACTGAGATGGAGCTGGTGATCTCACCACTCAATATGCTGGGTTGGAACTGGCGATCCCAGCACTCAAGATGCTGAGATGAAGCTGGTGATCCCAGCACTCAAGACGCTGAGATGGAGCTGGTGATCCCAGCACTCAAGATGCTGAGATGAGCTGCTGATCCCAGTACTCAAGATGCTGAGATGGAGCTGGTGATCCCAGTACTCAAGATGCTGAGATGGAGCTGGTGATCCCAGTACTCAAGACGCTGAGATGGAGCTGGTGATCCCAGCACTCAAGATGCTGAGATGGAGCTGGTGATCCCAGCACTCAAGACACTGAGATGGAGCTGGTGATCCCAGCACTCAAGATGCTGAGATGGAGCTGGTGATTCCAGTACTCAAGATGCTGAGATGGAGCTGGTGATTCCAGTACTCAAGACACTGAGATGGAGCTGGTAATCCCAGCACTCAAGATGCTGTGATGGAGCTGGTGATCCCAGCACTCAAGATGCTGAGATGGAGCTGGTGATCCCAGCACTCAAGATGCTGAGATGGAGCTGGTGATCCCAGCACTCAAGATGCTGAGATGGAGCTGGTGATCCCAGCACTCAAGATGCTGAGATGGAGCTGGTGATCCCAGCACTCAAGACTTTGAGATGGAGCTGGTGATCCTAGCACTCAAGACTCTGAGATGGAGCTGGTGATCCCAGCACTCAAGACTCTGAGATGGAGCTGGTGATCCCAGAACTTTTTGGAGAAAAATTAAAAAACAATTAAAGGAACAACAGCAACAAAAAGACTTGCTCAAAGAACTTGCCCAAACAGTAAACTTTTGCATCAAAAAAGTTAAAAAAATAAAGAAAAGATTAGAAAAAGATACAAGACAGGACTTAACATGTATGGCAGAATGCATGAATATGGGGGTGGGGCATGGATGGGGGAATGAGCATAAACTTGTTTAAGAAATATTACATGAAATGCACAAAAGCTCAAGAAAAAAAGAAAAATGAAGATATTAATCATACTTCATGAAGGTGCCATGGGATTAAATGAGCAAATCATAGTAAAATTCCTAGCAAAGATTTCAGGAAATACAATGTGTTTAATAAGTGGGAGTACCGTTCTGAATCTGCTTTGTCAAGTGCGTGTGTGTTTTGTTGGTTAGTGTTCCCCTGTGTTGCACACGGCTCTTTACATATTCTTAGAGTTGGAGCGTGGCTACCCGAGGACAGGACCTGTGGAGATCTGGCTTTACAGAAGCAACTACCTGTTTCTAGTGATTTCTTTCATAGAAAATTTATTTTAAGGAGAAATGTCACTAGATGACTAACATAGAAAGTTAAAATTTAAGAGACTGAGTAATTCCTACAGAGTTATGGGGACAGGAGAGATAGCTTAGTGGTGTAGAGCACTGACTGCTCTTGCAGAGAACACGCATGACAACTAAAAACCATCTAACTCCAGTTCCAGGGGATCTGATGCTCTTTTCTGACCTCTGTAGGCATTGGACCACATGGGTGTACTTACACACATGCAGATAATATGCTCATACACATAAAATAAAATAAAAATTTATATAGTTATGTCTATTAACATTAAGCTCTATAGAACATACCATTGAGTGTGTTTGCTTCTCACTTTCCTTATTTATAAAAGCTTGGATTAAATATAGGCTATGTTCTATATATAAGAGACAGTACATTAAATTGGGTGCAAGGCAGTCAGGGGATGTGTGGATAGCAGAGAGGATGTAAATACCATTAAACTATATTGTATGGAAAAAATCTCAAAAAACAACAAAAAAGAGTTGGATTAAGTAACCCCCAGCTCGTATTCCCCAAAATTGTATTAGTGAGAACTGGATGAAGCCACAGCTAAAATAGAAAGACTCTAAATGAGACAAATATTTGTCTTCTTCAAAAATGTCCAAGACAATGCTATTAGAAATGGCAGACCTGCTCTATAGAAATCCAAAAGATAATTATATTTTGGGGATTCCTGAAGAACTCTCCACTCTTATTCAGGAAAGAAGCTGGAGGTCCATACATTGGGTGTTATCATGCCACACTACAATTATGCCTGAATAAAACAACCTGACTCTTAACTTTAATTTTAAGAGTGTGCCAGGACTCAGAGGACACTGATTCCTCCAGATGTCTCGAAACTGTGCCTTGGAACTCTGTCATAGAATCAGCCTTCACTCACGGTTTTATTCGAAACCATTTCCTAGATCCACCCTTATCAAACAATCTTGCCTTTTGATCCCTAGGCCTAAAACATCTTACAATGTCATGCATTCTTTCTCAATTTCATTGTTTTCAATGAAGCTAAGTATTGACTTTCAGTGCTTTGATACAGTAATTCTCAAAGTTACCTACATTCATTCATTATCTTGGGGTAGAGTAGCAAACTGAGGTTCCCAGGAATGAAGGTCAGGTGCCCAGGTTGTAAGAGTGCCTGGTTCAGTGAGTTTGTCAGGGTTAATTAATAGCCACTTGTCTAGACTCACATCTCTGATCAGAGTGAAAGTGACAAAGATTAGCCTGCAGAGGACATACCACAGTCTCATAAGGAAGGTACTAAAGGCATTTCTATTTCTGACCAACTGGCCAAAGTTATTCACAGGGCTACTCTTGGCCTGTGAGGAGTTAGATAATATAGTCTTTATTCTGGAGGGTCATGTACTAGAAAATAAATTAACATAACTATGTTCACTTTAAAAAATATTTTATTTGTTATTTTTATATCTGTGTATGAGTGTATTGCCTGCCTGTATATAAGTGCACTCATGTTGTGAAACGCCAGTGGAGGAAGGAAGAGGGATTAGATTCCCCAGTAACTGGAGTTAAGGAAAGTTGTTAGTTGCCATGTGGGTGCTGGGAATCAAAACCCGGTCCTCTGCAAGAGTAGCTCACATTTTTAACCACTGAACCATTTCTACAACCCCAAATTAATGTAACTATGAAGAACAGAAGTGGAGAGGTGATGCTCTCTGTCATGCAGGACCAGTGATAATAACTACTCTTAAGATACTATCACATATCACTAAAATTTCTATTGCTTTGGCTCCTATACATTAAACAGCTCCGTTCCTCTTGTGCGATGGAGATAGCTTATTGATGTTTGTGAATATGAATGCTAAGAGAGAGCTGGAGAGATAGCTAGTGGTTAGAAACATGCATTGCCCTTACAGAGGACCTGAATTTGATTGCTAGCAGCCATGTTGTTGGGTGGTTCACAACTGCCTGTAATTCAGTTCCACAAGCTCCACCTGGCCTCTAGGGGCACCTGCCCCCAGATACACACACACACACACACACACACACACACACACACACACACACACACACAGAGGTTTATATAAATCTTTTAAAAATAAGTATCCTATGTGGAAATCTTTTCAAAACAGCATCAATATCCTTTATTCCAAGGTTTTCTGTTCTTATTCTTTCACCTTGTTCCAAGCCCAGTTTGGTGGCACAGACCTGTAATTCCCCGTTTTGGGGAGGCTGGGGCAGGAAGATCACAAATTCAAGGCCTGCCTGGACTGCAGAGTGAGCTTAAGGATAGCCGGGACAATTTAGTAGACCATATTTCAAAATGAAAAAGTAAACCAGGTATAGTGGCTCATGCCTGTAATCCTAGCACTTGGGAGGCAGAGGTGGGCAAATACCTGTGAAATCAAGGCCAACCTGGTCCACATAATTGTTCCAGGTCAGTTGGAGCTTCAGGGAGACCCTGTATCAAAACAAACAAACAAACAAACAAACAAACAAAGAAGGTAAAAAGAGGCTAGGGATGTAGCTCAGTGCTAGAGTACTTACCATGCCTTAGGTTCAATCCCCAGTACTAAAAAGAAAAAAAGAGAACCTTCTAAATTTAGTTCCTGTGCGCCCCCTCTGCCGTCTAAACCTCATCTCATCTCTGCTAAAGACAGTTCCATCCCTCCTGTTTCTCAGCCCCAAGCATCCTCTCCTCTCTCCTCTCTTCTCTCACATACGAATCACCAGCAGCCTAGTCACTCTCACCCCTCCCATCTCAGTCTTTTGAATGACTACTGAAGTTGCATGCCTTGACTTTCCCTCCCTTCCATTGATTAGTTGCCAGAGTAATACTGGAAACCCATAACTCCAAGGGTTTATGTTTTAAGCTACACAACAAAGAATTTACAAGTAAAATCAAAGAGAATTTGGGATTTGGATTTATTTTTAAAGACTAGAGCAAAAAGACTGGCATGGGCACGAAGGGAGATGGTGTGATGCAGGCTTCTGTTTCTTCTCTTTCTCCTCCTTTTCTTCCCTGTCCTGTTCTCCTGTTTTTTCTCTGGCCTCTCCTTCTCTGGTCTCTTCTCTGGTGAGGGAGGGGCCAATAGATGATTGGCTATTGGTAATTAGTGCCTGCTAGGGGAGAGAAGCTGTCAATCTTTTCTCAGGGAGTCCACTAACTGTCTGATAGGTCGCCTGTGCTCCAGCAGATGGCCCCACACCCACGTACATACTGGCAGCATTAGATGGACTCAGTGGGTTTAAAAAAGAGTACATGAAGCTGGGAAGGGAACGTGGTAGGGGAATAGGGAGCAACTGGAGGGGAAAGAGAAGGGGATGGATTTGATCAAAATACGTGATATGTATGTATGGGATTATCAAATAATAATTAAAAAGGAAGTCATTCTGTTAAAAAAAGGTTGACAGAATTTTGATGATTTTCAAAACCAGATATTTGTGTGGAAACTTATGACTCCATTCTTTATATTTTGTGTTTAAAATGCTCATTTGAGTTTTGAAATGTAAATTCGTCTTCAGCTTATATTCTTTAGATGAATGGTCCTTTCTGTCTCTAGTCTTCTAACATATGTTTACTGAGCACCTATTGTAAGGGGCCAAAATAACCTTTATACCCTGTCTTTGTGGAGTTTTTACATTTGTCTTCTTTAAAATCTCATTCTATCAGGGAGGTATTCCCTTGTCATTCTTCTTTTTTCTTAATTGAGATGAAATTCATATATCCTATGATTAAGTATCTTTTTCAAAATTTATTTTCTTCATTATTTTAATTTTTAGCATATGACCATATTGTCTGCATGTATGTGAGTGTACTCATATCATGCAATATCTGAGGTAAGAATAGGGCATTGGATCCCCTGGAACTGGAGTTACGGATGGATGTTAGCCATCATGTGGGTGCTGGGAATCAAACCTGGGTCTTCTGCAAGAGCAGTCAGTGCTCTTAACCACTGAGCCATCTCTTCAGCCATGATTAAGTATTTTTTAAACACTTCTTTAAAATTTATTATTTTTTATGTACGAATGTACCGTCTGCATGTAGGTTGGTGCACCTGTGTTGTGCAGCATTGCACGACAGAACAGGGTGTTGGATTCCCCTGGAACTGGAGTTAAAGATGGTTCTTAGCTGCCATTTGGGTACTGGGAATTGAACCCGGGTCTTCTGCAAGAGCAATCAGTGCTGTTAACCACTGAGCCATCTCTCCAGCCCCCATGATTAAGATTTTTAAGTACATGTGTAGGACACTTAAGGTGTACTACAAACACTACCTGGACCGAGTTCTGAAAGATTACCCCCAAAGAAAACTCCCATCATCTTAAGCAATCGCTCCCTAGTGACACCCTAAATTGCACACTCCATGCTCCTTATCCACTTTCCCTGCTGTGGTTTTGTCTATGGAACTCATTCCAGTCTTATTAATTTCCCACATCATGTACCAAAAGCATACATACACATACTATCTCAGGGTCCCAGAAGCGGGAAGACGGAGATCAAGGTACCTGCAAGGGCTGGTTTCTTCTGTAGGCTGTGGGGGACAATTTGCTAAATACTTTTCTTTTAGCTTCTAGCTGTTGATTGACAATTCTCCCCACTCTTTATTTTTGCCGTGTTGTCAATTGAACCCAGGGCCTTGTGCATGCTGGGCAAGTGGTCCATGAGTGAGTTATAGCCTTCGCTTTGCTGGCTGTTTTTGGTGTTTCTTAACTTCTTGGGGCATCACCCTGATCTTGGCTCTCATAGTCACCCGTAGTCCTCCTGGGTGGATATGTCTGTGTCTATGCCACAAAGCCAGTCATCATATCTGATTACAGTCCCGCCACACTCTACCTTAACCTAACTAATTATTTCTACAGTAAAATTGTTTCCAGATAAGGTCGCTTCTCAGGTACTGAGTGTTTGGTCTTGAGCAAATGAATCTGTGGAGAAGGCACAGTTCATGTGAAACCAGTCAGTATATGACATAATTATTTATATATGTGCTTGTTGTTTATTTCTCTTCAGTTGGTACCAATTTCCAGAAGGGCAAGTGTGGTCTGTCCTCTTAACCTAGTTAAACAGTGGCTGAACAGGTAACAACCGACCATAAAGTCCTTGAGGAAGGGAATTTGTCTGTTTGAGATTCTCTTGTAACAGAATCACCTGCAACAGAACCTGGCACAGAGTAGGAACTCAATAAATACTTGTTGAATGAATTGCTGACATTTAGAGTCAGATGGGTTGTGTACTTGGCTTTATTTAATAGATTCTATGATGAGCATCAAGATGTAAGGAGTATATTTTTACTGAAAAAATATTATAGTACATTATTGATGACTGAAAATAATGGTCTTGAGTAACATATAAGAAAAAGTATAATTATGGGGCTGGAGAGATGGCCTAGCGGTTAAGAGCGCCGACCGCTGTTGTAGAGGACCCGCATTCGATCCCCAGCACCCACATGGCGGCCAAGAGCTGTCTGAAACTCTAATTCCAGGAGAACTCCAGTTCCAGGGGAATCCGACGCCCTCTTCTGACCTCCTCGGCATTGCACGTCACGGGTGCACAGACTTGCATGCAGACAATACATTCATACACATACGGAAATAAATAAAATTAAAAAAAAGAAAAAGTATAATTACTACTGTACTTCTTTCCTTTTGTTTTCAGAGATAATTTTTCTGCATTTCCATGGATGATTCCATCCTTTGTTCTGTGCCATAGTTTACGTGAATGACATACTATCAATTAGCCAGACCCTTTATGTTATAAAAATTCACAAGGAAATTTCCAGAAAAATAATCTGATAGTAAATAGAAAAAGTTAGATTATCATATTAAAAGTTTCATGTGATAATGTAAGGAAATATTTAGAAGTTCAAAAATCCACTAAAATGCATTAGAGTACAAAACACACAGAAAGGATTGTAGTGGAAGCCAGCAGGTGGCGCTATTCCATTTTGACTTAGGCGCTGGCCAGACATCCACGCTGGAAATGACAGTCTCCTTTCTTATAATTTGGACAAAGTGGTATAGAATTTAACTTTTTTTTTTGTAGCATACCTTTCTCTTAGTACATTTTCACAACACTAGGTAGACATGGATATTCTATTCAATGACTGAGGTATAGGAAAATTAAAAAATGCAAAAGATCAAGGTTGAAATGGGTTACAACTTATTTTAAGAGTGTGGGGGCTGGAGAGATGGTCTAGCGGTTAAGAGGGCCAACTGCTGTTGCAGAGGACCCGGGTTCGATCCCCAGCACCCACATGGCGGCTGAGAACCGTCTGTAACTCCAATTCCAGGAGAACTCCAGTTCCAGGGGAATCCCACACCCTCTTCTGACCTCCACAGCATTGCATGACATGGGTGCACAAACCTGCATGCAGACGGTACATTCATACACATACAAAAATAAAATAAAAAAAGAGTGAAATATATGTATATTTAATTGGCTGGAACTTATTTAAGATCACAAAAAAAAAAAAAATAAAAATAAATAAAAAAGATCTGGTGCTTCGCTAAGTATATACCAGAGAAGAGTGTTGTGATCTGGAGCATGAAGTCCTTCCCCTGATCGAGGAGTATTTGATGCGTGCCCATTTTGGCCTCTCCAGCATGGAGGAGGAAGAGGTGGGGGCCAGGTTTGAAATTCTATACTCTAGCTGGGAGTGGTGGCGCACACCTTTAATCCTAGCACTTGGGAGGCAGAGGCAGGCGGATCTTTGTGAGTTCAAGGCCAGCCTGGTCCTACAGAATGGAGTTCCCAGGACAGCGTGCGGTACAGGGAAGACCCTTGTCTCGAAAACGCACGCAAAAAAAAAAAACAAAAAAAAAAAATAAAAAAAAGAAATTCGTATACTTTAACTGTACTCTGGCTCAGGTCCATGAATAAATATCATTGATAAAGTGGGTTCCAGGCCTGTCCTGGGCTCTCTACGGTCACCCAGAATGGCGATCATGAACTTTGTTCCAGCTAGAAGGGAGAAGAAATGGGGAGAACATGGTGGGCCTCCTTCTCCTCAGTTCCTGGCTGCAGATGAGAGGGAGGGAGGGAAGCGGAGAGGGAGAGGAGGAAGAGAAGAGCCGAGACGACGAGAGAGGGAATGAGAGAGAGAGAGAGAGAGAGAGAGAGAGTTGGGTATGGGCACTGACAAGAATTCTTCTTCCCAGCACCCGGGAGTTGTCTGTGAGGTTTCTCTAGGTCCCTCACCCTTGGGGCTCTGAAGAACTGTAAAAAGGGCTTGAGGGCCCTTTAGAGTGCTTTCTAGCAGTAATGCACCTTATGGAAGATCTGGAGGGCCCTCTTTCATAGCTGCTGAGCCAGGAGGCCCACTTCATGTTTTGGGGTGTTATCAGAATGAATTTAACTGCAAAAAATATCGTTGCTTATAATGTATCCAGCTCAGTGTTACATACTGAGTGGATATCCACAAAGGAAATGAACAAAGATTCCTATATTTTGTGGCCTTTTTGTTGTAGCAGGGGAAGAAAGACAGTAAGAAGCAATAACTTAGAAAACGATGCCATAGGAGCTGGGGAGACAGCAGTTAAAAGTGTGTGCTGCTCTTGCAGTGGATCAGAGTTTAGTTCCCAGCACCCACATAAGACAGCTCACAACTACGTGGAACTTCAGGTCCAGGTGATCTGACATTTAGTTAAATTTTAATTGACAAGTAAAAAGGGTTTAGATTTATGGTAAAATGATGCTATGAAATATGTATGTATACATTGTGCAATAACTAAATTTTTTAAAAATAATTATTTATTTATTACTTTGTGTGTATGAGTGTACTGTCTGCATGTAGGTAGGTGCACCCGTGTCATGCAATGCTGAGGAGGTCAGAGGAGGGTGTCAGATTCCTCTGGAACTGGAGTTAAAGATGGTTCTTAGCAGCCATGTGGGTGCTGGGAATCGAACCCAGGTCGTCTGCAAGAGCAGTCAGTGCTCTTAACCACTAAGCCATCTCTCCAGCCCTGGAATGGCTAAATTTAACATGCATTACTTCATTTATTAAATTTTACCCAATAAGAACTTGTACTCATGGCAATTTTCAGAAATACATTTTTCTTTTTTTCTCAGATTTTTTCTTTCTTTTTTTTTCTTTTCATGGAAAAACAGAAACAATACAAAAGAACATTAACAAAACAAAGCAACAAGAACAAAAATAAGGGGAGGGATTTCCACTTCTTATTCTGGTGAAATAAAGCATCAATCTGCGGGGCTTTGTATGTACTTCTCTTTTCTTTCTCTTTCTTTTCTTTCCACTTTTCCTGCTCTTTCAGGGCTATAAGAAGGTTATGTGTTTACTGACTGGTCCAGGAAGCCTTGAGTTCTCAGCTGAGAAAGAGTCTGGTTAATTTGGGGGGGGGTCTCATCCTTAAACTGTCTAATCAATTTCTAGCTCCTGTTTAGTTATGTTACCCTCTGAAAAAGGTCACCACAATTGCCAGAAGGGAATCTGGATGCCAACTGCTCTGACTTCTTCCACGCTGAAAAGGGACACTGGGTGTGGCAACTGGGGTATCCCCCATTCAGAGGGTCTATCTAAAAGACACCCAAGCATAGTTATAGAGGGAAAAAATCCTTGACTGGTGCCTGTGAAAGCAAAATGAAGGCAGGAGTAGTTTGGTACATGATCCAGGCAGGGGACCAGGAGAAGTAAGAACAGGGTGAATTCCAATGTCCAACTTAAAAGTCCATTAAAATTTCTTGACCAAGGGTTTCAGAATGTCCATTTATTAGGTTTCTCCTTCTGTTCATTTGGCCAAGATGTCTGGACTCAGGATCTGTTTTTCAGGCTTTTTAATAGTCAGGATATGAGTTTCCTCTTAGAGAGTTGCTAGAAAGAAAGAGGAAATTTTATTATTGAGCATTAATTAAGAACAATACTGGGCTTGTCCTTTGGCTGCAGGTGACCCTACTCTGTTAATCAAAGATCTAAGATTTTTATACCAGTTTAACATTATTTCATATGACTTTACACCCAGTATGTGGAGGCACAATTTTTCAAGCTTTAAAAGAAATATATTGACTATCTTTTGGTTATAACTTCTTTTGGGGTGCTTAAGTAACATAGTTAGCCCAGATTAACCAAACTTTATTTTCTCAAGGTTATTTGAGGTTCTGGTCTTCAGGGGGCACTCCAGTTTTTTTTTTTTGGGGGGGGGTGAGAAACTGGCTCCTTCTGACCATCCTTAACCAGTTCCATCTACCAAGGACAAGTCTTGCTAGACTGGGCTTCCCGTAGGAGCACAAGGAAAATTTTCTCTACATTGAGCTTCCTCTTTATAGACTGGACACTGGCTAGAGTTCTGTTGGTGGATCTCTAAGACCTCCCTGCACAGGAAGCCAAGTGACTCATAATTGGAGAACATTTTAAGAGATGGCCCTGTACAAAATCCCCTGGAACCAATTGACCTCAGAGGGCAAGGAACAAAATTGTCCCTTAAATCCCTTGGCCAAATTGGTATGGGCCTTAGGTATGGGCATTAAGCATCCAAAAAAGATACGTTAAACCAATCTGGTACTTTTAATTACTGTATCATATTTAGATAAAGCTTGAAGAAAAGCATAAGAAGTCTTGTATAAACAGTGACTAGAATAAATTTAACATCAGAGGACAAGCAGGCAAAGCCAATAAGAGAAATTTAAACAAATTTTAGGCATATCTTCAATATAAACGATTTACTGTAGGAAGATCCAGTTTGAATTGGGGGCTAGTTCTTAGCTAGCACCCCTCAGGGCACCACGTGGATGGGAGTCAGGGCATTTCTCTGACTCTGCCCCAAGGAGGAGCAGACAACGTGGCCAAGTGCATGGTGTTGGGTGGGCAACAGTGCGCAGTGGCACAGAATTGGGGGGCCTGTGATTGGCTCTGGAAACTGACATCATTTGGCTTATAAAAGCAGGCTGTAGTGGGGAATAAATCAAATTCTCCATAACCCTCATTACAGAATTCCTGGCTGTTATTAAATTTTTTGTATGCATGCAGGCCAAAGCAGGCATGAATTTCATTTGGGTAGCCAGTGGTATGGAAAGAGGTCCCTGTGTGGACCACCAACCTGGGTAGCTGGTGTGATGAAGTGAATTGTGAGTGGACATAGGCTGAAGATAGGCCATCAGGCATCAGCCTAAAATTCCTGTCCACTGTACCAGGCTAAGGGCCTGAGTTGGAGGTAACTTTTAGGCCTGGTTATGGAAGTAGCCAGCTGGTCTCTGCATCAAGAGGCCAGTTCCCTTCAGTGGCCGCTGGCAGGTACTGTGCTCACCGACCCTTAGCAGGCTGTGTGGTACCTGTTCATTACAAAGAAAGTTTCCTACAATTTACTACATACATAAGTAGTCTCTTTACTTATCCTGGTTTATAGTTTTCCAATCACAGGGAACATACCTGTTGACCAGAATTAAGCTGAAAAAATTTATCAAGTCTGTCCAAACTGTCTCCTTCTGGGTTGCATGACACTAGTTTGTGGAAGTAAACATAGCATTTATTGAGTCCAGTTATCTTGAAATGGGAAGAACAGATATCAAAAGTAATACTTGTATAATAGACAGAGACTAAAAAAATCTTTTAGTAGTCAAAGGTAACCCATTTTTTGTCTATGCCCCTTTAATCTGAATCTACAACTGGAAATCCAGTACAAGCCAGGAATGGATGGAAAACCAACCACAACCTTCTGTGGTTATAATACCATTTAGGCCATTAATAAACTGGCTTTAATGTTTATACCATTCCACTCTAGAAACATACCACTTCAATCCAGTACAAGTATCTTATTTTCTTTTTTTTATTTGTTTGTTTGTTTTTGGTTTTTAACTTTCTTTTATTTCATTTTTTTTAACAATAAGTAATAAGTTGTGAGTACAATCATCCTTCATGTAAAACCAATTTGCAAAGAGTTGTACCCAAACCCACACAGTCCAAGGCTCCCACCATCCAGCTGGAGGGGCTTGTATGTACATTCAAGTTGATCAAATAAGTGTCCAGTCTATATTGCTGTAGTTTCACCATTCACCCCAATCACAGCCCTTACATTCTACCATGCCCCCTCTTCTGCAGATTGTTCCCTAGGCTTAGAAAAGGGGCACAGGTGGATGAGAAGCAAAACAGTCTACTTGCTCTGGAGATGTCATTTTGGACTCTGATCAGTTCTGGCTGTTTCCTTTCATGGGCTGACAGTTTGTCCACGAATAACCTTTCAATCCTACTAATGAAACACAAGCAATTAGATATATAGGAGTTAAACATTCTAATTATTATGGATAGGTTACTTTGGTATAGAACACAGGAGGGTTTTGGATGGTATGTTAATCCATGAATTACGGTTTTGTTTAAAATATGACAGGGTCTTTACTGTGGCTTATACCATCTCCTAACCACGAGAGGATGTAAGCATGTGGCATAGCCATGTGTTATTCCTCAAGGAGAGAGCTAATAGCCAATTAGATTTGGGATATATGGGCATATGGCTGCAACTGCTACACAGTAATGTTCAGGCAGGTGAGGTGGAGCTGATGCTGACGAGGAGTCTTGCTGACTCAAGGAGACCAGTAGTTGGCTTATTTGGTTTAGTGGCCTTTGTACACTCCTCTGGCAATTCCAGAGACCAACTGTAAACTTCAAGTGCAGTCTCAATACATCTTTCCCATGCTTTTATCAGGTGCTTCAACAGCAGGGCCTTACTGCCTCTCTTCTTGCAGTATCCTGGTTTACAGGCAAAAAAAACTTTACCTTTTTGGGGTCAGCACAACCTAAAAACAACCGAAACAGAACACAAAAAGAAACAAGACCAAAAAAACGGAACAACCAACAAAAACAGACAAGCACAAAAAAAGCAGCACACGAAGACGACACCAGAACAAAGAGCCAGCCCACTAGGGAAAGAACACAAAAACAAAAAGCACACCACCTTCCCCAACCGCACCACACACAAGCCCGCAGACACGGGGCACCCCCCCATCCCCCCCGTGGATCCCCTGGCCAACATATCTTTGGTAGAAGAATCCATTGCTGATATCAGAGCTCTCCTGTATTAATATATTTTGCCTTAAATACACAGCTTAAAGAGACGTTAGTATTATATTGGTTCTGAATAGAGAATAATCCCTTTCACATTCCCTATTCACATTTCCTATGTCTATTAGTCAATTAAGAAAGCAGTTTTACCGGTTTTTAGAAGAGATTACCTCTATAAAAGTTGAATGTAATTTAACAAGTTAGAGATGACTTCATTACCATCATATTTTTTTCTTTGGTTCTATGAAAGGAGGTAAGAAAGTCTCTCATATTAAAAACTTTGTAGCACCTAGAGGTAGGTTCATTAGGATTCATTATAAACAGTTGTTACAATAGGATCCATAGAGAGGTTTGTTGTCTGTAGCAGTCTGAGGCTTTTTTTCCTTTTAGTGTTTAGATAGGCCAACTTCTCTGCTGATATTTCTTGGTATATCCTGAACAATGCAAAGCTGTATCTTTTCTTTCTCAGCCGTTAAATGGTGACATTTGATCTGGGGGAACATACAAATCTGTCCTGTAGTTAGTTTTAAGATGAAATTGAAAAAATTTTTTGACAAAAAGGTTTAATATAGAACTGTATCCCCCTTTTTTATTTTAGGTTTTTATTTTTTGACCCATGAGGTCTAAAAAAGGCAGTTGTATACACATACCTATAGGCAGGAATCAAGGTGTAAAGTTCCATTAAATTTACCCAAGCTGTTTTTGGGTGACCGTATGTTGTTATGTGGGAAGCAACCTTAATTCCTTAAGTTAAAATATCTTACAGTAAGAAAGAATGTTACAAGATGATACGGTATAACACCCAAAATTATAGAGACATTTGTATATGTTTAGGTCCCAAAGTTATTGTTATACAGATTTTTAGTAAAACAAATGTGGTAAACATTTTAATATTTCCAATGAACTTAGATGTATTACTGATTTTGGTTAAAAACCTTTAAAAACCAATGTTGTTGTATCAGACATTTTTACTTTTTACTAAGTCCTAAAAAACCATGTAATTGTAGACAGTGTCTTGGCAAAACTGGATACTTGAACTCATGTCCAATAAATATAACATTAATCAATATAGTCCCGTGTTCCTCTCCCACTCCTCCCACCCCTCCAGATTCAGCATTTCAGTCGTTTTTCTGATGATCATGTGTTGTTTTTCTTTCATATGCATCCCTTCCACAAGAAATATTTACACTGGGTTATTAAGTATTCCACAAAGGAAGGAAAAATTGGCGGTTGTTTGTTTTTCTGGGACTAGTGTTACTTCACTTACATAGTACTTCTACGCCATCCAGTGACCTGCAAAGTTCATTATGTTGTCTTTCGTACTGCTGCATAGAAACTCCATGTGTACATATCACATTTTGTCTATCCATTTGTAAGTTGAGGGGCATTGGGGTTGGTTTCCAGCTTTTTGCTATTGTGAACAAGAGCTGTCAATAATATAGCTGTGCATGTATCTCTTTTGAGTTTAAGTGGGTTTTGAGGTCTTGTGGGTTATATAACCGGAGTGATATAAGACTGGGTCAAATGGCAAGGCTCATTTTGAGTGCTAAGCATTTCTCCACATCTCGCTTTCCATAGTGGCTGACAAGTTATCACATTCCCACCGAGCAATGGATGATGTTCCCCCCTTTCCCCACAACTCTCCAGCACTTGATATAATTCGGTGTTTTTCTGATCCCGAAGGCCAGTCTTATTGGAGTAGATATATCTCAAGTGGTCTTAATTAATTTGCATTTCCTTAATTTATCAGTGAGATTGAAGCAGTTGCTTAGAAAGGATGTTTCTCTGACCATCTCTAATCTCCTCCTCGGTGTCAGCAAGACTCTATTCTAATGGCATCTTGCTATCCACCAGCTTTTGAATGATCTTTGTTTTTTTCGTCTTTGTTTTGTTTAGAATAGATTGTATACTCTGGAAAATCTAATGCTTTGTCAAATATCTGCATGGAGTTTTCCTCCTCACTCCCTTTGTGGCTTCTTCTTCACTTCACTTTATTGTCTCTTTGGATGGAAGAAGCTTTTGAGTTTAATGAGTCCCATTTTCAAATTGTCGATCTATTTCTTGTTGCAGCTGCTGTCTGATTTAGGAAGTCTTTTCCTATCACCTATGTCTTGTAGTCTGCTTGCCAAGTTTTTCTTCTATCATCTCGCCAGAGTTTGGTGTTTCACATTGAGGTCTTGTCCACTCTGGGATTGTTGAGCCTTTGTACAAGGGGAGAGTGTAGGGGTTTAATTTCATTCTTCTACAGGTGGTGATCCAGTTTTTGGGTTGCCAACACCACTGCGAAGATGCTGTCTTTTCATTGTGTCTTCTTGGCCCCCTTGGTCAAATATGGAGGTGGCTGAAATTTGTAATGTAGCTCAGGTTTGGATCTTCAGTTTTTTCCATTGGTCAACTGAGTCTGTTTTGGTGCCAGTACCAAAGCGTGGTCTTTATGACTATAGCCCCTATAGTATAATTTGAGTCTGGTATAACGCTCCCCCTGTATTGCTCTTTTCACTCAGGGGCTGGCTATTCTGTGGTCATTTTTTGCTTTTCAAAGAAATTAAGGACTTTTTTTTTTTGTTTTCCAGCCTGTGAATAAACGCTTGGGATTTGATTGGAATGCATTAAATCTGTACAGAGTTTGGGTAGAATGGACATTTTTACTTATATTTATTTTCCAAATCCATGAGCATGGGAGGTGTTTTTTCCATCGTTCTGATGTCTTCCAATTTCCTTTCTTCAGGGTTTAAAATTTTTGTTGTAGAGATCACACCAAAGCAACACCAACAAACCAACACAACCAAAAAAACCCCACCAACCAACCAAAACAACAACCCCACCACCCCCCCCAAAACCCAACAACCCCCCCGCAACACACACCCCCCCCACAACACACCCCCCACCCAACCCACACACACACACAAAAAAAAAAAAAAAAAAAAAAAAAAAAAAAAAAAAAAAAAAAAAAAAAAACCCACAAAAAACCAAAAGACCAAAACAACCCCACAACCCCAAAACCCCACCCCCCAACCTAAAAACCCAAACCCAACCCAAAAACAGACACAACACAACAACACCACACACCAACACAACAGCCCCCCCACCACAAAACCCCCCACCAACCACCACCCCCCCCAACCCACGCAAAACAACCCACAAACAAAAACAACCCCAAAAAACAAAAAAACCACGACACAGACCAAAAAAACCACACAAGCCCACCAGCCACACACTCAAAACCACAAAAACAACAACAACAAAAAACCTCTTTTCTTTATAAAGTTCCCCAGGCTCTGAATTACATTATAATAACAGAACAAAACAAAACCTGACCAACAAACACACCCACCCAAAACAAAAACACAAAAAAAAAAAAAAAAAAAAAAAAAAAAAAAAAAAAAAAAACCCCCAAAACAACAAAAACAAAAAACAAAAAACACCCACAAAACCACCCAAACACACCAAACCCCACCCACACCCACCCACCCACAAAAATACACAAACCAAACACAACCCCCCCACCCCCCCACAAACCACCCCACACCACACAAAAAAAAAAAAAACCCCCAACACCCACAAGCACCACCCCCCCCACACACACACCACAAACCAAAAACCCCAAAACCATAACCCTAACCAAAACCCAAACCACAACCACCCCCCACAAACAACAAAAAGGACCCCAACCCCACCCCACAAAACCAACCAAAACCACACACACCACAAACAAACCCGCCACCCCACACACACCCCAACCACCCCCACAGACCCCGCAAACCAAAAAACACCCCACCAACCACCAACCCATCAACCCACCAACCAACCCACCATCCCACCAAACCACCAACCAACCCCAAACCCAAACCAAAACAAAAAACACACAAAACCACAACACGACCCACAACCCCCCCAACACACAACAAAATATTCTTAAATAAAATTCTTTAAAAAAAAAAAAAAAAAAAACAAACAAACACACCCCAAAACCAAAACACAACAACCCCAACCAACCACACCACCAAACCAAAAACCCCACCACCACCCAACCCAACAAAACACAACAACCCAACCAACCCCCCCCCCCAAACCACGCCCCACCCCCCCCACCCCAAAAAAAAAAAAAAAAAAAAAAAAAAAAAAAAAAAAAAAAAAACAAACAAACAACCACAAAACAAACCACACCAACACCAAACAAAAAACACCACCCCACCCCCACCACACCAAAAAGCCAACCACAAACAGCACCACCCCCCGACGAGCCTGCGACACCGCACAACAAACAAAAACAAAAAAAACAGACCAAAAAGCCACCTAACCAAACGACACAAAAGCCCCAAACAAAAACACCCGCCACCCAAAACCAACGAAACATACCCACAACCACACCCCCAACACCAAAACCTACCAACCCCACAACACCCCAAACCACACAACACACCCCCCAGTAACACAAACCCCCAACCACCCCCAGGACAACAACCAACCGACAACAAACACCCACAACCCACAAACAACAAAACACCCAAAACACAACACCCAACCCCACACAAACCAAGAACGAACCCCCCCCACAACCCACAACCAAACACAAACACCCACCCCACCGAAGCAAGAAACACAAAACACAAAACAAACAGACAAACAAACCCCCTAAACCCAACACCAACCCCCAAACAACCACAACACCACAAAAAACAAACCCCAGCAACAACAACAAAAAAAAAAAAAAAAAAACAAAAACCCCCCCCCCACACCCACAACAAACAACACCACACCACCCCCACCCCCAAACACCCACACAAACACACAAAAAAAAAAAAAAAAAAAAAAAAAAAAAAAAAAAAAAAACCAACAAAAAAAACCCAAAAACAACCAAAACCACCCAAACAAACCCCAAAACCACCCACACCCCCACCACAACACACCCACAACCAACACAACAACCAACCCACCCACCAACACACACACCCACCCACCCCCACACACATACAAACAAACACACACACCCTCTGCTCTTACCCACACCCCCCCACACCCACGACCACAACAACCAAACCAAATCCAAGCGAAAACAGACACAAAACCAAACACCACAAACCAAAACCCACTCAAAACCCAAGCCCCAACCCAACAGACAACACCCACACCACAACACAAAGGACACCCAAACCCCCCCAAGAACCGACACACCACACCCCCCCAACCCGCAACCACCCACCACCCACACCCAACGACCAAACAAAAACCAAAACCACAAAAACAGAACCACCAACGAACAAAACCCAACCACAAACAACCCACCCAACCCACACATAACAAACCCCAACAACCAAACCAAACAACACCAACAACCAAAACACC
Source organism: Rhizomys pruinosus (assembly GCA_009823505.1). Classification (NCBI taxonomy): domain Eukaryota; kingdom Metazoa; phylum Chordata; class Mammalia; order Rodentia; family Spalacidae; genus Rhizomys; species Rhizomys pruinosus. The sequence goes on along the minus strand of VZQC01006069.1, from coordinate 894,033 downwards.
CCACCAACCCCCCCCAAAAAAAAAAAAAAAAAAAAAAAAAAAAAAAAACAAACAAACACAAAACAAAACCCCCCAACCAAAACAACGACACACGACAACACCGGCAACAAAAACACACACGACGCCAACCCCCCCACCACCCAAACACAAACCAAAAAAAAAAACCACCACAAAAAAAAAAAAAAAAAAAAAAAAAAAAAAAAAAAAAAAACCCACAAAAACAAAACAAACACCAACAACCCACGACCTACCCAACAGCGAGCCCCCCAACAAAGCCCACCACACCATTTTTTATCTTTTTTTATTTTAAATTCCTATTTAATTTAATTTTTTTTGATACTTTGTGAATGGAATACTCCTCTTATTCCTTCTTCAGTTGCTTGTATGTTTGGTGTAAGAAAGGCTACTTATTTTTCGATATTTATTTTGTATCCTGCCACTTTACTGAAGCTCTTAATCATTTCTAGGAGTTTTCTGGTGGAGTTCTTAGCATCCCTTAAGTAAACAATCATATCATCAGCAAAAAGGGATGGCTTGACTTCCTCTTTTCCAATTAGAACTCCTTTAATTTCCTTTTCTTGCCTTATTGCCCTAGCAAGGATTTCAAGCACTATATTGAAAAGGAATGGTGACAGGGGGCAGCCTTGCCAAGTTCCTACCCTTAAGGGGAATGCTTCAGTCATTTCCCCATTTAGGATGATATTGGCTGTGGGTTTCCTGTATATGGCTTTGATTACATTGAGGAATGATCCCTCCAATCTAATTCCCTCTAGGACTTTAAGCATGAAGGGATGCTGGATTTTGTTAAAGGCTCTCTCTGTGTCAATTGAGATGATCATATGGTTTATGTCCTTCAGTCCATTTATTTGTTTGATGATATTTATTGATTTTCATATGTTGAACCATCCCTGCATTTCTGGTATGAATCCAACTTGGTCATGGTGGATGATCTTCTTGATGTGCGTCTGTATGTGATTTGCAAGTATTTTATTTAGAAATTTTGCATTTATGTTCATTAAGGAAATGGGTCTATAGTTCTCCTTTTTGGTTGTATCTTTGCCTGGTTTTGGCAATAGCATGATGCTGGCTTCATAGAAGGAATCTGGGAGAACTCCCTCCATTTGTATCCTTCTAAAAAACTTGAGTAGTAATGGTTGTAAGTCTTTTTTGAAATATTTTATAGAATTCTTCCATGAAACCATCTGGGCCTGGGCCTTTTTTGGTTGGGAGGCTTCTTATTACATATTCAATTTCTTCATATGTTATTGGTCTACTTAGGCTGTCGATCTCTTCTTGGTTGAGCTTTGGTGATTCCCAGGATTTCAGATATTCATCCATTTCTTCTAGGTTTTCAAACTTAATAGAGTATAGGTTTTTGAAGTATTCCCATATGATTGTCTGGATCTTTTCATTGTCTGTTGTGATAGTTCCCCTTTCATCACAGATTCTATTGATTTGGAGTTGTTTCTTCTTTCTTTTGGTTAACTGGGCTAGAGGTCTGTCTATCTTGTTTATTCTCTCAAAGAACCAACTTTTGGATTCATTGATTTTTTTGGTATGGTTTTCTTTGTTTCTATTTCATTGAGTTCTGCTCTGATTTTTGTTATTTCTTCTTGTCTTCTGTGTTTAGGGTTTGTTTGTTGTTGTCTCTCAAGTATTTTTAGCTGCAGTGTTAGGTCGTTCACTTGTGCTCTTTCTGTATTTTTAATGTAGGTGCTTAGAGCTATAAACTTCCCTCTTAGGACTGCTTTTATAGTGTCCCATAGGTTTTGCTGTGTTGTATTATCATTGTCATTCAGTTTCAGGAAAGTTTTTATTTCTTTCTTTATTTCTTCCTTGACCCATTCATTATTCAGGAGAGTGTTGTTTAGTCTCCATGTGTTCTTGTAAGTTGTAAGGCTTATCCCAGTGTTGATGTTGAGTTTTATTGCACTGTGGTCTGATAGAATGCATGAGATTATTTCAATCTTTTTGTATTTGTTGAGTTTTTTCCTGTGTCCCAGCATATGATCTATTTTGGAGAATGTTCCGTGGAGTGCTGAGTAGATAGTGTATTCTCTGGTGTTTTGGTGAAATATTTGATAGATGTCTGTGAGGTCCATTTGGTGTATTGTATCATTCAGTTCAGATGTCTCTCTGTTTATCCTTTGTCCTGTTCATCTGTTTAAAGGACTTAGTGGAGGTACTGAAGTCCCTTACTATTAGTGCGCTGGGGTTAATCTGAGCCTTGAGATCTTGAAGAATTGTTTTTATAAAGTTTGGTGCGTATATATTCATGATTGTGAGAACTTCATCGTCAATTTTTCCTTTATTTTTTATTTTTTTAAAATTTTGTTAATTTTATTTATTTCTGTATGTGTATGAATGTACTGTCTGCATGCAAGTCTGTGCACCCGTGTCGTGCAATGCCGCGGAGTTCAGAAGAGGGTGTCAGATTCCCCTGGAACTGGAGTTCTCCTGGAATTGGAGTTTCAGACGGTTCTCGGCCGCCATGTGGGTGCTGGGGATCGAACCCGGGTCCTCTGCAAGAGCGATCTGTGCTCTTAACCGCTAGGCCATCTCTCCAGCCCCAATTGTTCCTTTAATAAAGATGTAATGGCCCTGTTTGCCTCTTTCAATTTCTTTTGCTTTGAAGTCTATTTTGTCTGATTGACACATTTCCTGCCTTGTCATTGTGAACCACGCTACAGTAGATGGAGGTATCTTTTCAGTGTACTGATTTCCTTTCTTTTGATTATTAACCCAGAACTTAGATTGCTGGATCAGATCCCAGTTTTAATTTTGGAGGGACCTCCAGAATGGTTCCCACAATGGATGTATTGCATTGTGGATTTTTGAAAAATCTTACTCGAGTCATGGTTACATTTGTTATCATAACCAAGATACTCATTTTTTCTTTTTAAGAGGATGTAATATGCTTCTTTTGAAAATGAATATCCCAGTGCATGCGTTTTCAGTCAAAAAAGAAGGGTGCAGCTCGAATTAACTCTGTTGAGGAGAAATGGCCCAAACCCCAGTCCCTATTGGCATGTAAACATTTGCTCCTTCAATGCATGCATTTTCAAAATGCCATCTGCCTTCCTAATGTTCAGCTTCCCTGCAATAATAGCAATGTCTGAATGTGAGGCCTAACGAGGGTGCCATTCTCCTGACATTTATAGCCTTTGAAAAAGGAAGGGAGCTCCTGTTTTTAGGCACATTTCCAATTTTTGAGATATTTTAAATTGTAGATTGTAACCAAAGGTTGTCATATTCATATTATTCAGCATATACTCCCACTTCCTTTGTGACAGGTGCTAGTTCAAGATGTAAGCAAGCACAATAACACAAGGATAAGGTATATAGCCACTGAACCCAAACACTTGATTGTTGCTGTTTTCTTGAGCTAAGCAGCCTCAAATGAGAAGTTAAAAAATTTGTTTATAAAATTTCATAGAACAGTTCTTAATCAAGTTTAAACTCCCTCCCCTGGGGCTGGAGAGATGGCCTAGAGGTTAAGAGCGCTGAATGCTCTTGCAGAGGACCCAGGTTCAAGTCCCAGTACCCACATGGTGGCTAAGAACTTTCTTTAACTCCAGATCCAGCAGAATCCGATGCCCTCTTCTGACCTCTGTGGCATTGCACGACATGGGTGCACCAACCTGCATGCAGGCAGTACACTCATATACATAGAAAAAAATAATAAACTCTCTTCCCCATCCATGCCCCTCTAATTCCCCCACCAGACATCATGTATTTCGCTATACATGGTAAATCCTATCTACTCAAGCATTTATAGCCAGATATCCTTCAGTGCAAATTCATCCACTGGAGTCTAGTCAGCCCATCTAGAGATTGTAAGTAAGAGATTGCAAGTAAGACCTACTCTCCCTTACCCAGTAGTAATCAGTCTCCTGAAGTTCTCAGTCTAGGACTGGCCCACCACCCATTTCTCTACTCCCTTTGGGGCTCTTGTTTAATTGAGTTTAATTGAGTTGGCATGGGTTTTGGGGTCGATGCCATCATTGCCAAAGCTCACATGTATAAGCTTCCAGTGGTCAGAAAGCCTCTACTCTCCTGTGTTCATGAACCAGCCCTGGCCCTTACTATCTTTCTGCCAACTCTTCTGCAATGGTCCCTGAGACATGGGTGGATGAGGTTCAACGTGGGAGTCCTGTCCAGGGACACAACTCTTATTCTTGCAAACTTGGCCAGTTGTGGCCTTCGGTGTGCATCACACTCTGTTGTATAAGGAAGCTTCACCGGTGAGGGTTGAGGGCTACTTTATTTTTCTCTCTACCCCTCATTATGGTATCTTTCAATAGCTCCAGGTGTAGAGGTTGTTATATTTACTCACAAGCATACCATACAACATTCATCAAGGAACCTTTTTAAAAATTTTTTTTTTTATTATTTATTTTTGTATGTGTATGAATGTACTGTCTGCATGCAGGTCTGTGCACCCGTGTCGTGCAATGCCGCGGGAGGTCAGAAGAGGGTCTCGGATTCCCCTGGAACTGGAGTTCTCCTGGAATTGGAGTTACAGACGGTTCTCAGCCACCATGTGGGCGCTGGGGATCGAACCCGGGTCCTCTGTAAGAGCGTCGGTGCTCTTAACCGCTAGGCTATCTCTCCAGCCCCATCAAGGAACCTTTTTATAACAGATGGGGACTACTGCAGAGTTCCACAACTGGTCAGACAAAGAAAGATGTCTGAGAGATGCCCAGTCCTAGGGGAAGTTTTTAAATAATCCTACTGAGATTGTGTCTGGCTGCCAGAGATTGCAGCATGCTGCAGATTGTGGGGTATACCCTGATTCTGTAGTCAAAATTGTGAACCAAAGCTATAGCCAAAAAATCAATAAGATTGGTATTGAGTACCAGCTCTGTACTGGGCAGTGCTCTGTGCCCACCATGTACTGATTTCAGTGTGGGGCATTTGTATTTTAAGTCTGTCCAAGTCACGCATTCCTCTAGAATGTGGGAGATGCTGTGTTAAAGTTCTGTTTCACGGTTGAGCACAGTCTGCCTGTTGGTAGTTTACAAATCCAAAGATTATTTTCTTTCCTAGTTTTAAATATTGAGAAGCAACTCAATCCTAAGGACTGAGTTTTTAGTGGGGGAATTTTATTATCAATTTGTGGGAACTAAGTTCTACTACTATTTCCTCACTGCTTATTATTTTACAAGAACTAAGGCCATTTCATTAAAATTAGGCTTGTGTCAGCCAAAATTAAAATCCAGGGTAAGCACTGATGTGTCATTAGGATCTAAAAATAGAGCAAGATGAACTGCATGTTGAGTGTTGGCTTTGTTGCCGTACAGAAGAAAAGCAGTTTTCACATGGTCCCTGACATGAGAGTTCAACTTTGACCATTTTTTACTGTGCTGTAAAAGTGGTGTGAATTGACTAGAAATTGTACTTCGCATTTTGACTTCTTTTCCACCTGGATAGCAATATGTGATACAGGAGCTGGGCACTGGGTAGCAGCTGCCTGGCAGGCCCCCTTGTTAGCCACAGGACCACAAGGTCAAACAATCAGAGCTCTGCTGTGCACTGCATGGCCAGAATTTTATTTTATTTTTTTGGAATCAGATATTTAACAAATTAGATGAGATATTTAACATTTTAGTGTAGAATGGGCAGTAGGTTGATGTCTTTGCCCAGCTATTGGCTGACAGAAGTGTTCTGAGTGTGTTTAAGGCAGGGGCTAAGGCAGAAGATTCACTCAGTAGGTGAGCTACGTTAGGGGCATTTTTTGGTGACACTAGCTTCAAGTTATGACGGGCTTGGGAGGCACCCACTGCCTGTTGAGGGGCATCTGTAGTCCAATGGGTATGGGATAGGTGAGGAAGATCCAAGGAAACGGCAGCACTGGTCACCCTGGGTAACAAGGCTCCATCGGGGCAGAGCTAAAGTAATTAGGCATTTTAAAAATGTAGTCAAATATTGTCTATGTAAAGCCAGGTCATGTCCAGGACACTGAGGACTTTTTCTTTCTTCATTTCTTCCCTTCTTTTCCCTCTCCTTTCCCTTTCCCTTTGTGTTTCCCTCCTTTCCCCTCCCCTCCCCTCCTCTGCCCTTCCCTCTTCTCCCCTCCCCTCCTCTCCCCTCCCCTCCTCTCCCCTACCCTCCTTCGCCTCCCCTCCTCTCCTCTCTTTTCTTCTATCCTCTCTTTTCTTTTTCTCTTCTCTCCTCCTCCCCCTCCACTCTCACATAGGTGTTCACCTTGTAGACCTGGGTTGGCCTTCTCAATCCTTCTGCCTCACAGTGTAGTAGCAACACTAGGAATTTAGGCCAAAGAGATGGCTCAGTGGTTAAGAGCACTAGTTGCTCTTGCAAAGGACCCAGGCTGGGTTTCCAGCATCCACATGCAGGCTCACACCCATTTGAAATTCCAGTTATAGGGGATCCAATGCTTTCTTTGGTCTCTGCAAGCACTGCACACACATGGTGAAATACATTCATGAAGGGAAGCAATCATACATGTAAAATAAAAATAAGTAAATCACTTTTAAAATCAGGAACTTGACGTTGACATTATGAAGTTCCATGATGTTTTATAACATGTGAACTGATGTAAACAGAGGTGAAGATGAAAAGCTGATTCATCCTTTAGATGAGGAGCTGATCCAGCCTTTAGATGAAGAGCTGGTCCATCCTGTAGATGAGGAATTGGTCCATCCTGTAGATGAGGGGCTGGTCCATCCTGTAGATGAGGAGCTGGTCCATCCTGTAGATGAAGAGCTGGTCCATCCTGTAGATGAGGAGCTGGTTCATCCTGTAAATGAGGAGCTGGTCCATCCTGAAGATGAGGAGCTGGTCCATCCTGTAGATGAGGAGCTGGTCCATCCTGTAGATGAGGAGCTGGTCCATCCTGTAGATGAGGAGCTGGTCCATCCTGTAGATGAGGAGCTGGTCCATCCTGTAGATGAGGAGCTGGTCCATCCTGTAGATGAGGAGCTGGTCCATCCTGTAGATGAGGAGCTGGTCCATCCTGTAGATGAGGAGCTGGTCCATCCTGTAGATGAGGAGCTGGTCCATCCTGTAGATGAGGAGCTGGTCCATCCTGTAGATGAGGAGCTGGTCCATCCTGTAGATGAGGAGCTGGTCCATCCTGTAGATGAGGAGCTGGTCCATCCTGTAGATGAGGAGCTGGTCCATCCTGTAGATGAGGAGCTGGTCCATCCTGTAGATGAGGAGCTGGTCCATCCTGTAGATGAGGAGCTGGTCCATCCTGTAGATGAGGAGCTGGTCCATCCTGTAGATGAGGAGCTGGTCCATCCTGTAGATGAGGAGCTGGTCCATCCTGTAGATGAGGAGCTGGTCCATCCTGTAGATGAGGAGCTGGTCCATCCTGTAGATGAGGAGCTGGTCCATCCTGTAGATGAGGAGCTGGTCCATCCTGTAGATGAGGAGCTGGTCCATCCTGTAGATGAGGAGCTGGTCCATCCTGTAGATGAGGAGCGGGTCCATCCTGTAGATGAGGAGCGGGTCCATCCTGTCGATGAGGAGCTGGTCCATCCTGTAGATGAGGGGCTGGTCCATCCTGTTGATGAGGAGCTGGTCCATCCTGTCGATGAGGAGCTGGTCCATCCTGTCGATGAGGAGCTGGTCCATCCTGTAGATGAGGAGCTGGTCCATCCTGTAGATGAGGAGCTCATCCGTCCTGCAGGGCTCTTCCCTTGCTTTAATCCATCAACTCTAGCACCTGGCCATAGCAAATTCATTTCCCAGTTTTGTCATTTAGAAACACTTATAGAAATATGTTAAATGTTCTTTAAAAAAAAGATTGCCTTTTCTCAAAGCATAGTGCCTTTCTGATTAATTCAAGTTGTGCCTTTTTGTGGTTCTGTGGTATACCGTAGCAAAATGTGACATAATTTGTTTAACCATTCCTCCATTCAGGGACAGTTAGGGTTTGTTTACCAGTACAAATAAAACTGTTGTGGATAGTTATATACAGGTTTAGATAAAAATACACATTTTTATTTCTCTGGATAAATGCCCAGGAGAAAGATTTCCAGGTCACATGGTAATTGTGTATTTAGCATTATAAAAAAGTGCACAGTGATTTTCAAGAGTAGGTATAGCATTTAATGAGAAACAATAGTTTTTAAAAGGGTCAGTTCTACTGAAGATCTCTTTAAGTTTAGAAGAGTTGTAACAGCACATTCTTGGAACAACTTACTGGATCTTTTTCCCTAAGGCATTTGGCTCCCAAATCATCCCCCTTCCTGTTTTTTTCCCCCAGAGCAACTGGGCTTATTCCTTCTGCATGGTGAAAGAAATAGATAGATTACTGCCAAGAGCAACATTCTTAGTTTTATATTCACAAGGCAAAAGTGAAGCGGTTGTCTTAAAAAGAAAAGACGAGCACATGAACCACACCCTAATACAATCTGCACACAGCTACCTGAAAGCCGCTTAACCTCAACTCTTTCTGCCTCTTCCTACAGTGTAATTCTTTCCATACCAGGGAGGGGGTGGTCATTTTGATTCTTCTATTTGTTTAAAGACTATGTCAACTAGTGGAGCGTTTCCAGCTGGTTTGGTTTAACACACATCCTGCCTTAACTCCTGCCAAAGTGCCGTCTTCTCACTGCAGTTCCTTTCTGCTCACCTGTTTGCTTCCTCAGGGCTCTACACAAACTGCTTCTCTGAGGGGTTAGTCCAACATCTCCAGTTCAGTCATGGCTCTCTTTTGTCACTGAGTTATAATTGCCACACTGGGGGTGCCTACTTGTGTTATAGTGGTCTCACCTTGCCATACTGTAAGCTACCTCATCCCAGGGACTCTGTGGTTGATGGCTATGTCCACAGGCCTGAGATGGGGCATCAGTCATAGAAGAATACATCAACAGGGATTTTTTGCAGTTTCTTTCTTTCTTTCTTTCTTTCTTTCTTTCTTTCTTTCTTTCTTTCTTTCTTTCTTTCTTTCTTTCTTTCTTTCTTTCTTTCTTTCTTTTTCATGTGTATGAGTGTACTGTCCTGGGAGGTCAGAAGAAGTCATCGGACTCCCCTGGAACTGGAGTCAAGGATGGTTCTCAGCTGCCATGTGGGTGCTGGGAATCGAACCCAGATCCTCTGCAAGAGGAGTTGGTGCTGTTAACCGCTGAGCCATCTCTCCAGCCCCTTTACAGTGTCTTTCTAAGTGATCTTCTGGCCACTCTTTTACCTCTACAATCAATTTTTCACTCAAAAAACTAGTTCTCTTCTAAAACCACAGATCAAATCCACTCACTCTCCACAAAACATTTAAATGCTCTTTCATTGTTTTGATAAAATCCAGATGCATTTAGCACAGAAAATAAGCTTGAGAATTTATCTGTCAAAGGCTTGTTGATAGTGCCAATCCTCTTCTCTCCTCCAATTGACAGGCCAGCTTCAGGAGTACTTACCCCTTCTGATCATGCCTTATCCTTTTGTATCAAACAAGTTACTACCAAGAGCTGGAAGCCATTGCTTCAGATTGCACTTTCACCTTAGGGTCAACAGACCAGACCACACCAAAATGGAGTCACTCATGCTAAACACCACATAACCAACCTGAAACTTCAAAGAAGCAAATAGGTTCTAAAAACAAATTGTTCTGGAGAACAGGGGATTGCAGTCTGATCACAGAGTACTCTACAATAATCTGGCATTGACAAGTGTTTTTCCATGTTGTTTCTCTTTACAAAGTTCACTGATCCTTGGGGCTCACTGGTCAGTCAGCCTAGTCTAATTGCTGAACTTGGGTTCTAAGGATTCTGTCTCAACAACTGCAGAAAACTTGCTGTTGACTTCTGCTTTCCATATTCATACACAGAGATACGAACATGCATGTGTGGACACAGATGCACCTGCTTATGTGTGAGCGAGTGAACACATACACATATACACACATACACACACATGCACACACACACATGCGCACACACACACACACACACACACACACCACTATTCTGCCATGGGCAGGTGGGAATTCTCGTCTTGTCTGGTTGTATCCATGAATCATAAATAAATGCCAGTTAGAAACGCAGCTAAATTTGTTGTGTTTTGTCTTTCCACAAGCGGTTTTTGTTTTTCTGCTTGTTTGCATCATGTTCAAGTTCATCACTGAAGTTGGGGTTTGCCTTATTTGCTCTTCATGTAGGAATCTCAATGGATCCTTTCCCTGGGCCTTATGACCGCATTCTCTCTGACAAGCTTTCCTGCTTCTTTCTTGGATGCCCAACTTCCTGCTGTTTTTCCCCCCAGGTTAGCCATTAGCTAAAGCTGTCTGTGCAGTACTGGAGGAGATACCAGTCCCCTTTCTTCACAGCACCATGGCTTCTTAGCTCCACTCTTCAGAGCTAGATATTTTGGCCATACTTTTATGTAAGTTAGAATTTTTCATTGTTGTTTTGCTGAGGATGTAGTTTATGCTTTTTGTTGAAGTTGTTATTACTAATTTTACTGTTCTATGTTATTCCTAGAAGGGAGAGTGAGGTGGTCCAAATGCTACTTCTGCCAGTTTCCTGACCACATTTTCTAACTTCCAGGACTGTGTGTTAGGCTAAGATTCATGTCCTTTTCACTAATTTGTGATTAATACTTTCTTTCTCATATGAAATGGAGGTAGATAGGAATAGTGGAGTTTCATGATTGTTTATGCTCTGATTTGGAAGAAAAAAATGTAAAAGTTTTTAGTTGGACTTATTTATTTTTTTAAATGTTACTGGCCTATGAAACTACTAATATAAATTTCTCTATCTGTATTATATACATATTGATCTATGTATCTATCCATCCATCAACCTATGCTCTTTGACTAATATTTAATTATGTTCTAGGGACTCATCCATAACACAAAAGAAATACAGAAAAAATGAGGGGAGACGCCATAACGCGCCAGGCCAGGTAAACAGCTCCTCAGCTCTAGGCGGGGTCTGGCGGGGGGCAGCTGGGAGAGGGTCTCGCTGTGAACCCGTCTACGGGGTCCCCGGCCCAGAGGGACCGGGGCGCGGCAGATCAGGCACCACATACCCCCCCCACCCTCGCGCACACGCGTATACGGCGCGCGTGCTTGCCAAGTGAATTTGCTAAGAATTCCAAGTGGTCTTTCCTTTTGAGAGAACTTCAACAGAAAGGAAGAGTTAACTTAGGCTTCCACCATCCAAAATATATTAACACAAAACTGTAAAACCTGAAACCTAGCCAAGTCAATACACCATATAAAAAATTAAACAAAAAAAAAAAAAAAAATTAAAAAAAAAAGCATCGAAGGAGGCAAGCAAACCATCCACTAATATAGTGAAAAGTCGTTTGTGACTTGAACCACAAAAGGGAAATCTATATGCCAGGGACACGACGAAGGGACACATGGGAAAGGCACAGGATACTCCCACACCAGGCTCTACCAAACCTGAGAGGAGATAGCCACAATGGGATCCCCTGGAGGAGACCACAAGGAACAGAGCTTAGACGGAATAATTGCAGACATACGCAGAGAAATTAAAGAAAATAAAGAAGAAGTCATGGAACTAAAGAGAGAGAATGAAAAAACTCAAAAAGGACCTAGAGGATACAATGACAAACTTCAGAAAGAACTAAAAGGAACAGAATGACAAACTCCAGAAAAGAACTAGAGGGAGAAAAAAACAAACTCCGAATGGAAGTAGAAACACTGAAAAACGGAAGCCAACCAAAGAAGAAAGGAGCACCAAGAAGAGATGAGAAGCACACAAGAAGAGATTGAGAAGCATCAAAAGAGGAAATGGAGTGGTACTAAAGAAAACACCAGGAGGGAAACCAAAAAAGGAACTAGAAACTCTCCGTCATCAAGAAGAAAGAAAAGGAAAAAGCCTCAGATTCAAGTAAGAATAAGAAGTCAACCAGCATAAACCTCCGAGCAAAAGGATATCAGACCAGAGCATAACCAAGAATAACGAGTCTCAAAATAAGATCTATGATGATAAATTTTAAATACCACAAAAGTGGAAAACCAGGAATATGGGACACTATGAAAAGACCAAACCTCCGCATCATAGGAATAAGGAAAGAGAAGAATCTCAACGAGAAATAGTATTGATCAGATCTTCAACGTGAATATAGATTGAAATATTTCCCCAAACTAATAAAACGACCAAAGCCCATACAAAATACAAGAGCACATTAGGTCCAAATAGACAAGATCAGAAAAGAAACACCCCATCAATCTGCGTTTCTCGATACGCAATTGGCATATCTGTTAAAAATGCTAGATCCCCAAAACTAAAGACAAAATTTCTGAGGGCCACAAAAGAAAAACAAGTCCACATTACAAAGGAAACCCCATCAGAATTACAACTGAACTTCTCGGCCCTCATAACCATGAAAGCAAGAAGAACATGGAGCAAAGCATTCCCTGTTGGTTAAGGGGACTATGATGCCAACCCAGAATACTTTACCAGCAAAAATTCGGACTATACTTGAAGGAGAGAGAAAAATCTTCCATGACATAAACAAGATGATTGGAATACATGTTAGGAAAACCAACCCTTCATTAACTAATACTTGAAGGCAATTCAAAGGCAGAATGAGAGGAGCAAACAATCCTCAAACACCTAGGAAAAGGAAACTAAACAAAAACATAACCATAGGAGACAAAATCAAAGGCTAGAAGTCCAAATGACAATAAAGTGAAAGCGAAGCAAACATCCATCTTTCAATTGTAACCTTTTATTGAACCTTAATATTAATGGGCTTAACTCCCCTCAATCAAAAGGCATGGAGACTGGGAGAATGGATTAGGAAACCCAAAACCCATCTATATGCTGTCTACAAAGACCCATCTCAATTTCAAGGATAGGGCACAACCTTAAAGGTGAAAGGGTTGGAAGAAAAATTCCAAGCAAATAGTCGGTTACCAAAAAGAAAGGGGTTGATGGCTATTCCTAATATTCAGACAAAAAAACTCAAAAAAAAAAAAAAAGAAAAAAGATGCATTACATATATGCTTAATTAAAAAAAAAAAAAAAAAAATTGAAAAGAAACCAAAAGATAAAAATCACAAAAAATCATAAATATATATGCACCAAAATCAGATGCTGCACCAAACTTTTAAATGACAATTCTTCAGGATCTCAAGGCACAGCCTAACCCCAGCACTACTAATAGCTATGGGACTTCAATACCCCATTAAGTGCCTCTAGGACAGTATCGAACAGGACCAGGAAGATAACAGAGAGAGAACATCTGAAATAAGATTGGACCACAATTCACCAAATGGACCTCACAGACAGTTCATATCCCGAAATATTCAACCCAAACCACCAGAGAATACACTCTTTACTCAGGCACCTCACGGAACATTCTCCAAATAGACCATATACCGGGACACCAGGAAAAAACTCAACAAAAATGGTAAAAAAGGTTGAAATAATCTCATGCATTCTATCAGGACCACAGTGCAATAAAACCTCAATATCAACACCAGAATTAACCCTACAACCTACAGGAACACATTGGGAGACTAAACAACCACTCTCCTGAATAATGAGTGCGTCAAGGAAGAAATAAAAAAAAGAAATAAAAACAATTCCTGAACTGAATGACAAATGATAAAACAACACAGCAAAATCTATCGGACACTCTTAAAGCAATCCTAAGAGCGGAAGTTTATAGCTCTAAGTGCCCACATTAAAAAAAACAGAAAGAGCCCACAGTGAACGATCTAACACTGCCAGCTAAAACACTTGAGAGACACAACAAATAAACCCTAACGGGAGGCCAGACAAGAAGAAATACACCCAATAAATCAGAGCAGAGATCAATGAATAGAAACAAAGAAAACCATACAAAAAATCAATGAATCCCAAAAAGTTGGTTCTTTTGAGAGAATAACAAGATAGACCAGACCTCTAGCCCAGTTAACAAAGAAAGAGGGAACAACTCCAAATCAATAGAATCTGTGATGAAAAGGGGAAATTATCACAACAGCAATGAAAAGATCCAGAAAAATCATACGGGACTACTTCAGAAACTTATATTCTACTAAAGTTTGAAAACCTAGCGCGAAAAGTTGTGATGGAATATCTTCGAAATCTCGATCACAAAGCCAACCAAGAAGAGATCGACAGGCTAAACAGACCAATAGTACAGGAAGTAATCAAAGATGTAATAAGTAGGCCTTCCAACCAAAAAAATGCCCAGGGCCGGATGGATTCACGGCAGAAATTCTATAAAATACTTTCCTAAAAGGACTTACAACCATTGCTACTTAATTGTTTATAAGGATACAAATGGAGGACTTCTCCCATATATCCTTCTAATGAAGCCAGCATTTACGCTACTACCAAAACCAGGGGAAGATACAACCAAAAACGAGAACTACAGACCCATCTCCCTAATGAACACAGATGCCAAAAATTCTAAACAGGATTCTGGCAAATCGCATACAGACTCACATCAAGAAAAATCAATCCACCATGACCAAGTGGATTCATACCAGAACATGCAGGGATGGTTCAACATACGAAAAATCAATAAACATCATTCAAACATATCAATGGAACATGAATGAAGGACAAAAACCACGCCATCATCACAATTGATGTGGAGAAAAGCCTTTGAAAACAAAAATTTCCAGCACGGCTTTCATTTTTAAAGTCCTGGAGGGATTTGGTCTGGAAGGATCATTCCTCTATGTAATCCAAAGCCATATACAAAAACCTCACAGCCAATATCATCCTAAAATGGGGAAATGACAGACAGCATTCCCCTTTAAAGGTAGGAACTCGCAGGCTGCCCCCTGTCACCCACTCCTCTTCAATATAGGCCAGAGAACCCTAGCCAGTTATGTCTCAATGAGAGAAGAAAAGGAAATTAATAGAGTTCTAATTGGAAAAGAGGGAAGTCAAGCTATCCCTTTTGCTGATGATATGATTGTCTACCAAGGGATGCTAAGAACTCCACCAGAAACTCCAAGAACGATAAGAGCGGTAAAGTGGCAGGATACAAAAAACACCTAGAAAAACTCCAGTAGCCTTTCTGTACACCAAAAACAAGCATATGAAGAAGGACTAGCAGGAGACCTTCCACCTCACAATAGCCTCAAAAAACAAAAGTAAATACCTAGGAACAAAACCTAACCAAAGACCACCAAGGATCTTACAACAAAAATTTTAAACCCCTGAAAAAGAAATTGAGGAAGACAATAGAAGCGATGGACAAACCTCCCCATGCTCATGGATTGGGAAAATAAAAGTATTAGGTTAGAAAGATTGTCCATTCCTACCAAATAGTGTAACAGAGTTTAATGCATTCCCAATCAGAATCCCCAAGAGTTTCTTCAACAGGCCTGGAAAAAAAAATCCTCAATTACAATTGGAAAAACAAAAAGGACCCCCGAATAAGCCAATAGCAACCCATGAGTTGAAAAGAGCAATACAGGGGGATCGCTATACCAGACATCAAACTATACTAATAGGGCGCTATAGTCATAAAGACAGCCTGCTACTGGGCACCACAAACAACCCAGTTGACCAATGGAATAAAACATGAAAGATCCAAACCTGAGCTCATACAAATTTTCAGCCACCTCATATCTGACAAAGCGGCCAAGAAGACACTAATTGAAGAAAGACAGGCATCTCCAGCAAATGGTTGCTGGCAAAACTGGATCACCACTTGTAGAAGAATTGAAATTAAACCCCTACCCCACCTTGTATCTATAAAATGTCAACTCCAGATGGACCAAGACCTCAAGTTGAAGCCCAAAACTCTGGAGGTGAAGAAGAGAAGCTTGGCCAGCAGACTACAAGACATAGGGATGTAAAAGACTCCAAATCAGACAGCAGCTACACAAGGAAAATAAGATCACATTTGACAAATGGGACCTCATTAAACTTCAAAAGCTTCTTGTACATCAAAGGAGCAATAAAGGAAGTGAGGAGAGACCCACCAGCAGTGGGAGAAAACCTTCACCAAACATACATCTGACAAAGCATTAAAAACTACTCAAAATACAAAGAAAAAAAAAAAAAAAAAACTACTCAAAAACAAAGAAGAAAGAGAAAACAAAATGAATCATTCAAAAGATGGAGCAAAGATCTGAATAGGCTTCACAGAGGAGGAGTTAGAGATGGCCGAGAAACACTTAAGAAGTGCTCAACATCTCTGATAATTTAAGGAAAATGCAAATTAAACCACTCTGAGGATATACCTTACTCCAATAAGACTGTTCAGGATCAAGAAAACGAATGATACAAGTGCGTGAGAGGTTGTGGGGGAAAGGGGAACACTCATCCATTGCTGGTGGAGATGTAAACTTGTACAGCCACTATGGAAAAGCAGTGTGGAAACCCTTAGAAGACTCAAAATGAGCCATCCACTTTGACCCAGTCATACCACTCCTGGGTATATACCCACACAGACACAACTTACTTGCAAGATACATGCACACCCATGTTTATGCAGCTTTGTTCATAATAGTAAAAAGCCGGAACCAGCCCAGGTGCCCTTCAACTGACGAGTGAGATAGAAGAAAATGTTGTACCATATATCCAATGGAATACTATGCAGCAGTAAAGAAGGGACAAATCATGAAATTTGCAGGGTATGGAGCTGAGGCTGGAAAGACATATATGTTAGTGACAGTTAGTAACACAGTCCCGGAACAACAAACGACAAATGGTGTTTCCCTCATATGTGGATGCTGTACCAATCAGAACCAGATATAAATATTCTCATGGAGAGGGAGGCATAGTAAAAGAACAACAGAAAGGGACTGCTGCATCAGAAATGGACTGAAATGGTGAATTGGAAAAGGGGGGATGGGTGGGAGAGGGACACGTGTTATATTCGATTAAGGCATACTTAATTGACGTGAGCTCAGCAAGTACCCAGTTTCGCCTACACACTGTCTACAGACACATGGTGTTTAGGACTTAGTAAAAATAAAAGTAGGTCTGGAGAGAATGCCTAGCGGTTAAAAGTGCCGACCGACCGCTCTTACAGGAGGACCCGGGTTCGATCCTCAGCGCCCAATGGCGGCCGAGAATGACCTGCGTGTGAAACTCCAAGTTCCGAGGCGAGAACTCCAGTTCCAGGGGGAACCGGACGATCGTGCCTCGTTTCTGTGCAACGCCTCCCGTGGCAATGGCACCTTACCCACACGGGTGCACCACAAAACCTGCATTGCAGACAGTACATTGATAACACATAAGAAATTAAATAAAAAAAAAATAATAAAAAACAGTAACAATTAAACATGTGTATAGCTTAACCAACATCGTGTGGGTTATTACATGGGAAGCTCTGATAAAATTGGTAATGTCCCGTAGTCCTGAATTAAAATGGAGATATTTCACCTACTGCTTGCCCACCATTTTCCCTTCTACCATTAAATCGCCTTGTAGAGCAAAAAACTTGTGGGGATTGAGCACATAGCAAACTGTTTCTATATTATTTAGTCTGTTCTGTAACGTAACCAGTGCGGAGCCGATGTAGCTGAGCATTTCTCTTTAAGTGAGAGAATGAATATTAACGCTATAGGAATAGTTATGAAGTTTTGGCTCCCAAGTTTAAATCATTATATAGTACCTCGGCATTAAACAACATGGTGTAGAGTCTGATGGAGAGATCCTGCCTGTCCTTGACTCCACTATAGTCCTTGCGATATGAAATGATGAACTGTCACTTCTGGGGAACTGCTGATAAACCCGCTAAAAAAAACGGAGGGGGGGATTACATGGAAAGACAATGAAACCTTTTCATCAAACCCTTTGGAATTCAAAATCTTAAAAACTAACTATGGGAAGACAAGATTTGTTTGTTCCAAAAGGTACAAACGACGTCACCAGCCCACAGTGTAATAAAGAGCTAGGTTGCTCATTATTGGAGGAGTTAGGAAAGATAGGACACAAGGATACCAAGCTGTCCCGCTGATTACGAAGAAAGGATGCTCCAAAGAGACGCCAGACTAACGTTCACGAAGGCCTCGACCGCGGATGTCCTGAACATTCAAAGCGACTAAAGTCAAAATTGGGCCTAAACGCGTAAATCTCTTAGCTCTTTCCCTGGAATCCTATTGAATAACAACGTGTTCTAGGAATAATGACGATGCAAGGACTGTTACCTTCTGGCCTTCCTTATACCCAAAGTTCTAGAAATGAGTAGAGGGAACGATTCTCTCCAAGAATCATGGAATTGAAATGTGCAGGTTCTAATGTAAACTCTCCTCAAACTAGGTACAAATTGGACAGACAAATCATTGGTACAGATCGGTATCTCTTATAAAACCGGTTATAAACTGCTTTCTTTAATTGACTCACTAGACATGGGAACTGTGCGAAGGGACTCTATCTCAGTTCAAACCAAATATATACTAAAGTCCAGGGCTATGCACCTCAGGGACAAAATATATTAATACAGGAGCTCTGACATCAGCAATGGGATTTCTAACCAGGTGGATGTTGGCCCCAGGGGCATCCAAGCCCCATCAAAAGGTAAGGGCTCCTTGCCTCTAAGTTGGGTACCTAACAGGAGGAGACGGCAAAAAGACCCTGCTGCCGAAGACCTGACGTCAACATGGGAGGGATGTATTGAGACCACACATGCAAGTGTACAGATGGCCTCTGGAATGCCAGAGAGTGTTACCAAAGGCCAACTAAACCAATAAAAGCAAATATTGGGTCTCCTGAGTCAAGCAAGACTCACCGTCAGCACCAGCTACACCTCACCTGCCTGGAACATACTGTTGCAGCAGAGGCAGCCATGTGCGTATATCCCAAATCTAATTGGCTATTGGCTCTCCCCTTGGAGGAATACCCATGGCTGATGCCACAAGCTTACATCCTCTACAGGTAGGAGATGTATAAGCCATAGTAAGACCCTGTCATATTTAACGCAGGGGGGAAAAATGTAATTCCTGGATTAACATATCCAAACATGTGTCTATGCTAAAGTAACCTACCATAACTATTAGTGCTGCTTTAAATACCTATATATCTAATTGCTTGTTCTTCATTAGTAGGATCGAAAGGGTTATTCCTGGACCAAACTGTCGCCCAGTGAAAGAAACAGCCAGAATTGACCAGAGTCCAAGTCAACAGCTCCAGAGAGAGTGGACTGTTTTACCTCTCATCCACCTTGCCCTTTTCTAAGCCTAGGGAAAACTCTCGGAAGAGGGGGCGTGAAGTAGAATGTAAGGGCTGCGATTGGGGAATGGTAGTGAAACTACTGTCGTACTGGGTCGTCTGCACTTGATCAACCTGATTGCAAACACACTCGTCACCCCCACACTATTGGGGCTGTAGGTGTTTTGGGCACAACAGCCTGCAGATAGGTTTTGCATGAAAGATGCTTTGTACTCATGGATTATCACTATAGCTCATGGATTATACTTAAAAAAAAAAAAAAAAAAAAAAAAGAAGCAGGACAGTTATGGCAGAATGTGCATGATCTGGGATGGGGTGGGGGTGGGGGGGGGAAGGAAATAAGCCTGAACTTGAATTGGAAAAAATGTATGAAATGCACAAAGCCTAACACACCTGAGAAATCATCACCAAAACCATATTCATAAAAAATAAATCAAAAAAAAGAAATACAGAAAATAAAAAGGTACACTTACTGGCTTTCAGGAACATATAAGCTGGGGAGAACATAGGAATCTTGCTGGTCTATCAGAGAGGGACCACATTTATGAAGCATACTATAACAAAATGGATAGAAAGAAGCTAAATGTCTAGAGACATAGAAAGATTAAAAGCATATTAACATGAATGTGTGGCCTATCAGAACAACTCAGCAAAGCAGAGAGGCTGGAAAGGAAGGTGGAGGAAGAAGTCAGCCATAGTACCAGAATAACAGATTATGGGGATTTCAGCTACTTGAAACAAGTAGGCTTTAACCAATAAGGAAAAAACCCCCAACTAAGTGTGTGTATGGGAGAAGGACCAAAGAATTTACACATAATAGTGGTAATTAGTAATTAATAGTTTTCACACATCAACTGACTAGACCATATAGGAGCTCTCACAACACCCACAAAATAATGAAATAGTATAGAGGAAGAATAAACTGGAAATGAAACAAACATGTGAGAGGAAAATTTCTAAATATTGCCAAAGGAAATAAATAATACTTAATTTTTGAATAGTTATGTAATGTATGTAGATAGTAGGACTCAACTTAGTAAAGACATCATTCACAAGGTGGTTTACAAATTGAATATAATTCCAATTAAATATCAGTATATCATTTTGGTGGAACTGAACAGTTAATTCTGAAGTTCACATTAGAGAGGATGGAGAGGTTCACAGTGGTTAAGAGTATGTGCTGTTCTTCCAGAGGACTGAAGTTTGGCTCCCAGCATCCAAGCTTAGCAGGTCACAAATAACTGTAACTCCAGTTGCTCAGGATCCAATGTCCTCCTCTGGCTTCTGTGGACACTCCATACATGTAAATAAACCTGTGTGTGCACACACACATGTGCACATATACAGACACATCTGCACACACAATTAAAATGAAAATTCATAAAAGGGATGAATGTAGTGGCACTCTTCTTTATTGTTTATTTTTTGTGTGTATTTCATACACAACATCCTAATCATCTGTACACCCCCTTCCTCATCAGCACCCTCCCACAGCATCCCCCACCCCGTGCATTTCATGCATTCTGTCATTTATGTTAAGGCTTATAGAGTCAAATTAGTGTCTCCTGATGTCCCTCGGTGCAAGTTCATCCCCTGGGGTCTAGTCATTCTCTTAAAGAAGATCAGTCTTCCTCACCCAGTAGTATTTAGCTTCCCAATAGTTCTTCAGCTAAGATTGGGGCCTGCTGCCCATTTCCTCATCTGATTATTATAATCTTTCTGTCCCCCCTTCTGCAATAGTCCCTGAGTCCTGGGTTCATTGCTCTCTATTGTTTGAGGAAGCTCGGTTGATGAGAGCTGAGAGATGCATTAGTATTCTCTCTGCCCTTTGTTCTACTGTGTTCCATGAGTCTTAGATGTGGAGGTTCCATTAGGGATGTGTCACTTAGGGTTGAACATTTCACAGACAATCTCTGTGTGTGAGCAGTTGTGGAACTCTGAAATAGTCTCTGTCTGTTGCAAAAGTAGCTTCTTTAATGAGTGGTGACTGGGATACTTGTGTGTAAATGCAAGGATCCATATTTAGCATGAAATTACACTTGTCTGCTTTGTGACAGCCTTAGAGTTTTCTCTAAGATCTATGACCTCTCCAAACATGTGCTATGTTTACAGTACCACACATCAGTTTCCTTCCTCTGAGTGGGCTTTAGGTCCAATTAAGTAGCTGTTGATTATTCCTAAGATAAAAGTGCCAGTACTGACCCAATGTAGTTTTCTGTGGTGCCTGTCTTTAATCCCAGGACTCAGGAGGCAGAGGCAGGCAATCTCTGTGACATTGTGGTCATCCTGGTCTACATAGTGAGTTCTAGGCCAAATGTGGCTACAAGGAAACTCTACTTAATGAGCTAAAAAAAATCAAGAGAGAAAAAAAGCAAAACCATAGCATCCGAAAGGAAGACTAGCAATGTAGCTTAGCCTTGTGGGTGTTAATTTATAATGCTTCAGTATTTAAAAAAATTCAGCACTGAAGTCACTTGTTGGGAGACCAAGGTAATAGAACAGAAACTCCAAAATTGATTCAAGTAAATCTGAGAACTTAGTATGCAGACTTGATATTTGTACTAAAAGTTGATTTTTAAATAATAGTTTTGGTATAATTGAGGAGCTATATAGATGAAAACAAAGATAGTTTTACACTTTGTGTAAGGACAAGTTATACATAGATCAGTACATATAATATATAAATATATGTATATAATCCACCTTTAAAGCTACCTAGGTACTAGAAGAAAACATAGGCAAACAACTTCCTATATTAACGTATATAAAGCCTTTCTAACTGTAACTTTAAATCTACAATCCATGAAATTTGTGTCCCCAGATGTTTCTCAGTGTGAGTTCATCTACTGGAGCCTGGTTAGCCTATTTAGCACCATTCCCTTAAAGAAGACCAACTTTCCCTCACCCAGCAGTGATCAGTTATCAAAAGTTCCTCAGCAAAGGTTGCAACATCTTGTTCATTTCTCAAGTTATATGCTGTTTTTTTTTTGTCTGGTTTGAGTTTACATGGGTCTTAGGGATGCTGTCACCATTGCTATAAGCTCATAAAAGCAAGTTCCTGGAAGACTCTGTTTTCTTGTGGTCATCTACCATCATTGGCTCTTACAATGTTTCTGCCCTCTCTTCCACAATGGTCCCTGAGCACTAGTTGGACTTAAAGTCTTCTCAGTGGGAGGAGAATCATGTTTGTACTTAAACCATAAGCAAAATACTATTATATATATTCTATATATATATATATATATATATATATAAAACCAGAGAGGTCATAGATCTTAGAGAAAACCCTGTGTCTGTCACATCCCTCAGCAAATGTAATTTCTTATTGTATGCTTAATATGTATCCTTATATTTACAGACAAACACACCTGCTACCACTCATTAAAGATGCTTCTTTTTGCAATAGATGAAGAGTATTACAGAGTTCACAACTGGTCAAACACACAGAATAAGTGTCTGCAAGATGTTAAATCTTATTTGACACACCTAAAATGGAACCTCAAAGAACATAGTAGAACAGGGAGAAGAGAGAATATAAATTTTATTGATTTTGAAAAATTCAGAGTTGTCTGTTGTTGAGTTATAACCTCCCATTCTATTTTGAGGTATCAGAGCCTCATCAAATACTTATTTTATGATTTTCTTTCCCATTATGTATGCTGTCTTTTCATGGTTCTGATAGTACCCTTTGATATACTAAAGTTTAAAGTTTAGACTAAGTCGAACTTATTTTTTGTTTTGTTGTTTATACTTCTGGATACATATTTAAGTATTGACCCAGCTTCAAGGCCTAACAACCACATCAATTACCAGCCCAGCAAAAGACATTGAGGCAATAGTACCAGTTTTATCTTGGGGGTAATTAACAGCTCTGTAATTGGACTTACATTCCACTCAGTGGGAGGAAACTCATATATGATACTGTAAACATAGCCAAATACACATTGATGGAGAGGTTATAGATCTTAGAGAAAGCCTAAGGCTGTCACATTCCTAGACAAATGTAATTCCTATGTGTAAAATATTGATCCTTATATTTATGGATAAGTATCCCAGTCACACTCATCAAATAAGCTTCTTTTGGAACAGATGGAGATTATTAGAGTTTCACAACTGATCATACACAGAGATTGTGAATTGCCCAAGTCTAAATGCCACATCTACAATATGATCTCAATACCTAAGGCTCATGGAACATAGAACACTAATATATCTCTCACTTCTCTCAAGTCTTTCATGCAACAGAGGGCAGGAACACAAGAGGTCACAAATGGACAAGGTATAGAGATTAAGTGCCTGTAGATTGTGGGTCCTTGGACAGGACTCTTACATTAACCTCAATGCGCCCATGGTTCAAGGATCACTGAGGATGAGGGGGTGGAAAGAGTGTAAGAGCCAAGGAGGAGGTGTTTGAGCATATGAAAATAGAGTCATATGGGCTCCTGGGACCTTGCTTGTAAGAACCTACAGCAGTGGTGTCAGCATGCACAAGAGCCATTCAAACTCAGGCAGACAAAAATCTCGCA
The DNA here is from genome assembly GCA_009823505.1 of Rhizomys pruinosus. Classification (NCBI taxonomy): domain Eukaryota; kingdom Metazoa; phylum Chordata; class Mammalia; order Rodentia; family Spalacidae; genus Rhizomys; species Rhizomys pruinosus. Next base: position 870,422 of record VZQC01006069.1, on the reverse strand, counting down.
CAGAACTGTGGAAATGGGTAGCAGGTCCCAATCCTTTTATTGACAGCTGAATACTGCTGGATTAGGAAGAGCCGATCTTAAAGGGGTATGGGGGGTGCTCTAGATAGGCTGACTAGATCCCAGTAGATGAACTTGCATTGAGTGATGTCTGGAGACACTAACTTGACACTATAGGCCTTAACACAAATGACAGCCCCTGTCTAGGTGCACCCACGCCTCCTTCCAGGTGATCCTGAGCCTTCCAGGGCCAAGTGCAGGGCTGCGAAACCCCAAGGCAGTTCCGCCTTACCTGGGCACTGTTCTGTTCTTCTGTGCCCCTGTATAGGTGCTGCTGGAACCCGAGGTGGGAAGTTCCTGGTGATCCTGAGCCTTCCAGGTCCAGGACCACACTTTCTTTATCCTTTCACCTGTTAATGAACACCCACGCTGATTCCATAATTAGGTTATAGTGAATAATGCTGCAATAAACATAAATGGGCAGGAGTTTCCATCAGAATGGCTTTTATTACATGGGCATATTCTTGATAAATAACTTTTAACAAACCTTGAAACCAAAAGGTTATTGTTCTTAATGTAACAATCTCACTGAACTATGTGCTCCTCTTGTGACCTGGTCACAAACCTACATGCAGACAGTACATTCATACACATTCAAAAATAAATAAAATTAAAAAAAAAAAAAAAGAAACAGGCAAGAACCCCTACCCTAAAGCCAGAACTACCCTACAACCCAGCTACATCACTCCTGGGAATATTACCTGAAAGAATCTAAATCATCAGTTGCAGAGACCTGTGGTATTTCTAATACACATTATGGTCTTGCCTTAATGAAGAAACATCCCTATTCTTAGCATCATTTTAAGGCTAAAAGCAGACCCAAACTGCCGAGACCCTGTTCCTTCAGAATTCTCTTGGAACTATGCTCTGCTCATCATTTTTTAAAAATTAATTAATTAATTAATTTCTGTATGTGTATGAATATACTATCTGCATGCAGGTTTGTTCACCCGTGTCATGCAATGCCGCGGAGGTCAGAAGAGGGTCTCGAATTTCCCTGGATGCTAAAAACTCCACCAGAAAACTCCTAGAAATGATTAAGTTTCAGTAAAGTGGCAGGATACAAAATTAACCTAGAAAAATCAGTAGCCTTTCTTTACACCAACAACAAGCAACTGAAGAAGGAATATAAGGAGATTTTCCCACTCAGAATAGCCTAAAAAATACTTGGTATCAAACCTAACCAAAGACACCAAAGATCTCTACAACAAAAAATTTTAAATCCCTGAAGAAGGAGAATGAAGATGACATCAAATGATGGAAAAACCTCCCATGCTCATAGACTGGAAAAATTAATATAGTAAAAATGTCCATTCTACCCAAATGAATATACAGATTCAATGCAATCCCAATTAAAATCCCTATGAGTTTCTTCACAGACTTGGAAAAAAATTCTTAAATTCATATGGAAAGACAAAAGACCCTGAATAGCTAAAGCAACCTTGAATGAAAAATGCAATGTGGGGGGGATCACCTTACCAGACTTATATACAGGGATATAATCATAAAGACAGTCTGGTACTGGCACAAAACAGACCCATTGACCAATGGAACAAAACTGAAGATCCAATCTTGAGCTCATAAAATTTCGGCCACCTCATATTTGATAAAGGAACCAAAAAAGCTCATTGGAGGAAAGATAGCATCTTCAGCAAATGGTACTGGCAAAACTGGATCACACTATCTAGAAGAACAAAATTAAACCCCTATCTCTCAGCCTGCACAAAAATAAACTCCAAGTGGATCAATGACCTCAACATGAAACCTGAAACTCTGAAGATGATAGAAGAAAAAGTTGGTAGCAATCTACAAGACATAGGTGTAGGAAAAGACTTTCTTTTTTTTCTTTTTTTTTTTTTTTTTTCTTTTGCAGATGGTCTCCCTGTAGCTTGGCTGCCTGGAACTCCTGCTATGTGGCAGCCCCGGTAGACTTGAATCTCACAAGAGATCTCCCTGCTCTGTTCTCCCAAGTGCTAGGATTAAAGGTATGCACCACCATGTCTGGCGGGAAAAGAATTTTCTAAATCCCTTAAAAGACTCAAAATGAGCCTACCCACCTGACCCAGCCAACCATCTACTGGGTCTATACCCACAAAAAGACTCATTCCTACTGCAAAGATACATCCATCTATGTTTATTGCAGCTTCTTTCGCAACAGTGAGGAGCTGAAACCAACCCAACATTCCCCCTCAACTGACAATTGGATGACAAAAATCGGTACATCTACACAATGGAGTTCTATGCAGTGGTAAAGAAAGACAACATCAGGCTGGGCGTGGTGGTGCACGCATTTAATCCTAGCACTTGGGACACAAAGGCAGGTGGATCTTTGTGAGTTCAAGGCCAGCCTGGTCTACAGAGTGAATTCCAGGACAGCTGGGGCTACAGGAGGCCCTGTCTCAAAAAGAAAAAAGAAAGAAAGAAAGAAAGAAAGAAAGAAAGAAAGAAAGAAAGAAAGAAAGAAAAAGAAAGATGACATCATGAACTTTGCAGGTAAATGGATGGAACTCGAAGCCATTATGTTAAGTGAAGTAACACAGTCTCCCCCCCAAACCAAATGGGGAATGGATTCACTCATTTGTAGATGCTAGTACCAAATCCCCCAATTGAAAAGACAAGCTGAGCAACATTATTGTTATATTTCTTTCTATCTGAAAGCAACTGTGATGTTATAATGTGAATATCTTATTTTATTTTTATTTATTTATTTATTTATTTATTTATTTATTTATTTGTATAAATGTACTGTCTGCATGTAGGTCTGTGCACCCATGTCATGCAATGCCTCAGAGGTCAGAAGAGGGCATCGGATTCCCCTGGAACTGGAGTTAAAGACGGTTCTCAGCCGCCATGTGGGTGCTGGGGATCGAACCCAGGTCCTCTGCAAGAGCAGTTGGTGCTCTTAACCACTAGGCCATCTCTCCAGCCCCATAATGTGACTATCTTAATGAGCCCTAGAATTAACTTACCACTTACTTTCAGACATGGTAATTAATGTATATGGGAAGAAGGTATATATTCATATTTTAGAGTAATACAAAATTAACAGGAAAATGTGAACTCCTAAACATATATTGGAATTAACATACAGTTTATTCCTGGAATACATAATTCTGATACATATATGACGTTTATATAGGCATATTTTGGATCAATACAATTAGGAGGGAACCACAACAACATAAGGACTGGGTTGAAGAATGAACCAATACAGTTAAATTCTGCCCCAAACAATAAATTTTTGCAGAGAAAGACATTTTAAAAAGACTGAGAGAAAGATGCAGGACATGTATGGCAGAATGCATGAACTGGGGTGGGGTGGGGAGAAGGGAAAGGGGAATATGTCTAAATTGAACTGAAAAAATGATGTATGAAATACACAAACCATCAATAAAAGTGTATTAAAAAAGAAAGTGTGGTAATGTCACACACACAAAATGAAGTTTTACTCAGCTATAAAGAAGAAATAAATTATGTCAATTTCAGGAAAGTAGATGGGACTAGAGATCATCATATAAAGCAAAATAAGATGGACCTAGGAAAATAAAGAATCTTCTACCTCAAGGAAGGAAGACGTTACCTTGGCTTAATTGCAGGGGACAGTCCCTCATGGCAGGGAGGTTATGGTGGCAGGAGCCAGGGTCAGCTGGTCTCATTGTGTCTGCAGTCAAGAAGCAGAGCAATGAATACTGATGCTCAGCTCGTTTTCGCTTTTTTTCCAGTCTGATACTGCAACTCAGGGAATCATGCAATCCATATTTAGGGTGAGTCTTCCCACCCAAGTTAACCTAATCTAAATAATCCCACATAGACATGCCCAGAGATTTGTTTCTCTGATGATTCTAAGTCTCATCAAGTTGACAATCAAAATTAACCATGGCAGTCTTCAAGAAAAATTAATAGATGATTCAATTTTGAAATGTTTTCATAACATGCTTCAGATAGCCCATAATTTCCCTCTAATACAAAATCCAGGATGTTCTCCTTTATGCCATGGGCAGTACCTTCTACACCTTTGAGCTAAGCCCTTGAAGTTCTTGAATGAGGATTTATAATTCTCTCACTGAAACACTCTTCACTTATTTGGGTTTCTAAATGATAATAAGTTACTCTGATGTACCTAATATTTCCTCTTGAGATGAGGATTGGTTGACATGAGCTGAAATAAGTCAACTTGTTAAAATGGTGATGATATGATTAAACTCTTAACTATATTTTCCTGTTTACAATTTACTATCTCAGCCAGTTCTCTCAACAATCTTGCTGCTGTAAGCAGAGAAAACATAATCCCCATCAGAGGCAATCAGATGGATTAAGAGAGGCTAAGAGCTAAAATCTGGTGGAGCTGAATCAAGTCCAAGTCCCCAGCACACATCTCACTTACAATCTCTTGTTCTATTGCCACTGTGCCCTGCAGATCCCCCATTTGCCAGGTTCTCTCTTGACATGAAGTCATATATAAATGCCCATGTTTGTGGCAATTTCACTCTACAAGAATGACTTGTCCATAATCAGAAAAGATGCCCTACATGATTTGTGGTTCCCTGAACACTGTATGTAAGAATTATTAAGAATGTTGGCTTGGAAATGTGCCTTAGTGATAGAGTGCTTGATAAGTACTGCCATTCCCTTGGTTGGAATCCTAGCACTGGGAGAAATTTAAAAATTTCAAAAACAACAGATCCTTGAGACAAACACAGAGCCCTTGAAAGCCCAGGGCCCTTTTGGCCTTTATAGGCTGCAAGCTATAGCACTGAATGGGTCAAAGAATGTTTTCTTTTTGCAATTACCAGTGAGATGGGAGTGTCAGATACCATGGAGGCACAAGTGGGGCACAGTGGATAGGTGAGGGCCATAATGGCTAGAAACTTGAACACTGAGGTTTTATGCTCTATACTAATATTTTCAGTTTGTCTAGACAAAGAAAACCACTGAACAATTTTAACAGAAAAAATTGCACCCTCCCTAAAAATAAAACCTTAGTGACCCCTGAGGACCAGATCCTCAACTGACCTTGAGAAAACAAAAACCTTGGTTAATCTGGGCTAACTTGTGGTCTTAAGCATCCAAAAGGAAAGTATAACCAGAAATAAATAATCAGTAAGGCCTGAGAAATTGTATTTCAGATATAAAGCTTGAGAATCCTCCAAACCTTCAATGCCAGAATGGGACTACTGAGATATCCAGCTTGTGGACTGAGCGACTACTGGGATTTCAGCCTCTTCAGAGTGTAGACTGCTGTTGTTAGACTACCCAGGCTGTGTCATGGAGGCCAGTGCAGGACGATCAAGTCAGGAAGCATGCTTGCTGTACCTCATTTGGGTGACCATGGGGAGGGACCCCAGTGTGGAGCACAGGGGCAGGATTGATGGTTGTTTGGGCTTGCCAAGGAGGAAACTTCAAGCACTTCCTTGGGGAAAACATGACATCTTTTAGCAAAAAAAAAAAAAAAAAAAGGAAAGAAAATCCTCCAACTCGGGTGATATGTGTATGTATGTATATATTTATATATGTATATATTTATGTATGTGTATACATATATATTGAAGCAATACAAGTTGGAGAAAAAAATGGAAAAAAAGAAACTCTAAAGCGAAAAAAAAAGAGTTGCAATTAGATTTATATTTTAGAAAAATCAATCAGACACAAAATTCAAAGATAGATTTTTTTTAGGGTGAAATTGAAATATCAGGAGTATTAATTGGAACAGAGGAAGAACTCAAGCTATCCCATTTTGCAGACAATATGATAGTTTACCTAAGGGATGCTAAAACCTCCACCAGAAAACTCATAGAAATGATTAAGAGTTTCAGTAAAGTGCCGGGATAAAATTAATCTAGAAAAATCAGTAGCCTTTCTTTACACCAACAACAAGGAACTGAAGAAGGAATATAAGGAGACTTTTCCACTCACAATAGCCTCAAAAACAATAAAATACCTGGTAAAAAACCTAACCAAAGACTCCAAAGATCTCTACAAAAAAATTTAAACCGTTGAAGAAGGAGATTGAAGAAGACATCAGAAGATGGAAAGACCTCCCATACTCATGGATTGGGAAAATTAATATAGTGAAAATGTCCATTCTACCCAAATTGATATACAGATTCAATGCAATCCCAGTTAAAATCCCCAAGAATTTCTTCACAGACTTGGAAAAAAATCCTTAAATTCATATGGGAAAACAAAAGACCCGGAATAGCCAAAGTGACCCTGAGAGAAAAAAGCAATACGGGAGGATCAATATACCAGACTTCAAATTATATTACAAGGCTCTAGTCATAAAAACAGCATGGTACTGGCACAAAACATACCTGTAGACCAATGGAACAAAATTGAAGATCCAAACTTGAGCATATACAATTTCAGCCACCTCATATTTGACAAAGGGGCCAAGAAGACACAATGGAGAAAAGACAGCATCTTCAGCAAATGGTGTTGGCAAAATTGGATCACCACTTGTAGAAGAATAAAATTAAACCCCTACCTCTTACCCTGCACAAAAATAAACTCTAAATGGATCAAAGACTTCAATGTGAAACCTGAAACTATGAAGGTGATTGAATAAAACCTTGGCAGCAACCTACAAGACATAGGCATAGGCATAGGGAAAGACTTTCTAAATCAGACAGCAGCTGTGCAGGAAATAAGGTCAATTGACAAGTGGGACTTCATTAAACTCAAAAGCTTCTGTACAGCAAAAGAAACAATGAAGTGAAGAGAAAACCCACAGAGTGGGAGGAAATCTTCACCAATCTTACAGAGCATTAACATCCAGAATATATAAACTACTCAAAAAACAAAGAAGTAAGAAAACAAATGACTCACTCAAAAGATGAAGAGCTGAACAGAATCTTCACCAGTGAGGAAGTAGAGATGGCTGAGAAACATCTTAAAAAGTGTTCAACATCATTAATAATTAAGGAAATGCAAATTAAAACCACCTTAAGATATCATCTCACTTCAATAAGACTGGCTAGGATCAAGAAAACAAATGATAACAAATGCTGGAGAAGTTGTGGGGAAAGGGTTTTACATCCCCCACTGCTGGTAGGAATGTAAATTCATACAACCACTATGGAAAGCAGTGTGGAAAACCCTTAAAAGACTCAAAATGAGCCTACCACCTGACTCAGTCATACCACTCCTGGGTATATAGCCACAAGACTCATCCTATGGCAGAGATACATGCACAGCCATGTTTATTGCAACTTTCTTCATAATAGCAAAGAGCTGGAACCAACCCAAGTGTCCCTCAACCAACAAATGGATAGAAAAAAATGTGGTACATCTACACAATGGAGTTCTATGCAGTGGTAAAGAAAGATGACATCATGAACTTTGTAGGTAAATGGATGGAACTAAAAGATATTATGCTAAGTGAAGTAACACAGTCCCAGAAAAACAAATTGCGAATGGTATCCCTCATTTGTAGATGATAGCATCAAGTAAGGCAAAGTGAGTAACATTAATGTTATATTTCTCTTTATCTAAAAACAACTGTGCTCTTAGAATGTGTATCCCTTAACAGGCTCTAGAATTAACCTACTACTTATTTTCAGACTTTATAATTTTGGTATATGTGTGGAGGGTATGTATACACATTTTAGAGCAATATAAAATTAAAAGGGGAAAATGTGAATCCTAAAATATGATTTGGAAATAACATAGTTTATTTTCAGACTACATGATTTTAGTATATGTGTGACATATATAAATGCATATGGTGAAACAATATGGATTGGAGGGAACAACAACAACCAAAGAACTGGGACAGGGAACTGACTGAAACAGTAGAGTTCTTCCCCCCAAAATAATCCTTTTCTTTGGCTGCATGAACTCAAGAGGGGTGGGGGGCATGGAGGGGGAAATGAGTCTGGATTGAACTGAGAAATGATGTATGAAATGCACAAAACTTCAATAAAATATATTAAAAAATTGAAATACCAGCAATCCAGGTCAGAAAAGATGTAGACCTCTGGTGGTAGGACTGAAAGTAGAAAATAATGAGGATGGGAACTCGTACACTGTGCCCTCGGCACCAAACATGCCCAGGCCACTGCTCAGCTTTGGCCTCCGTCTGGCTTTGCTTGGGAAGTCCCTCTCATTCACTGAGGATTTCTTGTAAGGCTCACAGTCTGTTAGAAAGCATTATTGTTTGTTGCCAGTGTACAAACAGTTATTTCATACCTTGTCTCCAATTTTAATGCTGTATTTCAGTGGGAGGGTCATCCGCTGGCAAAGGATCTGGGGAGGACCTCTCTTTTCTATCAAGCCTGCTGAAATTTGATTCTTGCAGTTCTCATCCTCAGCCTTTCACCACTGTGCTATCCCCACAGCCCGAAATTTGAAAGAGATCTTCCACCTGCTTTACCCAATGTCTACCACTTTGAATGCTAATTTCAGCCCAAAATAAGTCCTCACAGAAATATCCAGAATAATGTTTGACCAAGTATTTGAGCTTATAAACATATGACACAGGTATGACATATATGCAAAATAATGATAGAAAATACTGGATACCATCTGCGAACCTGGTAGGTACTGTTTCAAGCACTTTATGTTAGCTAATTTATTTTCATTCTAATTATTTCTTTCTCTGGGTGTGTGAGTGTGATACATGTGGTTTGTAGTGGATGTATATTTGTGTGTCTGGGTGTTTGTAGCAGTGCAGGCATGACTGTAGGCTATAGATGGATGTCAGGTGTCCTTATTTCTATCAATCTCTGCCTTATTCCTTTGAGACAGGACCTTTCACTCAGCTTGGAGCTAGACTGGTGATCAGCAAGCCCCAGTAATCCTACTGCCTCTGCCCTCATCCCCCTACAGCACTGCTCTACAGGTATGTGGGGCCATGCCAGGCTTTCTAGATGGGTACTTGTCCTAGTTACTCCTATTGCTGTGATAAAAACACTAACCAAACCAACTTGGGAAGGGAAGGATTTTTTTGTAATTTATACCTCCCAGGTCAAAGGTCATCACTGAGGGAAGCCAGGGCAGGAACTCAGGGCAAGAACCTAGAGGGAGGAGCTGAGGCACGGGCCATTGAGGATCGTTACTTACTGGCTTGCTTCTTTAGTCCTTGATCAGCCTACTTCCCTTCCCCTCTCTCCCTTTCCTTCCTCATCCTTTTCACTCCTCCTCCTCTGAAAACATATATCATTTATTACATGGACTTAAAACACAAATCAATTTCAAGCACTTCTTGAGTGCACACTATGGGAAATTTCTACCAAAAAACAGTGTATTTAGCAGGGAATACCATAAAGACTTACATGATCATTTTTAGAACAATACACAAGGGCTAGATAATTAAAAAGAAGAAATATCACATAATTAATCCTGTTGTATCCTGCTACATTTCTTCCCAGTTCAACCCATTTTAGGGTTCAAAACAAGCACCTTTTAAGCACCAAAGTGCTAAATTCTGCTTTCTTTCCCTCACTCCACTATCATGGCCTTAAAATAAGCTATATCATACTTGTTTGGAGGAATCATGGCATAGAAGTTGTGTTGTAAGTGGCATTTTGAATCTTTGTTTTCTATAATCTATTTGCCTCTACAAAGACAACACATGATGGTTAATTACTGATTTTCTTTCTTTCCTTCTCTCTTTCTCTCTCTCTTCTTTTTCTGATGGATTTTTGCCATGTACTCCTAGCTACCTGATACCATGTAGCTCAGATTGATCTTGAACTCACAGTAACTCTCCCGTCTTAGAATCACAGGCATGTACCACCACCCCTGGTTTATTTTGATGTCTTTTAAAGGCTGTTGCAGCAGGTTTATTTTGCAATGTTAGGTTTATGACTATGAATTCTTTTAGATGTCTAACTCTGATCTTTATTTAAATGAACACAAAGAAAAAAGTAGACTGAGGGAAATATGTAATCCTGTCCCAACCCAGCCTCAAAAATGAAAATGAGGCCAAGAAACCAGGACACCACCTAGGTAATCAGGGAGACCCTCAAGTTCATAGATAATCTATGATGTGCAGTTATTCCTTATTAACAAGTAGAAGAGACTATATATTTTTCAAAAATGCCTGCAGAGAAAACTAGGCAATTGCCTGCAATTTTAAATTTACATTAATATAAAAAGATTTTGAGGTTGTCCATACTGTAATTTTGAGGTTGTCCATAATGTATGTGATTTTGAGGTTATCCATACTGTATGTGATTTTGAGGTTGTCCATACTGTATGTGATTTTGAGGTTGTCCATATTGTATGTGATTTTGAGGTTGTCCATACTGTATGCGATTGCTGTAGGCACATCAAGAAATGTAAAGTGCCTGGAGGAAGGGACCACACAGTCCCATTTCTAGGCATCTTAATACTATACACTCAGGCAAAAGGAAATGAACCTCTCAGGGACTTCCCGCCTTCCTCACACTCCTGCACTACCTGTGACTTACTGGAACTTCCTACTAGGCTCTTCTTAAAGGCCATAAAACAGAAACTCTTCTTCCCTCTACTTCATGCTATACATATCTAAAATCATGCTTAGCACCTGCACAAAATGCCAAGTAGCAGTGCTAATTTAAAGCAAACAAACAAACTCATCCCCCACTTGCCCCAACTACAAGCCTTTGTCTACTGTGACAGCCATGGAGTGCTAGGAAGATAAAGGAAATGGAAGTTTCAAAGAGCCCTCAATATAAAGGGAAAGATATACTTTATATATAAATGCTATTATGACAAAAATCAAATATATTTAGATGATTTAGCTTATAGTCACTTTAACCAAATATCAAGAGAAGTTATATGATTTACGAAAATTAGTATCTAAACAGGACTCTTAAATCTATCCACATATATAAAGGTGTATTTGTTCTTTTCAAGTTAAGCACAATGATCCTAAACGAGATGTTGTTTATACTCAGAATTAGCATTTTAACAATCTAAAAGCATTGTTCTTTGCTTAATTCTATGCAAATGACACAAAATGCCACCAAGCTCTCCATCTTATTGGAACTAATACTATTAAAACAGCTTTGATACTTTCATACATTAAATTGTTCTGGCCTAGTCAAAATTTTATGTACAAGTATTCAGGTATCATATTATTTTTTTATACTAGCCTAGGGTCAAAAATCAAAATATTGTTATTTTGTAAATGTGGTAAAATTTCATGCATTCTTATATCTTTTCAATAACTGACTACGCTAAGGTAACCCACATGTTTTAAACATCCAATTCAGAATAAATTTTAGCAAATTCCTTGGCAACACTGGAATCTGCTGGTTGGTATGTGCTGAGCTGATAGAGCAGCAGTACAAGGGACTGCGCACATTACTAAACAAATTAAAAAATAAAAAGATAAAAAGCTGTAGATTTGGGGGCTACTTTACAAAATATGTCCTTGACAAAAATACAAAATAGATTTTAGTTTCTAAGGGAAATTTTAATGTACAAGAAGACATTTATCATTGTGATTACAATGGAAGAAAGACCAGCAGTGCGAAGCTCAGTGATTTAGGACTGACTTTGTAAAAGCATGTGGACAAATATCCAACTTACCTTTGGAAACTTTTAACACAAATACAAAATACAAAGCAGTTCATGTTAACACTGATTTCTTGTGCCTGACCTGGATTTAGATACTATATATTATGGTTTACATTTTACTGAGTTTTTTTTTCCCAAAATTTTATTGATGGTTATAATAAGCACTATTATTTCTTACCAACATCTTTATAAAATTTAAAAGGCTGATATTAAAGTAGTTATTTCTTTCTTTGAATATTCTAAAACTTGCCAGTTTAGATTAACCTTTAAATTTTCAGGCCAAAAAAGGTATATAAATAATCCCCAAGAATACTTTTTAACACAAGATAATCCTGTTTATAATTCTGACAGAAATACCTTCAAGTTTCAGATGTTAAAGTTCTAAGCAAATATAAAATTATTTAAGGTTAATATTATTTCTTAGTACAAGTAATATATCATGTCTTTTTTTCAACAAAAGTCTTGAAAGCCTTCAGAATATTTGCATTTTATATAGTTAAATGATGCATTTATGTGGTGGAAGAAGAAGTAAGGAAACCTGTAGAAACAAACACCAAAGAAACAGAAAGAAAAAAATCTGAAAATGAAGTTTATCACTTCCTTGGAAAATTTACCTTACTTAGACTATCAAATTTGCTTTAATCAGCATATTATTTATTTATTTATTTATTTATTTATTTATTTATTTGAGACAGGGTCTCTCTGTAGCCCCAGCTGTCCTGGAACTCACTCTGTAGACCAGGCTGGCCTTGAACTCACAAAGATCAGCTCGCCTCTGCCTCCCAAGTGCTAGGAGTAAAGGCATACACCACCATGCCCAGCATAATCAGCATGTAATTTAATACCTAAAAACACTGCAGGTAAATTATTTAATATTTATAGAATGTCACTTCTTTGGGTAGATATATTTCACACCATAATTTTCAATTAAGGAATCACCTGATATTTTTAATAATAATTTATGATCAAGTAATTGGTAATTTAGTTGGCATAAGGATCAGCAAAAAGAATTATCTGCTAACCGCTCACTGTCTAAGTCTGTTGATAGTATAACACTCAACCACAAGTCTGACAGGTTTTCTCTCCTGCGTTATATGTTTCCAAGTATACTTCTGAGTGACAGAAATAGGTCTACCACATCAAGCTTTTCCTGCTTCATTTTTAACAACACCTCAGTGATTTGGGACAAAATTTAGCTTGTTAGCAACAGAAGACCATTAATTTGCATTATTTTCTTTTCTTTGGAACAGAAATCAAAGCCATTAACCTGAACTGGAGGTATATACACAATACATATACAACTTTAAGCAAAATACTTTTCATAATATTACATTTAAAAAAACCCAGAAACAATATCTGTGCTGATTTGTATTGTCTTAATGGAAAAAAAGAGAGCATTCACTGTTGGGTGGGGGTGGTAATATAATAAATCTCTAAAACTCAAAATGTCTTTCTCTCCCTTTGTACTTACTACAGGCTATACAATATTCTGAGAGGATTCATTATGAAAAAAAAAATGCTGATCACAGCTTTAATGTACTTTGGAAGGAACTAATGAGAAAGAAATTGAATGGTGAGACTTCATATTTGTTTTCAAATAAGTGGTCTTATTTTTTCTTATAGAAAATGCTTAAATCAGTTTATTATAAATATATCTAAACCATTCATTTTTGCAGCTTTCAGATAAAGTCCAACACCTTGTTTAAAAAGAGTCTGTGAGTAGAGGTCAATAGAGATCAGCTGTTCTTCAGCCATGACATCATCCGTTCAAATCTTTGATATGATCCTTCGACAGTAAGAGCACAGCAAGCCTCCATATATCACTGGTGATCATTAATAGGCACTAGCTTCAACAACTGGGAGATTTCTGCTACAGTCATGCATTCTTTAACATCTTGTTTATTAGCAAAAATCAATAATCCAGCTTTCCTTTGTGGGATAACATTTTGCTTTCTTATACAACACAAGACCTTCTCAGGGATGGCACTGCCCACAGTGGTCTTGGTCCTCCAACATCACTCAACAATCAAGAATATGCTCCACACACATAACTAGAGGCTAATCCAACAGGAGAAATTCCTCAGTTGAAGTTCCCTCCACCCAGGTATGTCAAGTTGACAACTGAAGGTATCCAGCACAGTAATCTTACCAACTGAGCCATGTCTCCAGCCATCACTTTAATCCTTTGTGTGTATGTGCATGTTGTCTTTCTGTGGCATATATGTGTGGTGTAAGCACATGAGTGTGCCTGTGCACAAGCCTGTGCTCACAGCATACAGAGGCTAGAACAGGACCAGTGTCCTCCTCTCTTGCTCTCAGCTTTATTGCCTTGAGATGGGGCCTTTCATGGAACTGGAACCTCACTGTCTCAGGTTGGTGGCTGGCTGTTGGGTGCTGGAAATCCAGCTGTCTGGGTCTCCCAGTGCTGGACAACAGCTGTATCTGGCTGGAGTTATGGGCACATTCAGCCACACTCACCCTTTATGAGCCTGCTGGGGATTAGATGTCAGATCCTCTTGTTTGCAAAGCAAGCGCCTCTTACCCTCTGAGACAGCTCTCCATCCCTGACCTTATCTTTTAAAAATATAACTTGAATCATAGCTACATTTTCCTCTACACCATCCAATGACTTTCTTTCGTACTTTGAACAGATGTTTAAGCACTTCCCATATGTTTTCTCTGTGTATTTTGGACTAAGCTTCTGAACAGACCAGACCAATAATTAAATGAGGTCACACACATTAACATTTCATGCCACCAAGTTAAAAGAAAGCTCACCTCAGAAATCAGAATTAGAGAGCTAATACCCAGCCCAAGGTGTATTCTGAAGGCTCCAAAGACTAGCAATAAAGAAAGCTGTCCAGGTTGTAACTGGATTTATCCATGAATAAATGGAGTCAGAGAAAGATGACAACAAGAGACTCCCCTCTACCCAGGCCAGTGCTGCGTTGGGTGGGACACAGAAATACTCATCAGATAGTTGTTTCAGAAACTGCTGTCACGGAGCTGTGGTCCTCTTCCAATTAGCCTGAATTAATTTCTCATATTTGCCTTTGGGATTAAACACTAAAGAAATATTCATTGCTTGTACATAGTTCTTGTTAAAATACGTGTTACATGTTACCAGAGAAAGGATCAAGATGTTTCTACTTGTCACAGAGAGACTATGGTGCTTTGCATGAGAAATGTCCCCCATAAACTCCAAATATTTGAATACTTGATCCCGGTTGTTGGTGATGTTTGGGAAGTTTTAGGAGGTGGAAATGTCACAGGGGTGGGCTCTGAGAGTTCATAGCCTTGTCTCGTTTTGAGTTTGTCCATCTCTGTTTCCTATGCTGCTTAAAGATCCGAGCACTCAGTTTTCTGCCCCAGGTGATCTTCTGCAAGCCTCCCCTGCCAGGATGGACTCTGTAGATCCCTGTGGAACTGTAAACCAAATAAACTCTTCCTTCTTGAAGTTGCCTTGTCATGACGTTTTATCACAACAGAAAAGTGACCAGTATAGAGACAAGAAAGAGACCCAAGGAAAAGCCAGCCATCATCATTTCTGAACTAGTCCTTAAAGAATTGTTATGCTCCTTGTTCTAACAAGTAGGTCTTAAATACGCCTTAGAACATTTAATTCAGTTCACACTTCTACATCTGGTTGGATGATTATTTTAAGTTTTGGTTCTCCAGCTAGGATACATGAGGTAAAAGCCATTTCCATCCTATTTGGTACAGTGTCTAGAACATGTTGGCTGCTTTTTTTATATTGAACAAAATATAAATGAAAAATAATTTTGTGTCAAATTTGAATTTATCTGTGAGGTACAATTGTATAAATTATAAAAAAATTTTATTTAATGGGAAAACATGAATTGTCCCAAATCTTTTATGCTTAATTAACAGCATTAAGCTGAGAAATTGTTCCTTGTCTATGAATCTATCTATCCCAATCATCAATAAGTCTAGGTACTTTCATTTAGATGTTATAATTAAGACTTGAATCCAGGTCTGGGAATCTGGGGCTCAGAATTCAGGCTCTCGTCTGTTTTCACATTTTTCACTTTCTTGATGAGTATCAAAAGGTCTTGTTACTGAAGCTATGGGAAGACTTAAAATACAAATTCCACTTCCTGTCCTCATCTAATGGTGGTCCTGTCTCTCCAGATGAAATGGGAGGGAGCTAAACCACCTGGTGTCCTAGATAATGTCTGGTGTGCAGATGCTAAACAGATGTTTGTGGAAGGGATACATGACTTAGAGTCAAAGGCACAAGCCTATTGTCACACAACCTTTATTTCTGGTATTGTATTTCCACTGGATTTTAAATAAAGACTTCCCTCAGGTTGCTTTTTAAAGGGAAGAAATGATGTCCGAGGGATTAAGTTCTTAATACTCTCTGAGCACTTCCATGGTCTTAATGGGAAGGACTCTTTTGCTTTTTATTCTAGACCCCACAAATGTACAACAGTGATGTTTGAACAGCTGCCAGTTTCTAATCACAAGGAGCCTAAATTTCAACCAGGAGGAGGAGAATTCCTTAAGAAAGGCCAGGCGAGTCTCTGGATGACTGGCACTATCTCGGGCTCTATCAGGAGAACTGAGGCCATGTGGAAGCGGTGGCTCCATCAGGTTCCCAGGGGGTTAGAAAACACCTCCTCCATCCCTTCAGTTATGAGCTTATCTGTATCTAATTACTTCCTAGTTTTTGCTCAAATGATACAAACTACCCAGATTTCCTGCTGTGAGCTCAGGCTATCTTTACAACTTATCAGATAAAGTTGGTTAACAGATTGTTTTTAGATAAGCCCTCTAAAGAAGGTCATCTAAACTTTGAGCATCTACTTAGTGTATCCTTATGTTAGTTTATTGTTGGTTAGGTAAAAAACAAGTCCGTACATTGAAAACTGTACTTGCAACTAGCCCAAATCTCTTCTCATTATCATATATATCTTTGATGGATCTCTTTTCCATTTTGTTTCTTTTTAGTGCTGGAAAAAAACTATCTGGGGCAATGACTGTCACTTGGATCCAATCTTGTCACCCAGGGACATTCGGCAATGAAAAGAGACGTTTCTGGTTGTTACACCAGGGGGTCAAGGTAGGTACTCTGGGAGAGGCCAGCGATACAGCTAAACATCTCATAATGCACAAGACACAACAGAAATGGTCCCTCCAGTGATGCTAACCATACTACTGTTGAGAAATGTTCCTCTGGATTATGGGATGAGGCCCGGGGTTGGGGCTGGGGCTGGGGCTGAGTGGTTGAGCATTTGTCTGACATGTTGAGAAAGAAGAGGTAGAAACTGGTTAGGAAGGGCAGATTACTTCAGAGCAGAAGTTCTGAGAACATTCTTACTGGAGGCCAGGAATGCCAGAAGAAAGTGCTGACTCCTTCTTTCTTGTTGTCTCTTCCCTTTGCCTGGGTTGTGACTGAAACTTAGAGGCACATCTGTGTACACATTGGGCTGACTGTACTGACTAGCTCACTCCCCACCCTGTGCCTCATCCAGGCTTCTGCCATTCTGCCTTAAGTCCTTTAAAAAGCCCTAGTCAAGTGCCTCAGTGGTACCATATTTCCTGGGGTCTCCCCTGCTATGTAGGAGTGCTGCTTTCTTGTTCCTTCTCTTAGCTCCCACCTATGAATCTATAACAAACTCCCTGAAACTCACTCTCTGCGGTTCATATCTTTCTTTGAATTTACCAGACAAGAATCCAAAAGCCATTGGCTTGGGTAAGATGGCTTTGGTGGCCACAGCAATTTCTGACACCTTAGCCTCCCCAAGCTAAGCTCATTAAGACCCAAGAAAGGTGCTGTCATGCTCAAAGACATCCCCAAAATTTCCAGTAGTGCTAGGTTCAGTCCATAAGTCCTACCAAAGAAAAAAAGTGTAGGAGAGATGTTAGCATCCTAGGGACAGCCATGGAGACACTGCTTGTTTATTGTTATAAAATTCTATTGTTTATTGACATTGAAGTAAACTTGGCATTTATAACGAGAAGAGGAAAACACAGGCACTTAACATAAACAATGAAGGTTAATCACTAAGCGCCAACTTAATCCTAGGCACTACATTGGGTCCTTTGCATGCATCAATGTATGTAGTTCAACTCTGTGATGTAAGTGAAGTTTATAGAGAGGCTAATAAAAGTGCTAAGGGTCACACAGATAGATAAGGGTGCAGTCAGGATTTGGCCCCTGGCTTGACTCCAAAGTCCGTGCCCTTCCCACTATAGCTCCAGAATGTCCCCTTATCATTAGGAAGGAAAACATAGAAGTCAAATTCTCAAAATTCTCAATGCTATGTTCCCTTTGATCAATTCACTTGAGCAGAGATTCCTGTCCCCCAGCACTTGGCAGATGCATCCACTCCCCGTCTGTCTCCACAGTCTGCAGCTGTTAGTCATCTGTAGCTTCCCTCTCCACCACAGCCCTCCTGCACTAGGAAAACTGGCCCACAAAGGAGATGCCACCCTGGGGCTGGACTCCTTTTGTTTATGTGGCACTTCCAAATCCTCAATAGGAGGGATGGATATTTTCACAAACCTTTTAGAAATGAGAAAACTGTGGTTTGGGGAAAGACAAATTTCTAAAAGACACATGGCTTGTAAAGAACAGAGAAAGCACTAGAACCCACATTTTGTCTGTGCATTTTGTGTATTGTACTTTGTGGACAAACTGCCTCTCCAAGCCTCCCTCTTTTGCTACCACTGAGCTTGCTTGTGAATCATTCTGCGGCACTGTTCCCAGAAAATGTCAGACTGCCATTTTGATGCACCATGGTTAAGGCAGTGACCTTTTCCCAGTTAGCTCATTTATCTGACAGTGTTGGAGGATGTTTAGCCAAGGCCCTCCCTGCTCCTCTTAAGATTATCTGTGTAACTAGTTCTAATGTGAGTATAAAGTACTTGGCTCAGTGGCATCATGAAGAGGTATACAGGCTCTTACCCCATCAGAATGGTGCCCTGAGGAGTGTACTCTTATGCTGTCATAATGTTTCTTCTGGGTTTCTCAATGTAAGCATCCTGTCTCTCCTCAAGCTAAGACATGGTCTTTGCACTGAGGATGATGAAGGTGTTTAACCAGACCAGCTGTGTCCCCCTGAAAATAAGGTGTTCTAAGATTGACTATTTAGCAAAATAGATTAATTGAAATCCCGACCATGTCTTCACCAAAGTGCACTCCAGCAAGGGAACTGTGATGAAATCAAGCATTCCAGACAAAGATATGAGTGAGGAGTCTTTTGCTTTCTTCACAAAGCAAGACTATATGCTAAAACCCCCAAACTATTCTCTTTTATTATTTTTTTTCCAAACTATTCTCAAAGGAACAGAGCAATCAGTCTGAGAATCAAGTATGAGAAAATTTTCCTTCTTAAAATCTGTGGATAAAATTAGAGGTCAACTGAGGTCTTCTGCGGAGCAGTCAATGCTCTTCACTGATGAACCATCTCTCCCACCCCAGTTGGAGAGCAGATGAGGCTTGGCACTATGAGAGGCCAGGAAAGGCCATTGGTGAAAATTTACCTTGGTTGCAGTGAAAACCCCAGGATTTCAGGGATTATGAAGAGAAACAGGCTTTGCACCAGAAGAGGTCAGAAGAGCCCATTAGTGAAGGTGCAGCCTCAGTTTCAGTGGAGGTCTTTTTGGAGATGCCGGGATCATGAGATGACCACCAAGAGCAATAGCAGGTGTGGAATGAAGCTGGCTTGGGTCTGCGAGATGAGCTGTGTGTGCTGTGGATGGCAGAATCACAGAAGTGGAGCTGCTGAAACCCTTTGGAGCCCAGAAGATCGTGAGTGAATCCCAGGTGTCCAGCTTTGAGCTACTTTGTTGGACATAGGTTTTGTTTGAGTGTGTCTGATTCTTCCCTTTGAAATAAGACAGTACTTGTTTTGGATTTTATAGGAGCCCACAGTTAAGAGACTTTCAAGAGACAGTGAACTTTTAAGTGTTTGTATTTTTAAAGGTCTGTGGGGCTTTTAAGATTGTATGTCTTATGTTGTGATATTAATGTTAACGTCATATCTCTGGGACAAGAAATGAAAAAGGTTGTGGTTTAGCCGGGCGTGGTGGCGCACGCCTTTAATCCTAGTACTGGGAGGCAGAGGCAGGTGGATCTTTGTGAGTTCAATGCCAGCCTGGTCTACAGAGTGAGTTCCAGGACAGCCAGATCTACAGGGAGACCCTGTCTCAAAAAGATCAAAAAAAAAAAAAAAAAAAAGTAAAAGGTTGTAGTTTAATAGTGATGCACTTTGTATGTCAAGTTGATAAGGGGTCAAATGTGCTAGATAGCTTTAGTGTCAACTTGACACACCTAGGTTGAGGGAGCCTTAATTAGGGAATTTCCTCCATTGGACTGGCTTGTGGCCATACCTGTGGGGTATTTTCTCGATTGTTGAGTGATGTGTGAGGGCTCAGCTCACTGTGGGCAGTGCTACCTCTAGGCAGGTTGTTGTGTACTGTATAAGAAAGCAGGCTGAGCATGGGCCAGGAGAGCAAGCCAGTAAGCAGTGTTCCTCCATGGCCTGTGCTTCAGCTCCTGCCTCCAGGTTCCTGGCCTGAGTTCCTGCCTTGGGCTTCCTGAGTGATGAAAGATGTGAGCTGAATAAACCCTTTCCTCCCCAAGTTGGTTTTGGTCAGAGTGTTTTGTCATAGCAATTGAAAGGAAACCAGAACACACACACAGCACCAAAAGGACAAAGTGAGTCAAAGGCAAATAGGTAAAAATATATTTCACCAGTATGACGGATAACTGTGAACTTGTAATAATACCTGCATACTTGACCAGACACTTGACCAGATAAAATATAAAAGGTAAGGACGGCAACATTTTGGTCACTTTTCCCTGTTCTCTTTCTCTCACCATTTCCTTTATTCCCTCTCTCCCCCCTTTTCTTCTTTCCTTTTCCCTTTTCTTCTTTCTTTCCCAGTGACAGGTTTCCTTTGTGTAGCTCAGCATAGCTTTGAACTCATAATCCCCCTGCCTCAGATTTCTGATTATATGTGACTCAGCTTAAACATAAATATTTTTGATAATGAAAGTAATTCATAAATGTACCAAACTTTCAACAACACAGGATGACAGAATAAAAATTGAGCTTGCTTTATTCTTCCTTGACTTAGTCTTTCTCCTCAAGGAGAAACCACTGTGAGTAGTGCCTTCATTATTCCTGGAAATTCTAGTATATTATAAATGAAATTACGCTATGGAAATGCCCATGTTACTATTCTTCCATATCTGCATACACTACATAGCTTTTATTGAACAATGCCTCCTGAAGAGCTTTCCTTATTAGCACATGAAAATCTACCTCATTCTTCATAATAATTTCACAATATCCAAGCATACCATGATTTAGTTAATGATTTCTGTTAGTGAACATTCAGGTTATTGTGTGTGTGTGTGTGTGTGTGTGTGTGTGTGTGTATGAGACCAAAAGATTGGAAGTAATATTGTAATTTACATTTAACTTCTATTTTGTTTTAGATTATTATCAGAAAAAAATGTAGAAATTGAGGGGATTTGCTCTGAAATTTAGATCAATAAAAGGTATGTGAGTATGTGCTCTTCATGTATCATAGTTTTACCAGCTTTATTAATCTTCCACAATCTGTTTTCATTATTTCAGTTTTTGTAATTATGTGTGAGGTTGAGTGTCTATAACAACAACAACAACAACAACAACAAGCTAACTTCAGATCCTAGGAAAAGTGCAAACGCTGCCCCTTTGGGGGGTGAGGAGAGGTGCTAGCTGTCAGTGTTGGACGCAACTCAAGGGAGGAAGTAGCTTTAAATGCACAGCAGTGGAGACAAGGCCGTAATAAGAGAACTGAAGAGAGGAAGGGCTGTGGATGGAAGCAGAGATCTTATTTCTGCCCCCACAGGTCCAGCCACAGCCTCTCTGAAGTCAGGATATCCATTTCCTGCTTATCCTCAAAGATCTCCCAACTTACCCAACTTCCGGGCAAAATTTTGCCAATTATGCCCAGGATGGCTGCATAGGTTGTGGAGGTCATGTCATAGCTTGACCTTGGCTCCTATGGGAGCAATTACCTCGCTTCCTCAACAGTTAAAATTGTAAGGAGATCTCAAGAGCCCTTATTTCTTTCCAGCTCTTTACAGCTGTGGACTCACAGAGGGCTCCTGGCCTCTCCCCTGTACTCGGCCTTCCTCTGAGTTTTCCTGCCCCCTTAGAGAAGCTCCCCTGGCAAAGAGCCATAGCTGGTGGCTGTTCTCACAGTTCCCCGGCCCGCTGCCTGTGTGCTGCTCTCTTTTGTCTGTGAGGGCTCTGGCTCACTGCCCTCTGCCCTCCTTGGATCCAGCTGGAGTCCAGTTTCCTTGATTCTCTGTTAACCATCCCTCCTCCAGGGCCGACCTCAAGCTCCTGCTTGTTGGAAACTTTTGACTCCACCTCGTTCGCAAAGCCTCCCCTGGCCCCTGCCTCAGGTAAATTTTCCCTACCTTGAGTCCCAACAGCCTGTGCATCCCTGCAGTGGTATTGTCTGTCATGACATTGGTCCATTTGCCAATCTACTCTGTGCTCAAATACTGGCCACATTTTATTAAGTGTTCTTTCACAGTTTTCAAGGTTTTGAAACATACCAAAACCCTTAACAATAGCTTGCTAGAATGCATCAAGTTCCTTATTTTGTTTTAGTATTTCCCAAAGTAGATTGAAGAACCACTTGTATTAAAATAACCTGGTGTGTTTGACTAAAAGCAGAGTTTACTGGATCATACCAACTCAGAATTCCTAGGGAATGACACACTCATGAATCACCATTTTGACTAAGCTCTATAAGAAATTAAAAAAAAATTTTTATTGACTCATTGAGGATTTCATATAATGTATTTTGGTCACTTTCAGGTCCCTCTTCCATCTCCTCTCAGATCCTCCTCCACCTCCCTACTACCCTCACTTCATGTCCTCTGTTCTTTTTGGAGGGCCTCTTAAAGTCTAATTCGTGTTCCCCAAATACTCTTGGGTACGGGTCTGTCCCCTGAAGCCTGGTCAACGTAGCCAGCACCACATCCTTAAAGAAAATTGACTGTCTCCCACCAGCTATCAGTTGACATAACTCCTCAGCTAGGACAGGGGTCTCTTGCCCCATGTCCTCCTCCACACTGGCTGTTTATCTGGGTTGGGCTTGTGCAGGACTTGTGCATAATGTCACATATGTTGTGGTTCATATGTGCAAGTACCTCTGTCCTGAAAATTCTGTCGCCTTATATTCATGCACCACCTCTGGCTCTTACAATCTTTCTGGCCATTCTTCCACAGTGATTCCTCAGCCTTGGAAGGGGATGGTAAAGTATAGGCGTCACATTTACTGCTGAGTACTCTGTTAGTCTCTTATTCTCTGAGTGTTGACCAGTTTTGAATCTCTGTGCTAATTGCCATTTTCTGCAAGAACAGGCTTCTCTGATGAGGTTTGAGAGCTATACTAATCTATGTGTATAATAACAAGTCATCAGGTTTAACACTATTCTATTTATCAGAATAATTGTAGTAGGTTCTCCTTTACAGCCTGTGACCTGATAACAGTAACAAGTGTGGGTTCCATTTTGTGAAGTGGACCTTATATCCAATCAGTAAGTGGTTGGATACTTCCATAACATTTGTGTCACTATTGCCCAGGTGGGTATATCTTGCTGGGCCAGTAGTTACTGTAGCTCACAGGGTTCACAGCTGCATGAGACTGATGGTTACTTTTCTCTTGCAGTAATGTGCACAGCCCCTTCCAGCACTATGAAAGCTAGCTAGTAGAGATGAAGCTTTGAAGTCGGTAATAGTTTGATTTCTCCATGCTTGTTCTATGACTCATGTCTGTAGTGACTTCAGCAATAGGGCCTTATTGCCATCATAGGCAATTCTCACATACTATAAAGCTTAATAACCAAGGCCAGCAAGATGCTCCTCAGGTAAAGATATTTTTTGTGGAGCTACCAACATAAGTTTGGTTTTCAGAATCCATGAAAAGGTTTCTGGAAAGAGAGAACTGACTCCACAAAATATTCCCCTGTCCTTCACATGCATGTGTGCCCCCTCTCCCAAATCATGGATGCACATAAACTCACACAATAATATAAACTTCTAAAAAGTTGAACAAGTACTATTCCTGCCTAGACTTACAAATGATATTTGTATATTTTTATTGAAGTTTTGCATATTTTATACTATAAATGACTTTTGATCTTAACATTTGAGAACAGGGTACCAGGAGGAGAAGAGAAGGTATTTGGAATAGAGTAAAAGGTAGGTTTATGATATGCATATAAAATGGAACATTGTGCTGCTCTAAGGATTCATTTACAATATTTTATTTTTTATTTTTATCTTTTTATTTTATTTTTAATATTTTATTTACTTATGTGCTTGGTCTGCTTGTATGTAAGTGTACCCGTGTCATACAGTGACCACGGAGGACAGAGAAACTAGCAGATCTCCTGGAACTGGAGTTATGGACAGTTGTGAGCTGCTATGTGGCTGCTGGGAATTGAACCCGGGTCCTCTGCAAGAGCAGGCAGTGCTCTAACTGCTGAGCCATCTCTCCAGCCCCACATGCCAGTTTTTTCTAAGAACAAATGTTTTTTATTATTATTTTTTATTTTGAAACAAAACAGAGCATATATTTTTGCTTGTGTACATTCTGAATGAAAAGAAAGTTGTGGCTTATAATTAACACTAATAACAAACAAAAGAATAAACAAAAAAGTTCATAGGTTACCTTCAGATCAAAAGTAAAAAATTAGAGTTAAGGCAGTTTGTCACCTGAAGTATTGGCTTTTCTAGATTTATTCTTTCTCATAACTCTTAGTTCTCAGAGACATGAACTTCAAGTTATGTCCTTAGTAACATCAGAGGCTGTGGTATTGCTTTTACTAAAAAATTACTCAGATTGACTTACATACAAGGGTTTGATATTAGGATCCACAAATAAGGGACACCATATGTTGTTTGTTTTATTTCTGTCTTTGTTACTTCATTTAGCAGAGCTTCTAGTCCCATCCATTTACCTGCAAATTTCATGATGTCATCTTTCTTTATTGCTGCATAGAACTTCATTGTGTAGATGTAACACATTTTTGTTATCCACTCATCATTTGAGGGACAACTGGGTTGCTTTCAGCTTTTCACTATTGTGACAAGAGCTGTAATAAACATGGTTGTGCATGTGTCTCTGCAATAGGATGACTCTTTTGGGTATATACCCAGGAGTGGTGTGGCTGGGTCAAGTGGTAGCTTCCTTTTTAGTCTTTTTTAAATTTATTTATTTTTTTTTCACTTTTAAAAAATAAGTAATACTTTATGAGTACAAGCATCCTTCATGTAAAACCAATTTGCAAGCAGTTGTGCCCAAACCCACACAGTCCAAGGGTCCCACTATCCAGCTGGGGGGCTTGTATGTTCACTCAAGTTGATCAAATAAGTGTCCAGTCTATATTGCTGTAGTTTCACCATTCACCCCAGTCGTAGCCCTTACATTCTACCATACCCCCTCTTTTGCGGATTGTTCCCTAGGCTTAGAAAAGGGGCACAGGTGGATGAGAAGCAAAACAGTCTACTTTCTCTGGAACTGTCGTTTTGGACTCTGGTCAATTCTGGCTGTTTCCTTTCATGGGCTGACAGTTTGTCCAGGAATAACCTTTCAAGCCTACTAATGAAGCACAAGCAATACAATATATTGATAAACAGTACTAATTGTTATGGTAGGTTACTTTGGTATGGACACAGATATTTGGATGGTATATTAATCCATGAATTACATTTTTTTTTCTGTAAAATATGACAGGGTCTTACTGTGGCTTATAACATCTCCTAACTGCTAGAAGATGTAAGCTTGTGACATCAGCCATGGGTTATTCCTCCAAGGAGAGAGCTAATAGCCAATTAAATTTGGGATATACGGGCATATGGTTGCCATTGCTGCACAGTATTTCCAGGCAGGTGAGGTGTAGCTGGTGCTGATGGAGGAGTCTTCCTTGACTCAAGGAGACCAGTATTTGCTTTATTGGTTTAGTGGACTTTAGAAACACTCTCTGGTATTCCAGAGACCAACTGTACACTTGCAAGTGTGGTCTCAATACATCTTTCCCATGCTTACATCAGGTCTTCGACATCAAAGCCTTATTGCCTCTCTTCTTGCAGGTATCCCAGTTTACAGGCAAGAAGTCTTTACCTTTTTTGGGGGGGGGGCTTGGATTCCCTGGCCAACATCTCCTTGGTAGAATAATCCATTGCTGATATCAGAGCTCTCCTGTATTAATATATTTTGCTTAAGTGCACAGCTTAAGGAGACTTTAGTATTATATTTGGTTCTGAATAGAGAACAATCCTTTTCACAGTTCCTGTGTCTATTAGTCAATTAAAAAAGGCAGTTTTACTGGTTTTATAAGAGATTACCTCTATAACAGTTGGCTCCAATTTACAGTTAGAGAATGATCTCATCATCATCATATTCCTCCTTGTTCTATGAAGGAGAGGTAAGAAAATCTCTCATATTAAAACTTTGAGGTACCTAGAAGGTAAGTTTCATTAGGACTCATTATAAATAGTTGTTACAAGTAGGATCCACAGAAGGGTTTGATGCCTGTAGCAGTCTGATGCTTTTCTTCCTTTCAATGTTCACATGGGCCAACCTTTCTGCTGGCACTTCCTGGTACATCCTACACAATGCAAAGCTGTATCTTTTCTTTCTCAGCCATTAAGTTGGTGACGTTTTGACCTGTGGGAACATACAAATCTTTTCTCAACATCTCCTTGGTAGAATAATCCATTGTTGATGTCAGAGCTCCTGTATTAATATATTTTGCTTAAGTGCGTAGCTTAAGGAGACTTTAGCATTATATTTGGTTCTGAATAGAGAATAATCCTTTTCACAGTTTCTATGTCCATTAGTCAATTAAAGAAGGCAGTTTTACCGATTTTACAAGAGAATAGCTCTATACCAGCTGGCTCCAATCTACAGCTGGACAACGACCTCATCATCCTCATATTTCTCCTTATTCTATGGGGGGGAGTTAAGAAAGTCTCTTTTATTAAAACCTTTGCGGCACCTAGAAGGTAATCTTCATTAGGATTCATTAAAAATAGTTGTTACTAGTAGGATCCAGAGAGGGGCCTGATGTCTGCAGCAATCTGAGGCATTTCTTCCCTTCAATGCCCAGAGGAGTCAATCCTTCTGCTGGCACTTTCTGGTACATCCTACTCAC